>BMAO01020774.1:0-530498 GCA_019973975.1 Trichonephila clavata | reverse complement strand
ATTCAAAATATCACTATTAAAAAAGGCTTTTAAATATAATAAAAAAATAGGTAGATCAATTTTTAACTATAATGCACCTATCAAGCAAGAAAATTTAATATGTTATTGTAATGAATTTAAAGAATTCAAAGATAATTATCACCAGCATGTTATTACTGGTGATCTCAATATTGTAAAAGACAATATTCTAAGAAATATAATGAATAAAGGTACTGGTTTTAGACTTATGATTTCAAATAATAAAAAAAATTATCAAAAATCAGTTATATAATGATATTGAGCAATTCATGTACAAAATTGCCATTAAATATAGTATGCCTATAGAGGCATTCACAGAGTTTAAATGTAACATTACACCACAGATTAATAAATATAACTTTAGTACAGATAATAACATCTTTTTTAATGATATTAAAAATCAGATTAAAAAATTACAAAATAAATTTATTATAGTTTATATTGATAAAGTGCCTGGAAATTTTGCCTTCATTTGTAAATACTATTATAGTTTAATGCTCAACAAACATTTTGAAAATAATACAGCTTTTATTAGGTCATCAATTTCTGATAGAGAAATAAATAATCGAATTTTGGCTTTTCATGAACAATTAAAAATACAAATTAATAATAATTTTAAATTTCCACATGTATTTCTTACTCCTAAATTTCATAAAGATCCAGTAAAGTTTAGAACAGTTACTAATGGTTTTAATACATATATATATCAGCAAATCAGGCAAAATTCTACATGAAATGTTACAAGATACAATAAATAATCTAAAAACTTCAGCCATTCTTAAAAATAGTACAGAACTTATTGCACAAATTAAAGATACAAAGATATTTTCAGTATTTAGTTTAGATTTTGAAGATCTTTTTAACTCAATTAATATTAATGATATGATAAAAACACAAGTAAAATTACATAAAGATAATTTGTTTAAAAATGTCAAATATGATAGATTTGGTTCTCTACTTAGGTTAGTTCTATAAGAGAATTATGTTTATCATAATGGTAATTATTTATCAACAGATTAAGGGTCTACCACTAAAGCCAATAGCGACAGGAAAAATCCTTTTGTTAAAGTAACTGAAATCACCAGGGGGCGCTGACATCGTGAGGGACAGGGAAAATTCCCCTCACTAGCAAAAGGGAAAAATTTTGAATATTGTTTTTCACATGTTAGTAGTGAGTGTGACCGTGTAAAATTTTGGATTGAGAAAAACGAATTTTCTTTGGCTGGCGGTATGTATTTTCCCCCTCATTATTTAACGATTATTATTGAACATCAACATTGTTTTAAAAACTAATTCCGTATTGTTTTTTACTAAAGAATAATGAATCACTTTTTAAAAATAAAAACCGCGTGTTTTCTTTGAGGCTATGGATGAATTCAGATTGATTTCTCTTTTGCTTATCGAAAATGCAATTTAAACTATATTTTGATTAAATAGGAACTGATTTTAGTGTCAAACATACAGTAATCTAATATCAATGCAATGCAATTTAAAATATATTTTACTCAATAAATAACTAATTGATTTTAGTGTCAAACATGCAGTAATCTATTATTAAGAAAATTTAATCCATAAAATAATAATTTTGTTTTATCTTTTTTCAGTAATAAAGGATAGTTGGCGGAATTCTTTGTGGGTATCGAAAATAAACACTTTTTTTTGCATAAATTTGTGTGCGTTATCATTATCAGTTTTTCTTTTTAGTCTATTCCTTGAAAATTTTAACTATGGGTAGTTTTAAGTGTGTTGAATGTGATAAGACCTTTTCTACAGTTTCTAACTTATACCGACATGCAAAATTTGATTCATAAGGAAAGTATAAATAAACAGGTAAGATGTAATATTTGGAGTGTAGAACTAATTTCTAAAAAAGCATTGGAGGATAATGCAGTTCAGTGGAATATGTGCAAACATATTCATTTTATTTGCAGCAAAAATTTAAACGAAGAAAGACTTTCCAGACATTCACATTTAACAGATGAAGAGATGATTATTTGCGAAGATCGTAAAATTTTGGAAAAAGAAGCGCATGTGGATAATTTGAAGGCCACATCTACAAGGACAGAAATTTCCAAGGAAGAATTTAAGAAAGAATGCATGCAACTAGTAGATAAAGCATCCCCAGAACATTATGGTAGTATTTTAAGTTTTCTAAGAAATGCTGTTGATTCATCACAGTTATTCCCTACACCAAATCAAGAAATTGCATCGAAAAACATGAATATGGAGCCACCAAATAAAAAGATAAAGACTCAGAGATATGTTTCAACAAAAAAGACGACTTCTCGAAAAACCTCAACTACATTGAAAAAACCTACACATGAAGAATGTCAAAGTATGTCAACAAGTCTGGTTTTGACAGCAAAATCAGTTTAAAATGTTAATTTTTGATTTTAACGTTATTTTTTTCAGTATGCATGTGCAATATTTGTATTTTTTAGGTGTTTTTAGATCATGCAATATTATAGTGCAATGCTGATTAACTAGGACTTTAATAATTCCTAACGATTTATGTGTAAGTGCAATACATGCATGTTCCTTTTTATTATAGGCAGTTTTAGATATAGAGTTCCTGATTCACAAGTAGGCATTTAAAAAATTTTCTGGCATATGTAATGTGCAATATATATGTTCCTTTTTACTGTAGGTTTGCTGTATGTAAAAACTCCAGGTTTACAATGTTTCTACTAGTTGATTTAAATAAAAAAAAAGGATACATTTGAACTTTTGCAAATGGATAACTGTATAAAAATGAGCTGGTTATATACATTAAATTTAAAGTCTCAATAATAATGATATTGTAACAACTTAAAGATTTCTTAACTGAATAAAAACTCATATCTTATTTGAAATCACTTTCCCGTTAAAATAATTGTCATAGTTAATTCAGCCATGTTTAATTCTAAATATTACAGGTGATTTACAAACAAAAACTTAATTACATTTTTTCAGAAGTTAATTTTGTTCCCTATCCTAAATATATCCATTTGTAGAGGCTCAACTGTATTCACTTCTCTGTGGCTGCTACCTTGACGTGGTAGAGAAGCTTAAATATCATTTGAAATTTCAAATGGTATAACTAAAAGCAGTCTCAAATTGAATTATTCATAATAAAATTTCAGTTTAGGAAAACTAAAATACACATTCTGTATTTTAATGTATTCCTCTTTATATCTAGAAAGAAGTATACTTCATTTATAATTCAAATACATCACATATGTGTAGTTGTAGCAAAAAGAGAAATCTAAATAAAATTTCTATAATTATTCTAAGTACTTTTTTTTGTCTCAAACTACTTGATCATTATCAAATAAGTCTGAGTTTAGCATCTTCTGAATTATGTAAATATGGCCTAACACAAAATGTAAACATAGATCTATGACATTAGGAGTAGGGTTAGTTATCACTCAAAAAGTTTAATTAATGTTGGTTCACACTTACTTCTGAATTCTATTAAAGCAAGAACTAAGTCAAAAGAATGCATGTAAATAAAAATAATTCTGAATAAAACTAGTGTAATACCAAAAACTTCAAACACACAAAATGCATCCATCAATCATTGATTGTTTGATTGTTAAGTTATTTTTTAATCTTTTTAATAATATTTATTATGTAATGATTTTAAAGAAAAAAAATTAAAAATAACTTTAAAAAAGATATTAACATTTTAGATGTAAAAAAAATTACTGTGTTGCGCTGTCATTTATACTATTTTGTTGATGATATCACTTATAATTTCCAATTTTTAGAGTAATAAAAATAGAGTTATCAGACTTAATTATAATTTTTTTTGTTTCTCTTTTCAGGAAAACATTAGTTAATCTTCTATAATAATTTATTTTATATTGATCTTGCATAAATCTCTATCTTTTTAAAGTGTCATTATTTCTTGTGTGTTACTGTCTTATTTGTATCTGTAATTTAATGAATAGTATCTTTTTATGAAACCATGAATTGTGTGTGCATCAAACCTAATGACGTTAAAGGAGCAAAACATTAGATTTCCAAAATGAATTTCTTTTATACCAAAATCTTGTTTCTAGTTATAGTTAAATTTGGATAAAAAAAAAGGATCTATACCTTTATGTGATGCAATTTTGATCATATTTCACTTTTTGTGTACACGTGTTTTGTTTTTATCCTGGTTTCCTCTACTGCATATTTACACCTTGGAAGTTCAAAAACCTGCCTTACATTTTTAAGTATTATTATGGGGAATATTTAAATAAAAGGGGGGGGGGAGTGTAAATTACTGCAAGGTAATACATTTAATATATGTATATTAAAGATAATTAATACAACGTATATATAAAATGTATGTAAATATCTTGTTTAGAACTTTCAAATGAGAAAATGTATTAATTTTACTATTACAAGATAAGTGGCATAGTTTGTAAAAGATATATTTGGAAAACTAGTGATAGAAGCCTAAAACTAATGTTATCTTGTACAACTTTATACCGAATACAGCAAATTGAAAGGTTAATAATTATATATAAATGTCTGAATGTAATTTTTTTGTACCTTAGATATTAATTTGAATGTAAGAATATGTGAAAATAGTTATTGTGTTACAGCTACTTTGTTGGAAATTTCAAACCGAACAAAAATAAGGATTATATACATTCCTTAATTTTTTCCCCTTCAGATTACTCTTTTAATTCACTTTTATTTGTGTTTTATAATAAGAATTTTGTTTGGTTGAGATACTAGCTGATGTTTTTTATAAGGCTAAATGTACTTATAATTTTAGTCTTTTAGAGAATATTTGTTAGTGACTTTTCAATGTACATCATTGCATTTATATAATTGTTTTTATTACTATTTGTTTTAATTGAACTAATATTGTGGATGAGAAATTGTTAATTATATATGTGTGTGTATATATATAGTGTTGAAATTTTGTTCAAAATAAAAATTTTCTTTTGTATATCGAGTTTTTCAATTGACTGAATTGCACTACACAAATAACTGTAATTAATACATTGTGGAATAAACTTTTAATACATGCTTTCATGTGAATTATTCATGAACATTTTTCAGGTTACCATAACTTTAAAAATAAATACAAAATTGAATGTGAACTAAGTTATTAAGAAATAAAAATATAGATTATACTTATTTGAAAGACTACATTAAAATCATACAGAAGCAATACAAATTACTGATTACAAATCATTCAGTGATATTTTTTACTCTATATCAAAGTTAATATAGTATTTTCAGGTAGCCAAATTTTCCAATCAAGCATTGATAATTTGATTTCTTTTAAGTACTTCATTTGTGTGTTAAACCAAAATTGCACAAATTATTAATAAACCATATGTTTTTTCTATTATTATTTTTAAATAATTATAATTAGGTTAGATATTAGTACATATTATTTACATTAAATTTCCATCGGGGAGAAATATTTTAAATTGGCATTGAATATGAAACTGAGAAAAGTATAAATGTTTTTTAACTTTAAATAGTTACTCTCTTTAAAAACTAATCTCAGCTACTTTTCATTGTACTTTGGGAAGAAATTTAATATCTTTAATTTATTTATTCATTTGAAGACAAGTAATTCATCCCATGAAAATCCAATAATTCTTTTACAAGAACTGAATCTTCTTAATTTCATATAAAAAATATGTTTTATAAGTACAACCCAAGAAAACAGAATACACACAATTTTTAACTTCAAACTTACTGGGGAAAGAAAATTTCTCAAATGTAGTTTTATGTAAATTTCTAGAAATAAATCATTAGGATCTTGTACAATCTACTTTCCTAGAGAAATATTCTTCAATAAACATTTTAGACTAGTATTGAAGGAAGTTAAGACTGCAAATTACATTTTAAAACGAGATTGCTTGCTTTATATACTGACTAAATGCCTTTGGGGGGGGGGGGGTCTTGTCTTTAACTTATTTATTCATTTAAAGGCTCTAATAATTTACCTCCTAAAACTTCAAAAGAAATGCTTTAAAATAATAAACCATCTTAATTAAACAAAAATGTATATAAAAAATCTAATTTTATATTTTAAGTAAATAAGTCCTCTCCAAAAAACAAAAATATATATAATTTCCTACGCATTGAAAAATACATATTTCTCAAATGTAAATTTTCTGCAGGAATATATCTTCATTAGAATCTTGCTGTACCTTCTCTCTAGTATTATTCTTCCTGTTATTCCGTTTTTATAAGCAAGATGAATGTTTTTGCACTAACTAGGTTGGTTGAAAATTATGGATTTATTGCAAGCATTGGTACATTACATTGAAGCACTTGCATAGGATAATATTTTCTTTTATGAAAATATTAATGCTAGAAATTTAAAATTTTATATCAACCCTAATTACAATGTTTAAAAAGGACAGTATATCGAGTTTTATGCTATTAACTGTTACATATGGTAATTTATCTACTTAGTTTTTAAGCAATTAGAAGAGCTTTAAATGCAACTTTGATGAAATACTTTTTAGCTAATTACTTTTAAAACCTTTGTTCTGTCATAGAAACTTCTGTGAAAATCACCTTAAGAAGTATTTATTGGTAATGAATTTACACACACCTTTTTTTTTTTTACCAATTTTGTATAAAAATGAAAAGTATTCCAAAAATGCTTGAAATACTTAAAAATTCTCTTTTAAAATCACTAGAACTAAATACTATTTCAAACCTCATAAACATGATAAAATTGAATTTAATCATCCAAAAAAATCAATTATTTAGAAAATTATGAAACACAAACTTTTTTAAAAACTAATAGAAACCTTGTTCTATCAAGAAATATCAAGTTATATTCCTTTCATATTCTCTGACAGATTCGCATCACTACTGTGTTCTACGCGAGGATTCTTCCGGTCCGATTCAACGATCTGGGATTCTTCCTGTTCAAATCCCTTTTTCCCCTATCGAAAAATCCCTATCTTTTAGGATTTTTCCTGTCTCCAACGCTATGTGTCTACCACAAGGTGGCCCAGCTAGCAACTGTCTTGCCAATTTATATTTACATCATTTTGAAAATAGTTTCACAGACAACTTAGAATTTTACTTTTTTCGTTATATAGATGATATAATCATTTTTGGCAAACAAGACAACTTTAAACCTAATATTAATTTTTATCCACAATATCTTAATTTAATACAGACAAATAGTAACAGTTACGAAGCAAATTTTCTTGATATAGAAATTAAATTAAAAGATTATAAAATAGTTACTAATATTTATGATAAACGAGAAGACTTTAATTTCAATATTATAAAAGTACCGCATTGGGAGAGTACCGCATTGCATGTATCTATATTCAGAAATATTTTTCTTAATTACATACTACGCAATAAATTTCTAGTTTCTAATAAATCAGAAAAAATAAAAAATTATAAACATTTTACTAAATACTGTTTAATTCAAAACTACCCAATTAATTTTATTAATAGATATTTAAATAAAGAAATTCTAAATAGTAAGGATTAATTCCATAGTTTTAAAAGGTTTATATTATAGATTTATTATTCTTCCTAGATAGTTTTAAATTCCCCCAGTTTCTAGTTTTAGATAAAATACTTTAAAAAAAAATTTATTATAACTTTTAAATCATATTAAGAGTCTCTAAGATAATGGTAGTATGTTTACAATTCTTATTTTATTATTTCTATTCTTTTCATACTTTTGCTAAGTGCTATTTTTTCAGCCTTTGCTTTGTTTTGAAATTGTATTTGGGTCCAGAATCTGGCAATAACTTGTTTATTGTACTCAGATTTAGCGCGGGCTCTGCATTTCAGTATGCAATTTTTAGGTAAGTTACCTTTTCCTTATAATGGATTTAGATTTCCAATCCATTATTTCCAATTGGTATTTCCTCGGTATTATTAACAGAAAAGGGGGAAGGTTGGCTGGCCAAAAAAACATGTTCAACCCCACTTTTATACAGAAAAATTTTTTTAAGGAAAATTTTATGTATACAAGCTGTCCTAAGTCAGCAATGTTGATAATACTGAAGCATCCATTCTTTTATATTTTACTCTGTTATTTCAATTTTTCATATCTCCTTCTAAATTATGTTGTCTTGTTATCTAGCAATTGCTATTCTTTTAAGTATTAATCATGTTAATTCATCTCTCTCTTGTAGAGAAATTTTGATTATATATATATATATACTAGCTGACCCGGTTCGGCGTTGCACGGGCTTTTACCGAGGGTATAACTTAATCCCCATGTTAATTTCCTCCTTTATTTCTGACGGCAGCACTTCTGTGTGGGTGTGACACGTACGATGTGAGTGCATGGCCCGTGAGTGCGTATCATGGCTTTCTCGTTCAACATTTTCCCTTCTCTCGACAAAATCAACACTTCCAATATTATTTCTCGAAATTACTTTGACTTCTTTGTTTCTTTCCTCTCCGCTTACCCCGGGGTTGCACGGGCTATTACCGAGTGAATAACTTCATCCCCATGGGAATTTCCTGTTTCCCTTAGGACGATAGCACTTATGTGTGTGTTTGCGCGATGTGAGTGATTTCTTTAACTATGACATTAAAACTCCCTTTTTCGAAATTTTTTCTTGCGTTGTTGTGGTGTGGTACTTAGGAGAGGTGGCTAAAAGCTTAGGTGTCGTCCTTGTCACTTGACCATGGTTGAAAATTTCGAGGTCCGTCTTCAAAAACCCTCGAATAGGCGAACAGTGCGAATTTATAAATCACTCACTCACTTTTCAATTCTTTTGTTGCAATTTTTTAGTCCCCGGAAACGAAAATGTAGCCTTTTTAAAAATAGTTGTATGTTGAAAAAAGACAAAAAAGTAGAAATTTTTAAAATTACAAAATTTTACTACTATTTTAAATCTTTCTTAATTTTGAAATGTTCAACACACGGGAAAAAAGTTTCATGCAATTATCTTTTTTAAAGAAGAAATCATTAAATGATTGTTTTAAATATTTTGAGTGTTTTGTTAAAATTTGTTCAAAAAAGTTTTTGGCTTTTTATTTTTTAAATCACTGATTCTAAAAGTTTTAAAAATCATTTTTATTTAAACACAACAATTTTGATTCATTTTAGAAAAAAATCATAAAATATGCAAAATATCATTGTTTTGTATTAAAAAAAAAAGAAGTTTTTTTAAAAAAAATTCTTTAAAAAAAGATAGTTTTTGGCATTTTATTTTTTTAATCACTGATTCTAAATGATCAATGAACTTTTTAAGAATCATTTTCATTTAAATTCATCTATATTTATTCATTTTAGAAGAAATCATAAAATATAAAACAAAATTAATTAATTATTTTATACTAATATTGATTAAAAATATTCATTTAGCAATTAATTGTGACATGTCAATTTAGTGATTTTTGATATATTAATAACACGCAATTAATAATGAAGAATTTTTTATTTGAACATAGCTTTTATTTTTTTCTAAGAAAGTTGTGCTTATTTAACTGAATAATTCAAAACAAAATTTTTTGAAGTGGGCAAATTTTGCGTTTTTATTATGAAATTATATGTCAAAAAAAGATTTATACATTAGGCATTATTTTAAAGTAAACTATAAGTTTTATGAAAGAGAATAAAAATTTTGATACTGATAAATATTTAAAATGAGTCTTAGAAATGTATTGAATACATTTTGTCATCTTAATCTAACATCTATAATGATTTAATTTTGAAAATTATCTAAAGAAAAAATGACGTAAATTGAAGCAAAAATAATTTTTTCACTCGCATTTTTTTTTACACGCCAAATTTATTGATTTCCCCCTGTTTAAGGCAGAACTTTTTAGTGTAACCCTTGAGTTAGAAGCGGTCGACGGTTAAACAGTTCAAAGGTCTTTGGCGCAAAACTATTTTTCGACTCCAAGGTTTGGCTAACTGTAAAATCGCGTATTTTTTATTAATTATTTTTATTTTTAGGGTATAATTTTTTAGTTAATGATTTCAAACTTCACAAATTGATTTCAAAAATAAAGTACTTTTAAATAAAAAAATGTACAAAAAAATACTGTTTAAATTATTTTTCGCAAAAACAATTTTTTACGAAAATCACAATTTTTTTTTAAATCCGTAATTTTTAAGCAATTTTTTCAATATTCGTACAGATTACGGATAATATTGTTTTACACTCGAAAATAAAGTTTCGTATGATTATCTTCATAAATGACAAAGTTATTCAATGTTAAGTTAAAAAGTTGAGTATTTTTTGAAAAATCTTTAAAAAAAAAGTTTTGGGAATTTTTTTTTAAATGACTGTATCTAAAAGAGAAAGGCTTGAAGTTATTTAGTGTAGAATATCGTTTTAATAACACGAAAATAAATTCATACGCAACAATTTAGAAATAAATTTGCATAAAAACGCATCAGTTTTAACCCTTTCTTAAAAAGTTCTTAAAAAATAGAAAATATCATTATTTTGCAAAAAAGATTATACCGTATTGTGGCGAAATAAATGATCTTTCCGATTCTGTAATTAATTTTTGTCTGATTTCAACAGTAAAAATTGGATGGATATTTTAAGATGGTGGAAAACGTCGGATCACCGCTCGGCCGAAACGGAATGGAAGTTCTGCCAAGTAAACAACCCGCAGGAGTAAAACAATTAGGCGTTTTAAGGTTTTTAATTAATATCTTTTTAACTAATTGCAATATCGGAATGAAAAATAGTTTACATCCTATTCTCAGACCTACTGAATATACGCACAAAATTTCATAAGAATCGGTCAAGTCGTTTTGGAGGAGTTTGGTTACAAACACTGTGACAGGAGAATTTTATATATTATATATATATATATATAGAGAGAGAGAGAGAGAGAGAAAGAGAGAGAGACCGATCAGAAATTTTAAAATGTTTTAAGTAATATTCAAACTATTTTCATTGTGCACCTATTATCTATGTCAAACGTCCACACGGGAAAAAAAATCTTACAAAGAGAGAAAAAAAAATTTCACTTTAAATCTCATTATCAAACATAAGATTGTTGATCGGAGGAGCAATCTTATCCTTCCCTTTATCTACATTTCCTTACTATTTTTATAAATTCATCTGAACTCTACTCTCGCACTCTGTGTTCTCTCTAGATGATATATTTCACATATTGAAAGACATTTTACGAACTCCATTTAATTTCCTATCATTTTTACGTACGTATTACTTAAATTGCGATGAATTTTCCATCGAAAGAAATGATAAAGGACGCAAAGAAAGCAGGAAAAAGTGGTATTGAACATTTTTTAATGCAAAAAATTGCGTCAATATTTAAATTTTATGGTTTATAATCAATATAATGACTTGCTATTATTTTAAATTACATAAAATATGTTGAATATATTATTTTGAAAGTAACATAGCTGCTTCATATTCATGCTCCTCTATTCTGTATGCACAATTTATTAAATATATGATGGGTATACTTAATAATTACATTTAGAATTCCTATTCATATAAAGGGAAACCCAGTGGTTACTGCATCGCACTTTCACTCCACAGGTCCGAGGCTCAAACCCCGGGCTGGCCAAGATTGACTCAGCCTTTTATCCCTTCAATGGGTCGATAAATGAGTATCAAGCTTGCTTGTGGGAACTTAACATTGGGGTTTTTCGTCAGACTGATCACCTGACCGGAACATCTGCTCACATGCATCTCAGGGCCCAAGGTTGTGTATACTGAGTTGGGCACACTAGGCATTGGCCCTCATGGGCTGTCGTACCACTGAGTTATTTACAAAAAGTATTAATTTATTTCTTGAAAATAAGAAGTTATTGCTCTTTAATTTCCGTTGATTTAAGTAAAATATATAACTACAAAATACAATATTTATTAAAGTTAAAAAGAAATCCCCCACACACACAACAAGAAGCTTTTCAAAGAAAGTTATTACTTAAAAGAGTTTTGCTTCAAATACATTTGTTGCAATACAATTTTTTATGTAAAATTTTATTTTAGCTTTTTTCCCTACTGATGAAAACAAGATATCAATCATTGGCATGGCCAAGTAATTTTAGCGTGTTTTTCACATGTTGTATTTTACAATAATGCAACTAATGAACTTTTTACTAACAGAACGTAGTGTACTATACTTAAAAAAAAAAATTAAATTTTTTTTTAAAAAAAACATTATTTTTTAAAAAAATTATTCAATTTAAATATGATTTGGCTCATCTAGGACACAAATGCGACCAAATGCCGAAAACCCGAGGTCAATCGGTTAATTATTGGCTTAGAAAAAGGTACGACAAAATATGGAACGAAGACGAAATTTGCGTCCTAATAGCGCTTTTTTTACACTACGTGAAAAACGCGCTAAAAATGGTGTAAGACAGCTAAAACGTAATCTTTTTTTAAATCCTTACAGGACCATAAGGTCGCTAAGAATACAAAAAGTTTATGGACATTTTTCTTAGTTTGCTTAGATGTAAAAGAAATAAAAAAAATCATGAGAAAAATACTCATCTATGTGTAGTGTGCTTAGATCAGGGGGGGGGGGGGGTCAGTCAACCAGCGGCCCGCGTGCCACGGGTATATAATTTATAATATTATTATTATAAAATTTTGAAAAGATTAACCACATTTTTGAAAAAAAATTGAAAGATTAATCTTTTTTCACAAATATAAAAATTTTGAAAAGAGAAGTAACCATTTTTTACAATTTTATTGAAGTGGGGTTGTTTTATAAAAAACCCTCAAAATTCGGATCAAAATATGTTAGTGAATAAATATTTTCTGCTACACACGCAAACATAATAAAATAAATATCAATCAAAATTAGCTGATGTGCACCTGTACTAACCTAATTTTGTAAGCATCTGCAAGAGCTAATCCTAATATAGATGATTTGTTAAAAAAAAAAAGTAGTGATTCAAAAGCTACATTAAGTATGTACTGAGTGTTTAATAATTATTTTGAATTAAATTATTCAAGTGGCTCTTTTTTATTTTATAGCTTACCTGACTGAACATGTAAATAGTTTATCTATACAAATAAATAAAATTGAAGTGTCTGTTTGTAATTTCAAATTAGCAGCTTTTTACTAAATGCATTTAAAGGTATATACGGTACTTGTATCAAAAATTAAATTTTTAAAATTTTTGTCTGTCTGTCTGTTTGTTCCGGCTAATCTCAGGAACTTCTGGTCCAATTTTAAAAATTCTTTTACCAATGGAAAGCTACATTATCAGCAAGTAACATAAGATATATTTATCTCCATATTCTTACGGGAACGGGATCTATGAGAGTAAAACGTTGACGTTGCTTACTCCCCGCCAAGTTGGCGCAAAATTATGCATTTGGTCAATAATGGAAATTTTAATAAGAATTTTCTCCTATTTGTAACAAATAATTGAAACATAGTGTAATTTAGCATGTTTATAAAATTTTTAAATGGTTTTTTATTAAACGTCTAACGTTTATTACGTTACGTTTGTTAAATGTCAAAATCAAAGTTTGAGAAATATCGCCAAGTTGGCTAAGAAGTTCTCTTCCGACAATCCCAGATATTTTAATGCAAATTTTCTCCCACTTTTTAAAGAGGGAAACGAAGTAAAGTTTTAGCAAATTGCGCGCGCGTGATATTGAAAATTCTATAGTAATATTAATTGACAGTTTCACATAAAAAGTTTCGATTGCTTTAGTAGTTTTGATTAGTTTGATTAGTTTTGAAAGTATGCATTACTTTGAATTACTACATGGCGGAAGATATTTTGCGACGAAAAACAACCAAATATGCCTTTCAATGAACACATCTACAACGAAACGCCGTAAAGGTTTTCAGAATGGTTTGGAAGAAGCTACATGATTTTGGAATGATTAGCCCTAGACGTGTCGACGGAAATGGCTTCGATAATGAAATTACTTGAGAATTAAACTACGAATTTATAGCATTGCAACATCGAGTAACAGAACATATAACATAAGAGAACATATAATATGGTATACAGTAGCATCTTAGAATCTGAGTTCTTTTAAAGAGGAATGATATATTAAACGTAGATACTTTCGATTTTTTAAAAATATTAATAGTTTAAGTTATTGAATATTTGTTGTTAATTATTATAATAAATTACATTTTCAGTTTTTTAAACTAAGCTCAATTTTAGAATTTTTAAATTTTATTGGTTCCAGTCAAGCAATAAAAAAATTACTGTATTATATTATTTACTTTCTAATGATAATGATTACGACTTTGACAGTTATTTAAAGACATCAACGCGAGCGGAGCCGTGGGTAAAAGCTAGTTAACAATAAAACTTTAGTTTGTACTTTCATCTTATTTACTATATTATTTTTAAGTTTTGATTGCATTAAAAAATGTGTTATTTGTGTAAATCCCATGATAAACCTATAAGTAACATTTTTTCACTTTCCCACATTTGTAAGTTGGAAGTGGCACGTATGATTTTTTTTTTTATCAAATAGTGACACTCTTCTCAAAAAAATTGACCCCTCCTGGTTTAGATCAATGGGTCAATTCAAAATTTGGATCACTGTATAGCTTTTTGAGGCATTTGTTTTCATTTGAACAAATATATTTTATTATTGCACAAAGTAATACTTGTCAAATAACATAAATCATGTTTAAAATACGGTAATATGTTACTACATGCAGTAGTGTGTTTTAGGGTGGGGTTTGGGTACTCAAACCCGTCTCACACACCTGCAGGGACAACATTATAGTTAAAGTTTCCCTCACTAGATGGCTGCACAAGTCAGCCGAACATAGTGGCGTGTAAGAGGATCAATCAGAGATACTAATTATTAATGAATCATAATTTAAAAATAGCATAATAAAATATTATTGATGCACCATTTAATTTAAAACAATCTTTTTTAATTTAGAAACTTTATTTCTTTATATATTTGTATTTTTGTATATTATTAACTTGATAATTGCAATGTGTTAACTGTTTCAAAAAATTGAGCATGGTGCAAACAACAGGAGTGGAGCGAGACAGCGCTTTTTTAACCCTTATAGTTTTTTTTTAATACAGTGCTAACGCCATCTGTTATATAATATGGAAACTAAAATAATTAATTAGTCCTATACTATTTTTGTATTGCTGTATTAGTCGAATGATTTTTGCTGAAGTTCTTATCGCATTTTATTTGCATTTTGGATAATTTTTACTTTTGATTTCTTGTTATTTTTTGCTTTATTTTATTAACTGTTTTATTATCTTTCTTGTTATTTTAATTAGATAATTTGTTTTTTAATTTTCTGTAATCAACTTTTTTATACTTACTGTTTTCAAAAATGGAGACTGAAATGAATGTACATACCAGATACTTAATCTGCTCATTTTATGATCTAGTCTTCACTCGCTCTTTCTGTTTGAAAAGGCATTTTTTAATATGTTATTAAAAAAGTAGGTTATTTTTCTAATATTTTATGCTTAAATTTTTTTTACGCAAAGCAAAAGTATAGATATTTTAATCAAAGTTACAAAATCCAATATATTTGGCTTTTTCAGTCATATTTATTTTTTATACAATAAATTGTTAAAAATTTAGGTTATTTTTCTAATATTTTATACTTAAATTTTTTTCACGCAAAGCAAAAGTATAGATATTTTAATGAAATTACAAAATCCAATACATTTGGCTTCTTCAGTCATATTTATTTTTTATGTAATAAATTATTTTTCATTTTCTAAATTAATTGCAGATTAAACTGAGGTTTGGGAGATAATCATGATATATATTCACAAAAATAAATAATATTTTGGACAACAGATGGCGCTAGGATTGTATTAAAAAAATTCCAGGGTGCAAAAGCGCTGTCTCGATCAACTCCTAAAAAACGTGTGAAACCACACTCCTCCTCTGACCACTGATTGCAGATGTTGTTTTGAGAGTTCCGGAAACGAACTTTTAAGAAATGATGGAATTAGTTGTCGTTTGAAAATAATTGCAATTATAATTTAAAGCAAACCTCCAAGTTAATTTAATTAAATAGTATTCACCTATCAGATCACAAAAACAAATGAACCGGTAGACAGGAATAGACTAATACATTTTTTTATTTTTAGCATAAGGATTACGTTTTGGGTGCTTTCGACTACATTTTTTAAATATAATCCCTTCCATAAAAGTTGTCTACGTACGCCACTGATTACACGATACACTGAACTGAACTAAGTGATAAGGATAAGAATACAGCACGCGAATGTTTTATCATTGGCTCCAATTGATATGACAATTTTATTTTGTATAAACGTTCCTGTGTAGGTAACTGCATTTGGCCTACGTTCTATGAAAAAAATTCTGATAAAATTATAATAAATACGACAATCGCCTATTCTAAAAGGGGAGAAAATATCAACTCTCTATGTCGTAAAAGAATTAAGTGTACAGCTGAAAAGAAAAAGACTGATCTTGCTATGGATATCTCAATTGTCGGTAGGGTGGCGTAGATGGTTTGTCGGTGGATTTTCATGATGCAGAAAATCGACAGTGTCCCTGTCGTATGATTATGCGGCATATAAGAAATCCCTTGAGTGTCCATTTGGCTTGGATGCTCTCGGCAAAATTAAATTCCTAAGTACAAATTTCGCATCGGCAGAGCTCAAAATTACTTGCGACAATTGGTTTCGCCAATATGGTACTGCACTAAAAAGCGATACCAGCTCCTGTGGAATGTATTAGGTCTGCAAAGGTAGACATACTAATCCGCAGCCCCATTAGAGGAGAAATATCTCATTGCAACACAATGCCATATTTCTCCATTGCTAAGAATGGAAGAAAAAAAAAGGATCCAATCCAATTTTTAAAAATATTAAATAAAAATTCTTAGGCATGATTTTCTAGCATTATAATTATGCAAGTTCAAATGAAAAGCTAAAGAAAATCAAAATCTATTTATACAAGCTATACAAAAATTTTAAGAAAAAGAGTGATAACTTTTATTGGCAATTTTTTGATGGACGGAGAGAGAAAAATAAGTACCGAACTAATTACCATTAGGTCGGTACCCCCATTAGGTCTAATATAATATCGACCTAAATGGCATTGTGGTAACATAAATCTCTGTATTCTGTACTTTGCATTGATTATATAATGCTAACACCATTTACAAAATTAAAACCTATAATTACTTTTTACTATCCTTCCCTTGACGTTAAGAAATTATAAATAAAATAAATGACATGTGTTAGAGAGAAATTTCTTGGGTTTGGGACGGCCTTCCAATAATTCAGAAAAAATGTACTCTACTACCTCTAATTCACAGAGGGGAGGGGGGGGGGGGTTCAACCCCTCAATAGACCAAAAATTTTAAATTTTTATCATAGTGAACCTCTTTTGGCGCTTCTATCTCTTTTTTTTAGAATATAACACGAAAGAGAGATATTTAAATCCCCAACAAATGTGACAAAAACGCGTTTAGTACTTAATGGCATACTTAAGGATTGATAAAAAAAAGTAGTAAGATTATTTTTAAAAACAAGAATAACTTAAGCCAATTATAATTATTAGTATAAACATGAAATTCCAGAACAAAGCATTTACGGTAGTCTTACGGGAATTTTTTCCACGAAGTTTCAAAGCTTAACTCCCATTATTACGATATTTTGACGATAGTTGTTCTTACATTGAGTCACAAAAGTAAAAATATTTTTGATAGCTCTTAGTTTTAACAGCTTCGGCTGGGTGGCGTGGTTGGTTTTTCACTGGCCTTCTGTACCTAAGGTTGCAGGTTCGACCCCGGCCCAAGTCGGTGGAATTTGATGATGCTGAAAATCAACAACAACCATGTCGTATAATTATAGGGCCTGTAAAAGATCCATTGAGTGTCTATTTAGCTTGGGTGCTCTCGGCAAAATTAAAATCTTAGTACAGGTTCGTATCGTCAAGAGCTCAGATGCCTCCCTCTGGGGAGAAAACTGGGCGTCAAAATTACTTGCGGCGATTGGTATCCGCCTATATGGTGCCACACTAAAAAGAGATATTAGCTTCTGGGGATTGTACTAGGTCTGCAATTGTGAAACACCAATCAGTATCCCCTTAGAAATAAATAAAAAAAAGTTTAAAAAGGAATAAAAAATGTTACATTGTATAAAATTTATTTAAATATTACAAAAATATTAAAAATGGAGCACGACAGTCTTGATCGTGACCGTTTCCAGATCTTTCCTATTCCAGCGCACGGGTATTCATATAATTGGCTCTTTGGTACTTTAGTTTTTTGCTTCACTTACAACTTGATCCTTCTCTTTTGAAAATTTGCCAACCCTGCTCTAAGCCTGTGACGGATTAACGGTTCTACAACTAATCCTATAGGAGAAATTATTCTTGAACTATGATTTGAGCTCAGAACCACTTTCCGTAGAGATGACTTAATTTTATACAAATGTAAATGCTATTTAAACCCTTAGAAAAATAATCGTGGAGAGTTAATCGTAGATCGTGAGTAGTGTGTCGTACGTCTGGAAGTTAGTTTGATTTGAAGAGGACCGTAGCAGTTTAGGAAAGAGATGACAAATTAGAGGAAAGAGATGACAAGCAGATCTAGAGATAAGTGCTCCTTATATATTTTTTTTTGCTTAAACTAGGTTTGCATTAATCATAAAGGGATCATAAATTGTTTAATCTGAAATAAAAATAATTATTTTTATAATCATGTCTGCTTCTGCAATGACCCCTACTACACCTGCTACCTCCGGATTGTGACAAGTCTTTCACGATTATCTCGGTTTATTTTCAGTTTATAATTATAATTCTTCATATAAAGCAGTATTTTTCAAAATATTTTAAGTAACAAACACTAAATATATTTGTCCGAGTAATAGTCCAAGTAAAGTATATTCTTTACTTTTATTGCTGTTAAGCTTAATTTGTCCAAGGTATTTTAAAATATAAGTGAGATGGTTTTGATGAGCTTGATGGTTTCGGACATTTTATTGCGTTTTTATCTGTGGTATTTAGATTTAAATAATAGTTATTATAGTTTTCTAGATATAAATTCTCATTTTCTAATTCTCTCTATTTGTAAATCAATCTCTTAAATATAAATAATATTTATTTTCTGACTTTTTATATGCAATTTATTTCATTTAGTTACTTAATTATTTGTTTTGGAAATACGAGATAGACATGACCTTTGATATTGAAATTTTTCTCCAATCTTTGTAATAGTGTTAGTACAGAGAAGACGTGAGTATTTTTTTTAGTAACGGTGAATGTTCTTCCCAGAAAATGTAACAGATTTCATAAATTTTTGGATTGAATTAAGGTTTATTTAAAAAATGTGACAATGGTTCATTTAGAAAAAAAAATTAATTCTAATAAAAAACGTCTCAAATATGGGATATAAGAATTAAATATTGTTGAAAGCTTAAGTAATTGAGATTATCAGAAAATGATAATATAATATAACAACATAAAAAGTCTTTTTCCACATTTAATCAAAGTATAAAAAAATTATAAAAAGAGATATTTCATTGTTAATTTGTTTATTCTATTTTTTTCGTATGATGTAATATCTCTAGAAATACTTGAAGATTATTTCCATGTATCTGAAAACTTCGAATAACTGTCAAAGGAAGGCATCTAAGCATTGGCGTCTCGCCATGTAAAGATTGGGGGGGGGGGGGAACTAAACAAATTTAACGAGTAGCAGTTTCCGCTATACACACGATAATCTTTGATGGGCTTAGGACTTGAATTCGACTTGAATGTTGCCGAGAAGCAATATTGATATTCTATTAGACTATCTCCACTCTAATGCAATGGCCCCTCAGGGGCTCACCTTCTTTAGGTGAGTACGGGTGTCACAATCCCGAGGTGCCCTAGGGATCTTTTCCTTTTCCCACGGGGTTTACTGTCTTTGGTAAACACGGGCTTCACGAACCCGGGGTACCCTAGTGATCCTTCTCTATTTTCGACCCTCTTTCTTGTCATTCAATTCATTCATTCTTTCTCTCTTCCCCTCTAGACCACAGATATTAAAACAAATGTTTGGCGCAGTATAACCGAAATCGGCTCTTGCGCCAATAAACCCCAAAATCACTCACTCACTCACTCTAATGCAATGGATAAGCTGAGGAGCTATATTATTTTATGTTTGGTTGAGTTTCATTGCTATAAATGTTTAACAAAAATAAAATAACTTAGTTTTAATCCCTTAATTGACTACCGAAAGCTGGGCATAACTGTCGTGCTAGTACGCTGTATGGGCATTGATGCTTTCTTATTTCTATCTTTGATTTGCGCATATTTTTAATTCTTATCTTGAGATTATTAGTGCAATTTTTTGTAAGAGATGCAGTTTGACCACGGTACTGAAATACTTCTCATCCAGGGTTTTCTTTGTGGTGAAGGCGGGAATTTTTCATTGAAGGCAGGAATTTAGATTTTTGAAAATATTCGATAAAAAACAGAGACTGTCAAGACTATATGCAATTGGTTGCTTGAGAAGAAAGGAAAATGGAAAAAATGATCCAAAAAAGCCGATGTTATCTCTGTCCCCCACTGCATGTAAGCATTATACACCAACCTTCACATTATATATACATGTATGCCCACATATATGTCCATATATATGCCCCCCCCCCACACACAAAATCTTCAACCGTTTGAAAAAGAGGTATGAACGTGAAATTTTTTGTAAGTGTAAGAGAAATTCTTTTAAGATATATGAAACATTCTTCATAGCCTGCAGAGTGTATTTATAAAAAGCAAATATTTAGAGGGTTTTTGTGTTCTATAACTATAAAATAAAAAATAGCGTGAAAACTTTAAAATTGAAAATTTCAATAAAATTCTTCCATTTTCGCATTCTGTTAAGAAGTATACGCAGTTATATGCAATAAAAAATATTCCTTTTTTGGAACATTTTGAGTAAAAAATTGAATTAATGCAGTGATACTCTACCTGCTGCCGCAGGCCGCAGGCCGCTTGTGGCTCGGCGGGTCTTTCTGAGTAGCTCAAAGATATTCAAACCAGTAGAAGAAATAGCCCATTGCTCAAAGAAATTCAATTAAGAACAATTTATTAAAAATTCAGCAGCAACAGTCAAGCAATTAAATCTATCGGTTTTCCAATACGATTTGCAAAATATTTTTTTTTCTATTTGTAATTGTAACAGTTGGTAATAAATAACAGTGGAGTAGCGACAGCGTGTTCTCTGTACTGAACTTGTGACGGATCTATACGCGTTTATACTAATTTCTTCTTTTTCCCCTTTAAATAAAAATATTTATTTCAACCAACCTTCATCGAGAAACCAAACGTGATTTATGTAAATGAGGAATATGATATAAATTCGGTTTTCGCGAGTTGAAAGAGAGCGAAGTAAGAGGTCAAGTTAAGTTAAGTGAAATAAAGTGAAGAGAGTGAGCTGTCGACACGTAGTTGTTGACAAGTTAAGCGAGGTTGATACGTTTGATGTGTGCAAGGAGAAGTGGTTATTAAAGATTGAAATCAGTGTAATTAAATATTACGGAACGTGGAGCCATCGGCATTTGATCCAGCTAACGATAGTGCCTGAAGTTCTCCGTGAAGGAACCGAAGCATTAAGGAATAAGGTACTGTAAACTTGATTAAGTAAAAGCTGATTATTAGTGTGCGGCGTAGTTGTAAATGTGCGCGTTTAAGCTATCTTAGATTCAGTTGAAGTTCTGTAATATTATCCCCACATTTGTATATTTCACCTCTACACTCTACCATTGTTTATATACCTTAATTAGAATTGTGTCTGTTTCTTAATAAGTGATAAGAATTAATAAATCAGTTTAGATTGGAATAATGTCTGGGGATTATTTAGTTCCTCCTACAGATCTAGCCGGGTTTTCAGATAGACAGGAGGATTCGAATGTAAGGGGTGACTATAGGTCACCACAAATTGAGTTGGAGTAGTGACCATTTTATGGCTGAAACTGGTTGTTTCAAGATAATTGGGATGTTGACTATTTTGTAGTGAAATAGGAATTCGAATGTTACACTATTTTACAACCATGACAAAGGTTAAACAGCATGGTCTGGATATTTTGCTGGAAAACTACAACTATTTCAATTTATGTAACAGCATTATCCGATTGATTTAAAAGTAGATTTCAGGATTCAAGGAAAATCAAGAATATGCTCTTATTCGTAGAAATTCCCTGGCACTTTAAGTGAGCAATAATATCGGCATTGTTGGTGTATTGGCATGTATTTACACAGAGATACTTGATCAATTTATTGATACGAAAAACAATATCCAACTGGAAGTTACTTTTAAAGAAAGGAAAAATAAACAGAAATATAAGCAAAAATGTCTTCTTTCACTTGTTGTTGCAATATATCCAAGAAATCATAATTCTTTTTCAGAAGAATACTTTTGGAGAGTTTTGTAATAATTGAATACAAATCTCAAAGCAGGGAGCATTTTTAATTTTGGTTTTGAGGCAGAATTTTTGATTTAAAGAAGTTTTTTTTTAAATTTTAAACAATTTAGATTTTTGTTTTGTTTTTTAATTGCTAATATAATCTCAAATTTGACATAGAATAACTTTAAAATAATAAGTATAGATTAAACATAATTTATGCTGTAATTTTTATTGTTACATTGTAAAATTAAAGCTTGGTATATAAATAATGATTAAATTGATTTGAGAACTCCTTCATTATACCCAGAAAATTTGCAGAGTGTACTTCATTATTATTACATTAACCCTACTATGCATTTTATTAATCACAATAAGTTATCAGAAAACATTTCATTAGAATAATAATAATAATAATTTGAAATGCACTGGCACCATAGGTAGCATTTACATTGGAAGTATTTCTTTTTTAATATATGCATTATTTTGAAAAAATGCATTGTTTTTTCCAACTTTCAATAATATGTATTTAAATCTTTCATTTACACACAGGTATTCTTTTGATTCGAGACATTATGTGACTGAAATTATGGTATTCAACTGCATCTATCACAACAAATTCTATAGCCTCCTTTTGGAGGATAGCACTTTCTTTGGCAGATTCAGCTATGCACACTTCCATTAGAGTTTTTGAGTTTGCCTGCTGTGCCTCTGTCGTGTGTAGAATCGGATGGAAAATGCTGATATACAGACACAATTGTTTTCAATAACTTTATGTAACAACGAATTGTTAAGGAACTATGTGATATTCAGGTTTCATTTAGGGTCATTAATTTTTTGTTCATACCGGTATGATTCTCTTCCATGCATAGTTTTTTTTTGTTGATTGATGAAAAACACATTAGGAAGGTATAAATTTCAATTTTCATTCCTTTGTTGACTTGTACATTGTCTTTTATGGTACTTATACAAAGATTTTGTAACTAAGTGCTATTTCTGTCGATCAAGTTTCCCTGCTTATGTTTACTAAATCACTTTCATTCCAATATGACTCAATAACTCTTCTTTTTCAATTTTGGCATCAGATACATGTCATTTTCTGCTAAAAATTTAAAGGATTTTAGTCGCCATAGCTCTGTATGGAATAAATATCATTTGATATTCACTAATTGATCGTTTTCACATTATTAGGGTTGTATACACCTCCAGGGGGCTCCAAATGTTCAAATTCTTGTCCACGCATCAACATGTTATTTTTGCCATATGTGATGGTCCGTACCTTCGACTCCCCTAATTCCCACACAATTCTGATAGCACTTTAGTAATACTTCTCTTTAACTTAAGGATATCAATAACTGTAAATAATCCTAAAATATATGCGTATGTCCTTGTTTTAGAAAAGTGCCAACATCTGAGGCGCATCTATGTCTTTATTTTTTTAAAAAAGAATCATCGACTTTTATGTAAGCTTCTCTAGCTTTCAATCAGGTCTCTTTATTTAGTTTTTTTTATCAGTAAATTATGCATGCATTGGTTAAATATTTTTTTTTATCCATTGTTGGTATGATTAGCAAAGGAAAAAAAAAAAGAAAGAAAAAAAAGAAAAAAGAAGAGAGAGAAGGTTTGAAAAGAACAAGAGCCACCTTTTACATCATGCGAGCTTTTAACCTCCTCTTGAAAACCTGTGAAAATAGTTCCATATATTTTATTTCAAGAATTGTATAAAAGTTAAATTCCTACCGAATATCCCATGGAATGGTGGTGTTTGATAACAACAGAGAGTGGATGTGGCTTTTACTATGAACTTTCTGTAATAATTCAGGAAACATAGCGCGTGTGTTAAATTTGCAACATGCTTCAGGTTGGAAAAATGTCATACTAATGCCAGGTGTTTGACCATTTCTGTAGGATCTCAAATTGCAGTTCTTTTCACAAAAATTGGTATAGTTTCAGGTAAATTCTGACATCGATTCGTATTTTTTTCGGATAAAATCTTTTTCGTTTAAGTATGAGGATTATGAGTTTTTCTACGTTTGACTGTTTTAAGGTCCCTACATATTAATTTTAGTAACAACAACAACAACAAAAATTTAAACTAATCTTTAGTTCTAAAAAAAAACTATTTGCTCTAGTAAAAATTTTAAAAAAAAAGCGTTTAAATAAATTTGAAAAAAAAATGTGCAAGCAAGTTTGAATGAATTACATACAAACAATACTGATTCCAGTCTGAACTTCAGTTATTCGCACTTGAGAAATTAATATTTGAAATAAAAATAAGGGAGGCATTTTGTCTGAAGAAAAAGATCAGATTATAAAACTGCATGACAGCTTTTTTGTATGACAGAATGTAAGCAAGGGGCTTGGTCATGAATGAAAGGAAATCGACTTTATTTACAATTAACTTTGTAAAAATATATAAAACCAAATTTTTGTGTGTGTGTGTTCGATAGATAGGATAATACAATATTAAAATAAAAGACAAGAAGGAGTTTGAATATTTTGATCAATTTTCCACATTTTCAATCTTTAACGTTGCCTCGGTTTTATTGCCCCCCCCCCCAATTTATTCCCTTGATGTAGCCAGCAAGAAATAATTGTCATATGTATGGGTGGGAGAAAAGGCTGAGTACCCCTGACTTTAAGGGTTAATTCGTTTTCTAGACAATTTTCATTTTTCCCGTTATTTTTTTGGAGTGCCACTCATTCTTTTTGTTTACAATTTTCGAATTCTTCGATTTGAAAATGTTAAAATCTGTTTTATCATAAATTAATTATGTTCTTAGACTTACAGCCAATTATGAGCCTTTGAATACAGTCTTTATTGTATTCATTTACGATACTTAAAAAACCCCGACGTTATTATATTTGAACTGATAGAAATTCATTAAGTACAATGTATTTGGATTAAATGTTCTTCTTATTTCTTAATATAATTATGGTAATCTATTAAGATTACCATAACACACACACACACAACACACACACCACACACACACACACACACACACACACACACACACACACACACACACACACACATGTAATATACATATACTAGCTGTTACCCGCGACTTCGTTCACGTAGAAATTTACAAAAAAGTGTTTTGTTCAATTCACAGATCTTACGAAAACTTAATAATTCTGTATTCCACGTTAAGAAATACATACACGCTATATATATATAGAGAGAGAGAGTTTAATGTCATTTTTTTACTTTGTGAATCAATGTTTTGTTTTTATATTTTTGTGTTCTTTCTGCTTTTTGGTGTTTATTGTTTTATTTTTTTATTTTCTTTGTTTTTTGTTAATTTTTGTGTGGTTTTTTTCGTATAAATTTATTGAACATCCTCTCTATATACAGTATTAAATTTATTGAAAAATCTCTTTATATACAATATTTGGTGTACGATTTTCTTGAGCTAAAACAAAAACGCCAGTGGCATTCCTCGCACGTGAACATGCCACGTATAGTTGGCCATGTGAAAAGCAACTCTTAGTTAAATCTATGTCAACTTTGCTTAACGTTTGCCCTTGTGACTTGTTAATTGTCATAGCAAAGCTGACACTTACAGGGAATTGTAGTCTTTTGAATTCAAACGGGAAATTCGATGGTATTATGGGAATTCGTGGTATAAGTACTATGTTACCTTTTCCGCATCCGGATATTATACGACCTTCTATAACGTTTCTTTGCAATGACACTACTCGCAACCTAGTACCATTGCAAAGTTTTGGTGGGTTTAAATTACGGAGTAGTATGATGGGAACGCCAATCTTAAGTTCTAGCTTGTGAGGAGGTAGACCAGGCACAATTATACTGTTTAAAAATTCTGTTGGATAACTAACCGTTTCATCCGGATTGCAAACTGTATTGATGGAAAGGTATGTTTGTGATTCACCAGGAAGCTTATTTAACATGCGCTGATTAAGCGCAGTAACCTGGTCGTTTATAGGTGCTAAAATGGATCTTTCACACAACCACGAATCTTCTTTTATATTGAGATTGTGAACATCATCATAAATGCTATGTTTTTTTATCAAAATCTGAAATATTTTCATGAATAAAAACCTAACAATGTTTAACATCGATTTATAATTATTATACTTAAAGTTTAGCTGTTAAAGTTTAAAACAGCTTAAATATAACGAATTAAAAAAACTCACAATTAAGAAATTAAGAACAATTTGAATTATTTTAGAAACAACTACCTACGCAGTTAACTAAATAAAATAACCTAAGAGTAATTTATCAAAATCTGAAATATTTTCATGAATAAAAACCTAACAATGTTTAACATTGATTTCTAATTATTATACTTAAAGTTCAGCTGTTAAAGTTTAAAACAGCTTAAATATAACGAATGAAAAAAACTCACAATTAAGAAATTAAGAACAATTTGAATTAAGAAAAACAGAGAGGTAGAAAAATGAAAGATACCTTGAAAATTATTATTCTTCGATTACAATATAAATATTAAGCAAATAATAACTATTGTTTAAATGTGACTAAAAATGTAAATAAAAAAAAGAGAAAGGATTAAAACTTATCAATTTTTTGTTTCTTGCATTGCTTTTTGCTTATGAAGCCTTGATTTATTATTTTTAAAAGTGCATTCGAAACAGCCGATGCTCTACTTAACTGAACAGTGAGATAACTATCATAAAAAAAAGTTATGGCACGTGTCAGCGAATTATGATGTGCGCGTAACACTGTTATGTCTCATGAAGAGCATCGGTCGCCAGTAACCAAAACAACGACTTCATTAGCTCAGCTTGGCGTTCAATTTGGCGTTCATCTTGGCATTCAGTTTCACGTTCACCCGTATAGTTTCCGTTCCCGTAAGAATACGGGAATAAAATATAGCCTATGTTACTCCCCGTTAATGTAGCTTTCCATTAGTGAAAGAATTTTTAAAATCGCACCAGCCGTTTCCGAGATTAGCCGGAACAAACAGACAGACAGATAGACAGACAGACAGACAGACAAAACTTTAAAAATTGGTTTTTTGTTATGAGTACCGTATATACTTTTAGTGCATTAAGTAAAAAGCTGCTAATTTGAAATTACAAACAGACACTTCAATTTTGTTTATTTGTATAGATATATATAAAGAGAGAGAGAGAAAAGCTACTCACTCATCCCGAGATCTTCGGAACTTTTAGACGTATGGATTTGAAATTTGGCAGGCATGTTACTTTCTTTTAGTAGAGATCCTTTAAGAACGTATTCTGTGGGAATTAACTCCCAAAGAGGGTTGTGGGGCTGTTATAGACCAAGATTCTCGTTTTTGAATTATTACACCTGAAGACTGGAAATTCGATGAACATTTTTCTCTTATTGAGTAGCGATCCATTAAGAAAAGATTTTGCAGAAATTGACGCCCAAGGGGGGGGGGAAGGGTTACAACCAAAAGTTTTCGTTTGTAACTATTACAACTACATTCAAATTCGGAAAACATGTTTTTCTTATTGAGTAGATATGCACTAAGAATGGCTTTGTAGAAATCGAATTCGGAGAAGGTTGTGTGTGTGTGTGGGGGGGGGGGAGGTTATGGGTGCATTATAAATAAAATAATCCCTGTTATTAAACAATTGGGCCTACAAACTTAGAATACGGCAATCATGTTATTTTTGTTGATAAGAGATCCGCTAAAAATGGGGTTTGAGGAAATCGATTCCGAGGTTATGGCTACTGGGGTGTAAATGATTAATATACTTTTGTCTAGGAAATCCTATCCTTTTAAATCAAGAGGTGAGAGTTGTAAAAATATTTTTCAATACAGTTGAAAACTTAACAATTACCGAAACTTAGTAACAATTACCGAAAAAAAAGTATAGTCTTACATTGTTATGAAATACCCAGCGAAACGGGTGAGAAACAACTAGTTTTCTGCATATTAATGTAGGGTTGGATATGTGCGATGTCACAACCCCTCCCCCTGTACTTAGGGTGGAGTAGTCCACACTGACGTCACACCCCGCCAGGAATGTCCGACTGAAGGACACACGGGAAATGAGGCAGACGGACGTTAGAGACGCTAAGCTCTAGACGTAGGAGGAAGACGTTCTCCTTTGGTGTGTTTACTATATTTTAAATATTTCTAAAGCATTTATCATTAGTAGGTTGTAGTCATTTTCCCATATTTTGGGGGCTCGACCTTTCTCTTGCATATTAAGGAAAATCTCTTCTAGACGAAAATTTTTTTTTTAAGACGCGTTAATATTTTTTTCTTCAATGGACGCTACGCTGCTAAAAGTGTAAAAACGACTTGTTGGACTTTCTTTTTATTGGATTCTTTAGTGCCTCAACTGGTTCTGGATTAGTGTACGGACTGCTCCCCAACCCCAGGTAGGCAAAATTTAATTAAACGTATTTTTTGTTTGTTTATTTTGGCTTTCAAATTACTGTATTTAGTAGTTTTAACTCAGAGTGTGATTGGGAAATTTTGATTACAACCTTGCACCGTTTATAAATTTTCAAAGTGGTTAATTTTGTATATTAAGATGTCCGGTAAAAATATTAAATTAGGTGACATTCCTATAATTGCCAATTCGTTGAAATGTGGTACAACTCGTGCTGTAAAAACATTAAATTCTATATTAGGATTCACCGAATTTGACCGTTCTTCGCGAAATAAAATAAGAAATTTTTCCACATTCCCAAAAGAGTTTAGAGTCGAAGAACACAAAGAAAAAATTTTAACCGAATTCTCATTGCCTGATTTCATCTCAGTCGCTAATTTATTGCATTTAGACGTGGAAACAAATGAACAAAATTTATGCAATAGTATATTTAAAGCTTTGACGAACTTAGATGAATTCCTACTAACATTAAATAATTTAGAGACGTCCTTTTCTGAAAGCGAGAACGTAGTTTTTTCTGAGAATCAATCCACGTTTCAAAAACGAACATCAAAACTCTCGTTAGACAGGAATTTTTCAACACAGGGAACAAACCAACACTCCCCCTTTTAACATCTGGGCAGCAACGCAACCCTACCTAGTGTTCAAGGTTATTCTTTCATGCCGGCACATCAAAACGTCTCATCTCTTTGTACACAAAATACTTTTCCTCCCCATTTAAACGATACTTCCTTTACAGAGATGAATACCCAGTTTTGGACTTTATTGCGGGATATTTCAGCGACTAGTAGAAAATTTACTAGCGAAGATTTTTATTCTGTAAATAGTTTCTTTCGCGATATTGAAGAAAATTTTGATTTATTCCCAGCTATCCGTTCCTCTCAAAAATTAATTTTCGCAAAACGTCTAGTATGTGGAACTGCTAAATCATTTCTTTTTTCACAAAGAAATTTAAATACCTATGAGTCATTTAAAAAAACTTTAATTGAAGAATTTTCGGATTCAGTTACTTCCATAGAGATTCACCGCGAATTAGAGAAAAGAAAGATGTTTAAAACCGAGACTTTAATGCAATATTTTAATTCCATGCGTGAATTAGCTAATAGATGTGATTCAAAAATTGACGAAGCATCAATTATCCAGTACGTCATTAATGGAATTGATGGGCCTCGTTCAGATAAAATAATTCTATATGGTGCAACCTCATTTTCCGAATTTAAGCAGAAATTACGTACCTATGAAACAGTCATTAAAAACATGGGAATATATAACTCTAATTCACCAAATTTTCGTCATTCATATGAAAGCCGAGGACGCGATTCTAAACAACAAAGCTTCCAAAGAAAGCCCACAAAATTTAACGTTTCTGACGCAGCTAAAAATCCCCAATGTTGTTTTAATTGTAATGATATAGGTCACCTATCAAAATCTTGTCCTAATCATTCACGTGGTCCCAAATGCCTCTCGTGTAATCTTTATGGTCACAAATCATTTGAATGCCGACGAACTAATTTAAATAATAGTTCTACACCACCTTCTGGTGTAAATGCTGTGCATGAATTGCCTTCTCCTATAAATATGAGTAAAGACGTAACAATTTTTGGCCGTAAACTTAACGGATTAATAGACACAGGCAGCAATTTAACACTATTAAGAAATTCTACTTACATAAATATAGATGCACCACCACTGAAACAAACCAATACATTATTAACAGGTTTTGGTTTTTCGCGAATTAATGTGATAGGAACTTTTGATTCTGAAATTACTATCGACGATCAAATTTTTTCTGTTACTATTTCTGTTGTACCAAATTCTTGTACAAATTATGACCTCATAATCGGTTGTGACGTAATTAAACAAGCACATCTAAATATATCGCCTACAGGCGTAAAATTTTCACATATTTTAAGATCCTCTGATAGTGTAGATGAAAATTTTATTATGACGATTTCCGACGATTCACCCACATTCGATATAGGTCCAAATGTTCCTCAACATAATCGAGCTGAAGTCGAACAACTGCTATTGGCATACACGCCTAAAAAAACAAAAACTGTAAACATTGAGCTTGATATCGCTCTTACCGACGACGAACCGATATTTCATAAGCCTCGACGTTTGCCATTTGCCGAATGAGATATAGTGGACGCTCAAGTTGATGAATGGGTTGAAAATAGAATTGTTGAACCATGTTCATCTCCTTACGCTAGTCAAGTTGTGGTAGTAAAGAAAAAAGACGGGAAATCAAGAGTTTGCATTGATTATAGACGCTTAAATCGCAAACTTATTAAAGATAACTATCCTCTTCCTTTAATTGACGATATTTTAGATTGTCTTCAAAATGCTAAAATATTTACTACTCTAGATTTAAAAAATGGATTTTTCCATGTTGCGGTAAATGAAAGAAGCCGTAAATTTACTAGTTTTGTTACTCACAATGGGCAGTATCAATTTAGACGAATGAATTTTGGACTAAGAACTTGTCCTTCCACCTTTATGCGATACATAAATGCCATTTTCCGACATCTGATTTCGAAAAGTATTGTTCTCCCATATATGGATGATGTTGTTATTCCCGCTGCGAATGAGTCACAAGCCCTTGAATATCTAAAAAAATGTTCTAGAGGTAGCTTGTGATTACGAACTTGAAATAAATTTTAAAAAATGTCAAATTTTACAAAATAAAATTGAGTTTCTTGGCCATATTATAGAATATGGTAGATTGTTTCCTTCCCCTTCAAAAACTAAAGCTGTTATTAATTATCCAGATCTTAAAAATTTTAAAGACGTTCGCCGATTTCTTGGTCTTACTGGCTATTTTAGAAAGTTTTTACCCTCAATAGCAACCATAGCAAAACCTTTGAGTGACCTCCTTCGTAAGGACTCCCCTTTCCAATTTTATGCTGAACAACAGGCAGCATTTCAAAAATTAAAATACTTACTTTCCCAACAACCCGTTCTAAGTATTTTTAATCAAAATTCTCCCACTGAGATTCACACTGACCCCTCGACCATAGCAAAACCTTTGAGTGACCTCCTTCGTAAGGACTCCCCTTTCCAATTTTATGCTGAACAACAGGCAGCATTTCAAAAATTAAAGTACTTACTTTCCCAACAACCCGTTCTAAGTATTTTTAATCAAAATTCTCCACTGAGATTCACACTGACCCCTCGACCATAGCAAAACCTTTGAGTGACCTCCTTCGTAAGGACTCCCCTTTCCAATTTTATGCTGAACAACAGGCAGCATTTCAAAAATTAAAATTCTTACTTTCCCAACAACCCGTTCTAAGTATTTTTAATCAAAATTCTCCCACTGAGATTCACACTGACCCTCGACCATAGCAAAACCTTTGAGTGACCTCCTTCGTAAGGACTCCTCTTTCCAATTTTATGCTGAACAACAGGCAGCATTTCAAAAATTAAAGTACTTACTTTCCCAACAACCCGTTCTAAGTATTTTTAATCAAAATTCTCCCACTGAGATTCACACTGACCCCTCGACCATAGCAAAACCTTGAGTGACCTCCTTCGTAAGGACTCCCTTTCCAATTTTATGCTGAACAACAGGCAGCATTTCAAAAATTAAAGTACTTACTTTCCCAACAACCCGTTCTAAGTATTTTTAATCAAAATTCTCCCACTGAGATTCACACTGACCCTCGACCATAGCAAAACCTTTGAGTGACCTCCTTCGTAAGGACTCCCCTTTCCAATTTTATGCTGACCAACAGGCAGCATTTCAAAAATTAAAGTACTTACTTTCCCAACAACCCGTTCTAAGTATTTTTAATCAAAATTCTCCCACTGAGATTCACACTGACCCATCGACCATAGCAAAACCTTTGAGTGACCTCCTTCGTAAGGACTCCCCTTTCCAATTTTATGCTGAACAACAGGCAGCATTTCAAAAATTAAAATACTTACTTTCCCAACAACCCGTTCTAAGTATTTTTAATCAAAATTCTCCCACTGAGATTCACACTGACCCCTCGACCATAGCAAAACCTTTGAGTGACCTCCTTCGTAAGGACTCCCCTTTCCAATTTTATGCTGAACAACAGGCAGCATTTCAAAAATTAAATACTTACTTTCCCAACAACCCGTTCTAAGTATTTTTAATCAAAATTCTCCCACTGAGATTCACACTGACCCTCGACCATAGCAAAACCTTTGAGTGACCTCCTTCGTAAGGACTCCCCTTTCCAATTTTATGCTGAACAACAGGCAGCATTTCAAAAATTAAAGTACTTACTTTCCCAACAACCCGTTCTAAGTATTTTTAATCAAAATTCTCCCACTGAGATTCACACTGACCCTCGACCATAGCAAAACCTTTGAGTGACCTCCTTCGTAAGGACTCCCTTTCCAATTTTATGCTGAACAACAGGCAGCATTTCAAAATTAAAATACTTACTTTCCCAACAACCCGTTCTAAGTATTTTTAATCAAAATTCTCCCACTGAGATTCACACTGACCCCTCGACCATAGCAAAACCTTTGAGTGACCTCCTTCGTAAGGACTCCCTTTCCAATTTATGCTGAACAACAGGCAGCATTTCAAAAATTAAAGTACTTACTTTCCCAACAACCCGTTCTAAGTATTTTTAATCAAAATTCTCCCACTGAGATTCACACTGACCCTCGACCATAGCAAAACCTTTGAGTGACCTCCTTCGTAAGGACTCCCCTTTCCAATTTTATGCTGAACAACAGGCAGCATTTCAAAAATTAAAATACTTACTTTCCCAACAACCCGTTCTAAGTATTTTTAATCAAAATTCTCCCACTGAGATTCACACTGACCCCTCGACCATAGCAAAACCTTTGAGTGACCTCCTTCGTAAGGACTCCCCTTTCCAATTTTATGCTGAACAACAGGCAGCATTTCAAAAATTAAAATACTTACTTTCCCAACAACCCGTTCTAAGTATTTTTAATCAAAATTCTCCCACTGAGATTCACACTGACCCCTCGACCATAGCAAAACCTTTGAGTGACCTCCTTCGTAAGGACTCCCCTTTCAATTTTATGCTGAACAACAGGCAGCATTTTCAAAAAATTAAAATACTTACTTTCCCAACAACCCGTTCTAAGTATTTTTAATCAAAATTCTCCCACTGAGATTCACACTGACCCCTCGACCATAGCAAAACCTTTGAGTGACCTCCTTCGTAAGGACTCCCCTTTCCAATTTTATGCTGAACAACAGGCAGCATTTCAAAAATTAAAATACTTACTTTCCCAACAACCCGTTCTAAGTATTTTTAATCAAAATTCTCCCACTGAGATTCACACTGACCCCTCGACCATAGCAAAACCTTTGAGTGACCTCCTTCGTAAGGACTCCCCTTTCCAATTTTATGCTGAACAACAGGCAGCATTTCAAAAATTAAAATACTTACTTTCCCAACAACCCGTTCTAAGTATTTTTAATCAAAATTCTCCCACTGAGATTCACACTGACCCCTCGACCATAGCAAAACCTTTGAGTGACCTCCTTCGTAAGGACTCCCCTTTCCAATTTTATGCTGAACAACAGGCAGCATTTCAAAAATTAAATACTTACTTTCCCAACAACCCGTTCTAAGTATTTTTAATCAAAATTCTCCCACTGAGATTCACACTGACCCCTCGACCATAGCAAAACCTTTGAGTGACCTCCTTCGTAAGGACTCCCCTTTCCAATTTTATGCTGAACAACAGGCAGCATTTCAAAAATTAAAATACTTACTTTCCCAACAACCCGTTCTAAGTATTTTTAATCAAAATTCTCCCACTGAGATTCACACTGACCCCTCGACCATAGCAAAACCTTTGAGTGACCTCCTTCGTAAGGACTCCCCTTTCCAATTTTATGCTGAACAACAGGCAGCATTTCAAAAATTAAAATACTTACTTTCCCAACAACCCGTTCTAAGTATTTTTAATCAAAATTCTCCCACTGAGATTCACACTGACCCTCGACCATAGCAAAACCTTTGAGTGACCTCCTTCGTAAGGACTCCCCTTTCCAATTTTATGCTGAACAACAGCAGCATTTCAAAAATTAAATACTTACTTTCCCAACAACCCGTTCTAAGTATTTTTAATCAAAATTCTCCCACTGAGATTCACACTGACCCCTCGACCATAGCAAAACCTTTGAGTGACCTCCTTCGTAAGGACTCCCCTTTCCAATTTTATGCTGAACAACAGGCAGCATTTCAAAAATTAAAATACTTACTTTCCCAACAACCCGTTCTAAGTATTTTTAATCAAAATTCTCCCACTGAGATTCACACTGACCCTCGACCATAGCAAAACCTTTGAGTGACCTCCTTCGTAAGGACTCCCCTTTCCAATTTTATGCTGAACAACAGGCAGCATTTCAAAAATTAAAGTACTTACTTTCCCAACAACCCGTTCTAAGTATTTTTAATCAAAATTCTCCCACTGAGATTCACACTGACCCCTCGACCATAGCAAAACCTTTGAGTGACCTCCTTCGTAAGGACTCCCCTTTCCAATTTTATGCTGAACAACAGGCAGCATTTCAAAAATTAAAGTACTTACTTTCCCAACAACCCGTTCTAAGTATTTTTAATCAAAATTCTCCCACTGAGATTCACACTGACCCCTCGACCATAGCAAAACCTTTGAGTGACCTCCTTCGTAAGGACTCCCCTTTCCAATTTTATGCTGAACAACAGGCAGCATTTCAAAAATTAAAGTACTTACTTTCCCAACAACCCGTTCTAAGTATTTTTAATCAAAATTCTCCCACTGAGATTCACACTGACCCCTCGACCATAGCAAAACCTTTGAGTGACCTCCTTCGTAAGGACTCCCCTTTCCAATTTTATGCTGAACAACAGGCAGCATTTCAAAAATTAAAATACTTACTTTCCCAACAACCCGTTCTAAGTATTTTTAATCAAAATTCTCCCACTGAGATTCACACTGACCCCTCGACCATAGCAAAACCTTTGAGTGACCTCCTTCGTAAGGACTCCCCTTTCCAATTTTATGCTGAACAACAGGCAGCATTTCAAAAATTAAAATACTTACTTTCCCAACAACCCGTTCTAAGTATTTTTAATCAAAATTCTCCCACTGAGATTCACACTGACCCCTCGACCATAGCAAAACCTTTGAGTGACCTCCTTCGTAAGGACTCCCTTTCCAATTTTATGCTGAACAACAGGCAGCATTTCAAAAATTAAAGTACTTACTTTCCCAACAACCCGTTCTAAGTATTTTTAATCAAAATTCTCCCACTGAGATTCACACTGACCCCTCGACCATAGCAAAACCTTTGAGTGACCTCCTTCGTAAGGACTCCCCTTTCCAATTTTATGCTGAACAACAGGCAGCATTTCAAAAATTAAAATACTTACTTTCCCAACAACCCGTTCTAAGTATTTTTAATCAAAATTCTCCCACTGAGATTCACACTGACCCCTCGACCATAGCAAAACCTTTGAGTGACCTCCTTCGTAAGGACTCCCCTTTCCAATTTTATGCTGAACAACAGGCAGCATTTCAAAAATTAAAATACTTACTTTCCCAACAACCCGTTCTAAGTATTTTTAATCAAAATTCTCCCACTGAGATTCACACTGACCCTCGACCATAGCAAAACCTTTGAGTGACCTCCTTCGTAAGGACTCCCCTTTCCAATTTTATGCTGAACAACAGGCAGCATTTCAAAAATTAAAATACTTACTTTCCCAACAACCCGTTCTAAGTATTTTTAATCAAAATTCTCCCACTGAGATTCACACTGACCCCTCGACCATAGCAAAACCTTTGAGTGACCTCCTTCGTAAGGACTCCCCTTTCCAATTTTATGCTGAACAACAGGCAGCATTTCAAAAATTAAAATACTTACTTTCCCAACAACCCGTTCTAAGTATTTTTAATCAAAATTCTCCCACTGAGATTCACACTGACCCCTCGACCATAGCAAAACCTTTGAGTGACCTCCTTCGTAAGGACTCCCCTTTCCAATTTTATGCTGAACAACAGGCAGCATTTCAAAAATTAAATACTTACTTTCCCAACAACCCGTTCTAAGTATTTTTAATCAAAATTCTCCCACTGAGATTCACACTGACCCTCGACCATAGCAAAACCTTTGAGTGACCTCCTTCGTAAGGACTCCCCTTTCCAATTTTATGCTGAACAACAGGCAGCATTTCAAAAATTAAAATACTTACTTTCCCAACAACCCGTTCTAAGTATTTTTAATCAAAATTCTCCCACTGAGATTCACACTGACCCCTCGACCATAGCAAAACCTTTGAGTGACCTCCTTCGTAAGGACTCCCCTTTCCAATTTTATGCTGAACAACAGGCAGCATTTCAAAAATTAAAATACTTACTTTCCCAACAACCCGTTCTAAGTATTTTTAATCAAAATTCTCCCACTGAGATTCACACTGACCCCTCGACCATAGCAAAACCTTTGAGTGACCTCCTTCGTAAGGACTCCCCTTTCCAATTTTATGCTGAACAACAGGCAGCATTTCAAAAATTAAAATACTTACTTTCCCAACAACCCGTTCTAAGTATTTTTAATCAAAATTCTCCCACTGAGATTCACACTGACCCCTCGACCATAGCAAAACCTTTGAGTGACCTCCTTCGTAAGGACTCCCCTTTCCAATTTTATGCTGAACAACAGGCAGCATTTCAAAAATTAAAATACTTACTTTCCCAACAACCCGTTCTAAGTATTTTTAATCAAAATTCTCCCACTGAGATTCACACTGACCCCTCGACCATAGCAAAACCTTTGAGTGACCTCCTTCGTAAGGACTCCCCTTTCCAATTTTATGCTGAACAACAGGCAGCATTTCAAAAATTAAAATACTTACTTTCCCAACAACCCGTTCTAAGTATTTTTAATCAAAATTCTCCCACTGAGATTCACACTGACCCCTCGACCATAGCAAAACCTTTGAGTGACCTCCTTCGTAAGGACTCCCCTTTCCAATTTTATGCTGAACAACAGGCAGCATTTCAAAAATTAAAATACTTACTTTCCCAACAACCCGTTCTAAGTATTTTTAATCAAAATTCTCCCACTGAGATTCACACTGACCCCTCGACCATAGCAAAACCTTTGAGTGACCTCCTTCGTAAGGACTCCCCTTTCCAATTTTATGCTGAACAACAGGCAGCATTTCAAAAATTAAAGTACTTACTTTCCCAACAACCCGTTCTAAGTATTTTTAATCAAAATTCTCCCACTGAGATTCACACTGACCCTCGACCATAGCAAAACCTTTGAGTGACCTCCTTCGTAAGGACTCCCCTTTCCAATTTTATGCTGAACAACAGGCAGCATTTCAAAAATTAAAATACTTACTTTCCCAACAACCCGTTCTAAGTATTTTTAATCAAAATTCTCCCACTGAGATTCACACTGACCCCTCGACCATAGCAAAACCTTTGAGTGACCTCCTTCGTAAGGACTCCCCTTTCCAATTTTATGCTGAACAACAGGCAGCATTTCAAAAATTAAAATACTTACTTTCCCAACAACCCGTTCTAAGTATTTTTAATCAAAATTCTCCCACTGAGATTCACACTGACCCCTCGACCATAGCAAAACCTTTGAGTGACCTCCTTCGTAAGGACTCCCTTTCCAATTTTATGCTGAACAACAGGCAGCATTTCAAAAATTAAAGTACTTACTTTCCCAACAACCCGTTCTAAGTATTTTTAATCAAAATTCTCCCACTGAGATTCACACTGACCCCTCGACCATAGCAAAACCTTTGAGTGACCTCCTTCGTAAGGACTCCCCTTTCCAATTTTATGCTGAACAACAGGCAGCATTTCAAAAATTAAAATACTTACTTTCCCAACAACCCGTTCTAAGTATTTTTAATCAAAATTCTCCCACTGAGATTCACACTGACCCCTCGACCATAGCAAAACCTTTGAGTGACCTACTTCGTAAGGACTCCCTTTCCAATTTTATGCTGAACAACAGGCAGCATTTCAAAAATTAAAGTACTTACTTTCCCAACAACCCGTTCTAAGTATTTTTAATCAAAATTCTCCCACTGAGATTCACACTGACCCCTCGACCATAGCAAAACCTTTGAGTGACCTCCTTCGTAAGGACTCCCCTTTCCAATTTTATGCTGAACAACAGGCAGCATTTCAAAAATTAAAGTACTTACTTTCCCAACAACCCGTTCTAAGTATTTTTAATCAAAATTCTCCCACTGAGATTCACACTGACCCCTCGACCATAGCAAAACCTTTGAGTGACCTCCTTCGTAAGGACTCCCCTTTCCAATTTTATGCTGAACAACAGGCAGCATTTCAAAAATTAAAATACTTACTTTCCCAACAACCCGTTCTAAGTATTTTTAATCAAAATTCTCCCACTGAGATTCACACTGACCCCTCGACCATAGCAAAACCTTTGAGTGACCTCCTTCGTAAGGACTCCCCTTTCCAATTTTATGCTGAACAACAGGCAGCATTTCAAAAATTAAAATACTTACTTTCCCAACAACCCGTTCTAAGTATTTTTAATCAAAATTCTCCCACTGAGATTCACACTGACCCCTCGACCATAGCAAAACCTTTGAGTGACCTCCTTCGTAAGGACTCCCCTTTCCAATTTTATGCTGAACAACAGGCAGCATTTCAAAAATTAAAATACTTACTTTCCCAACAACCCGTTCTAAGTATTTTTAATCAAAATTCTCCCACTGAGATTCACACTGACCCCTCGACCATAGCAAAACCTTTGAGTGACCTCCTTCGTAAGGACTCCCCTTTCCAATTTTATGCTGAACAACAGGCAGCATTTCAAAAATTAAAGTACTTACTTTCCCAACAACCCGTTCTAAGTATTTTTAATCAAAATTCTCCCACTGAGATTCACACTGACCCCTCGACCATAGCAAAACCTTTGAGTGACCTCCTTCGTAAGGACTCCCCTTTCCAATTTTATGCTGAACAACAGGCAGCATTTCAAAAATTAAAGTACTTACTTTCCCAACAACCCGTTCTAAGTATTTTTAATCAAAATTCTCCCACTGAGATTCACATTGACCCCTCGACCATAGCAAAACCTTTGAGTGACCTCCTTCGTAAGGACTCCCCTTTCCAATTTTATGCTGAACAACAGGCAGCATTTCAAAAATTAAAGTACTTACTTTCCCAACAACCCATTCTAAGTATTTTTAATCAAAATTCTCCCACTGAGATTCACACTGACCCCTCGACCATAGCAAAACCTTTGAGTGACCTCCTTCGTAAGGACTCCCCTTTCCAATTTTATGCTGAACAACAGGCAGCATTTCAAAAATTAAAGTACTTACTTTCCCAACAACCCGTTCTAAGTATTTTTAATCAAAATTCTCCCACTGAGATTCACACTGACCCCTCGACCATAGCAAAACCTTTGAGTGACCTCCTTCGTAAGGACTCCCCTTTCCAATTTTATGCTGAACAACAGGCAGCATTTCAAAAATTAAAGTACTTACTTTCCCAACAACCCGTTCTAAGTATTTTTAATCAAAATTCTCCCACTGAGATTCACACTGACCCCTCGACCATAGCAAAACCTTTGAGTGACCTCCTTCGTAAGGACTCCCCTTTCCAATTTTATGCTGAACAACAGGCAGCATTTCAAAAATTAAAATACTTACTTTCCCAACAACCCGTTCTAAGTATTTTTAATCAAAATTCTCCCACTGAGATTCACACTGACCCCTCGACCATAGCAAAACCTTTGAGTGACCTCCTTCGTAAGGACTCCCCTTTCCAATTTTATGCTGAACAACAGGCAGCATTTCAAAAATTAAAATACTTACTTTCCCAACAACCCGTTCTAAGTATTTTTAATCAAAATTCTCCCACTGAGATTCACACTGACCCCTCGACCATAGCAAAACCTTTGAGTGACCTCCTTCGTAAGGACTCCCCTTTCCAATTTTATGCTAAACAACAGGCAGCATTTCAAAAATTAAAGTACTTACTTTCCCAACAACCCGTTCTAAGTATTTTTAATCAAAATTCTCCCACTGAGATTCACACTGACCCCTCGACCATAGCAAAACCTTTGAGTGACCTCCTTCGTAAGGACTCCCCTTTCCAATTTTATGCTGAACAACAGGCAGCATTTCAAAAATTAAAGTACTTACTTTCCCAACAACCCGTTCTAAGTATTTTTAATCAAAATTCTCCCACTGAGATTCACACTGACCCCTCGACCATAGCAAAACCTTTGAGTGACCTCCTTCGTAAGGACTCCCCTTTCCAATTTTATGCTGAACAACAGGCAGCATTTCAAAAATTAAAATACTTACTTTCCCAACAACCCGTTCTAAGTATTTTTAATCAAAATTCTCCCACTGAGATTCACACTGACCCCTCGACCATAGCAAAACCTTTGAGTGACCTCCTTCGTAAGGACTCCCCTTTCCAATTTTATGCTGAACAACAGGCAGCATTTCAAAAATTAAAGTACTTACTTTCCCAACAACCCGTTCTAAGTATTTTTAATCAAAATTCTCCCACTGAGATTCACACTGACCCCTCGACCATAGCAAAACCTTTGAGTGACCTCCTTCGTAAGGACTCCCCTTTCCAATTTTATGCTGAACAACAGGCAGCATTTCAAAAATTAAAGTACTTACTTTCCCAACAACCCGTTCTAAGTATTTTTAATCAAAATTCTCCCACTGAGATTCACACTTACCCCTCGACCATAGCAAAACCTTTGAGTGACCTCCTTCGTAAGGACTCCCCTTTCCAATTTTATGCTGAACAACAGGCAGCATTTCAAAAATTAAAGTACTTACTTTCCCAACAACCCGTTCTAAGTATTTTTAATCAAAATTCTCCCACTGAGATTCACACTTACCCCTCGACCATAGCAAAACCTTTGAGTGACCTCCTTCGTAAGGACTCCCCTTTCCAATTTTATGCTGAACAACAGGCAGCATTTCAAAAATTAAAATACTTACTTTCCCAACAACCCGTTCTAAGTATTTTTAATCAAAATTCTCCCACTGAGATTCACACTGACCCCTCGACCATAGCAAAACCTTTGAGTGACCTCCTTCGTAAGGACTCCCCTTTCCAATTTTATGCTGAACAACAGGCAGCATTTCAAAAATTAAAATACTTACTTTCCCAACAACCCGTTCTAAGTATTTTTAATCAAAATTCTCCCACTCACTGAGATTCACACTGACGCGTCAATTGACGGTTTGGGTGCAGTCCTACTCCAAAAATCCATACATGATAATCAGTTTCACCCTGTATTCTACATGTCAAAAAAGACATCAGACAATGAAAGAAAGTACACTAGTTTTGAACTAGAAGTCCTTGCAGTGGTCGAAGCACTTAAAAAGTTTCGCATCTATGTACTAGGAACATCATTCAAAATTATTACTGACTGTGACGCCCTCGTCAAAACACTAAGTAAAAAAGAACTTAACCCCAGGATAGCCAGATGGGCACTTTATTTTCAAGAATTTAACTATGCAATAGAACACCGTACAAGCTCAAAGATGGCTCACGTGGATGCTCTCAGTCGACCTCCACATTGTATGCTAATCCAAAATAGTGTTCATCTTCAATTTCTCAAAGCACAGCAGGCTGATGACCAAATCACAGCGATAAAGACGCTTCTAGAAACAACGCCGCATGATAACTATATCGTAAAAAACAAACTTCTGTATAAAACAGTCAATGGCACCGATTTACTAGTGGTACCTGACGAAATGGAGGCTAATATCATTAAAACTGCACATGAACGTGGCCATTTTGCTGTTCTACGCACACAAGATTTAATTAGCAAAGACTTTTACATCCCACGACTTAAAGACAAAGTTGAAAAATGCATTCAAAACTGTGTTACATGCATTCTCACAAACCGGAAACGTGGTAAACAAGATGGCATGCTTAACCCGATAGAAAAGAACGACTTACCACTCCATACATTTCATCTAGATCATTTGGGTCCTCTAGCGACAACTTCTAAGAAATACAAGCACGTTTTTGCAGTGATAGACGCATTCAGTAAATTTACATGGCTGTATCCCACTAGATCTACGGACGCTTCAGAAGTCATAAAACGATTAGAAAACCAACATGTCTTCGGAAACCCCGCTAGGTTATCACTGATAAAGGATCCGCATTTACTTCCTCCGCATTTGAAGATTACTGTAATAAGCAAAACATCCTTCATATCTCCATTACAACTGGTCTCCCAAGATCTAATGGCCAAATTGAAAAACAAATTTCCACCATCATTGCTGTGCTGTCAAAACTTTCTGTCGACGATCCTGAGAAATGGTACTCTCACGTACCCCACCTGCAAGAAATCCTGAATTCAACTTTTCAAAGAAGCATCAAGATGACTCCATTTGAACTCCTTTTCGGCACCAAGATGAAGTCTTGCCAGGACATTGAGATAGTTCAACTTCTTAACGATGAGATTACAGCTCAATTCCAAGAACAACGTGATGCTCTCCGTCAAAATGCCAAAAAGCAAATCTACAAAGTTCAATATGAGAATCGCCGCACGTACAATCTCGGGCGCAGACAAGCTCATAAATATCAACTACACGACCTAATAGCAATTAAACGCACTCAGTTTGGTCCAGGCTTGAAACTTAAGCAAAAATACCTCGGACCATACAAAGTTACAAAAGTCAAGCATAATGACACGTATGACGTAAAAAAGTGTGATTTCGTCGACGGACCATCAAAAACGTCTACTTGTGCAGAATTCATGAAACTCTGGCCAAACCAAATTAATTCTACATGATTTCTCCATTAAAAACTGTTCACAATTTTTCTTTTTGTGAAAGACTTTCGTTATAGACATTATCAACAGACTTTTTATTTATTTATTTATTTTTTCTCCCATTTTTATTTGAATGACTCTAACATTTTCTTACTTCATTTTAGTACAAATTTAAGTATTTAGAAGTACGAGTATCTTGCTTGAATATGTTCCTGTGTTCCTTATTCGAGATTCTTATTTTAGCCTTGATCTTATTTGTATCGCTAACATAAACTGTTTTACCCCAGTGGTAATGTATGAAATTTTTCCTATTTCTCAATTAGTACTTTAAATTTGCTCATTTTTCAGTATTTTTGTAATTTTTCTTTGATGATATTTTGTGTTGTGTATAATTCTTTTATCTACTGTGTAACTGTGTATATTTTTAATATTTTATTACTATATATTTGTACCATTTTATCATTGTAAATAATCAGGCGAGGTCGCCTTCCCGGTCATGATGGCCGATGTAGGGTTGGATATGTGCGATGTTACAACCCCTCCCCCTGTACTTAGGGTGGAGTAGTCCACACTGACGTCACACCCCGCCAGGAATGTCCGACTGAAGGACACACGGGAAATGAGGCAGACGGACGTTAGAGACGCTAAGCTCTAGACGTAGGAGGAAGACGTTCTCCTTTGGTGTTTACTATATTTTAAATATTTCATACCTCATTTTGTTCAATAAAGCATTTATCATTATTAGGTTGTAGTCATTTTCCCATATTAATGTTATTAACTTTAACTTACTTTTGTTACATGAAAAATAATAAGTATTATAAAAAAAGTTTTTTTAAGTCAATTCCTACTTAGACCAACAATTTTTTTTTATTTTAGTTACTTTTTATAAATAGTTACAATTAATACAAAGATGTATATACATATGACAGAATCACATTATAAGTGGAAATTACTTTTTATTAATTATCATTAAAGTATCGCATTGTCATCCAAAACAATCGTGTATATAAAATTTCAGTTCAACTGTTCAGCTTTGCCACTTACGTCTGTAAGCCTCATGTTGTGCAATGGGGAGCATGAGGAGTTTTGCAAATATAAATTTATGTATATATATATATATATGCGGGAATTTCCACATAGACGGCACTCTTGAGGGCGCTGGCAACGCGAGCCAGCAGCGAGCGAACTAACCAGAGAGAGATTAGCGAGCGAGCGATCTCGACGAGCAGGTCGCAGAGCCAACGCTGCAGATAAGAAAAGCAACCGGGAACCAACTGGCCGAGAAGGGACCAGCTCTAATCTATACTAGAAGTGGTGTGACGCGAAGGTCACCCATGCTTCACCTGAATCTACGTGTGTTACCATTGTGAACTGAGAACCATTGTGTATGATAAGAGAGAAAGAGACTGAGGTTCGCGAGCAGGCGTTCCCGTCGTCGATACATCCTGGAACTCTATTTGTTAGAAATTAGCTATTTTTCTTTAATTAATAATTGTTAAGTTTTGAATAAATTAGTAGAAAGAAAAAAGCTTTAGCCCCTTGTTGTCTCCCACATATATATATAAAAAACTGTTCAGCTTTGAAACGTGAGGAAAAAAAAAATCTTTTAAAGTTTTGACCCAAGTCACTAAAAATGAAGCCAATGTGGCTGTATCTGTAATTTTTTAAATAATTAATTTCAGTCAATAATTTTAATTAATTATAAATTAAATTATCGTATTTTTCCAAAACAATAGTTTATAGAAAATTTCAACTCAAATGAACGCATTAAAATGTGAGAAAAAAACCTTTGCAAGTTTTGACACAAGTCGCCAAAGATGATGCCAACGTGGCTGCATTTGTAATTCTTTGGATAATTAGTTTTAATCAATTAATTTTTATTAATTATAATTAAATTACTGCATCGTGTCATCCAAAATAACTTAAAACTTTCATATAAACTTTCAGCTCAATTGAGTGCTTTAAAGTGCATTTTATTAACGATTGAAAATTTGAACAAGATAAATAGAGAGAGAGAGAGAGAGAGAGAGCTGTGAAGTAGGAATTGAAAAATAAATCCAAAAAAATAACTGGCAAAGGTGAGTAACTTCAATTAAATTATGATTTTTGTCATTATACGAGTATCAGTGAGTTATTATGACTGCAACGCATACAACACAGTCCATTCTTAATCATACTTCTGTCGCTGATGTGCTAGCTTTTCCCCCTAGTATTTTGGCTTGAGTAAGAACTACATTACCCAACCCCTCGCTGTTGATGATATGGAAAGGGGCTTAAGAGCAGCAACGTGGTGCAATTAATAATAATGAACTCCTTCCCTATATACTCGTAATAAATTCATTGTAATCTCTGATATGTTGGCTTTGAAGGTCAATAAGTCTGATGGAAGACTCCATTCAATCTACTATTCTGGTAAATATCTGGTAATTATAAGAATTGAACTCAACGCATTCCATATGGCTCTTATGTTTTATATCTCTTTTGTGTGAGTTACATAGTGTCTTATATCCTGCTCGACTGGTTAATTATTTTAAAAGAAATGAATTCCGCTTTTCGCAATTTTGTAATAATTATTCATAATATTGATTTTCGATACAATCTGTATACCTCTCCCTTAAATACGATTTATGTATCCTTTATTATAATACAATCGGACCTCCATTCAACGAAGTCGCGTAAAAAAAACTTGTTATATGAAAAATTCGTTAAATACAGATTCATCTTTCATTATACCTTATAAACGACATAAAACAAATTTCAAATTCATAAACAGCATATATTATTAAAAAAAGAAAAGTTGTCCCTCCCTCGCCTTTTTTTTTGTAAATTAATATATATTTATTTTATATATCTTATCCATCAAAAAGAAATCTACAAGGAAATCCAGAAAATAAATATTGTCTAGAAATATATACACTGCATTTCCAACTTAAAAAAAAATTATATTCAAATCAATGAATTTTTATCACATTTTCTAATTTGAAACATACAAATAATTTTAAACATAAATTTTTTAAAACCATTTTTTTATAACTAGTCCTTAAATTTAATTATTGGTAAAGTCTGCTCATTTTGAGTAATGTTTAAAAAAATGCTTTCTCTCATAATACGCCTCGTATCTTTGTAATGAACCAGAAACCCATTGAGGTGTATTTTTTCCACGCTGTAATCCGGGTTAAAGTGCTTAAAATGGTTTTATTTCATCATACGAAGGTCCAGAAATATTTTAAAAATAAGAAGGAAAAAATATTACCACAAGAGAAAAATTCCGTTAAATAGGAAACGTACTTCACTATTTGGGGATTATTTTATGAAGAAAATCATAAAATGTTCCTGGAAAAAGTTCGCAAAATGAAGGAATTTGTAAAATAGAGGTTAGTAAAACGGAGGTACGCGACTGTATATATATATTAATATATCCTTTACTATAATAAATTAGTTCATTAAAATAAAGTATTCTATATATTTCATATTTTTCACAGGTTAGATGAAAAACAGAGATCAATAGTTATATAGATAGAGAAATAGATAGAGGTAAAGGATAGAGATAAAGAGAGAAAAAAGAGAAAAGTAAACAAAGAGAAAGAGAAAGATAGAGAGAACGCGGAAAAGAGAGAGAGAGAATAAAAGAGAAAAAGAAGGAAAAGAGGAAAGGGGCAGAAAGAGAAAAGAGAGAAAATGAGAAAAAGAAAGGGAGAGAGAAAAAGAAAGAAAAGAGAGAGAGAGATAATGAAATGATTTTAAATAATTTAATAATAATTATTCTGGTGTTAATTTCGAGACAAATAAAAAAACATCTGTGTTTTTTTTGAAATTTGTATACATATCAATTGAATGCGACTTTGCTTATCCGTTATTATAATAAATAATACATTCCTACTTCAGATATAAACTGAGAGGAAAAATTATATGTGCTAAAAATCACATAAAATTTTAAATTTTCTTCTAGAATTTCCCTTTTCTCAAAATTTAATTTTTTAAAATTGTTGTCTCATCATATTACTTTTTAAAAAATAAGCAAAAAAATTAAATAGCTCTGTTTTACATTATAATATTTTGATATTATAATATGAAAACTTATTATTGCTTTATAACTAGTAAATTCTTAGGAATATCTAATTTGTAATTATTTAAATCTGATTGTTTCTTAAAAATAAATCAGTAAAAATAATAATAAACAACTTAAACTCCGTAAAAAATTATACCATTGACGCATAAGTTGTGTCTCAAGATGATGCATCATTTTCTTCATTATTTTTTTCATTGTCGTATAATAATTAATTTGGCCATACTTAGGTACATTGATCTTGACATACATGGCATGGAAGCAAAACTAAATGATAGAACATATGAATACTTAATCTTGCATACGACATTACATGTATATGCATTACGTACATTACACGCATAAGAATGCATTATTTAGCGTGCCTAAGGAAAAAGATATAAGAAATAACTTTTCTTCTCTTAAAAAGAAAGAAAGAAAAGCTAAGAAGAAATTAAGGACAAAGAAAAGCGTATCTTTGTATAATGTTTTTTTACAAAATATCTCGTTGTTTTGTAAAAAGTTATAACTTAATTTTATTGGAACTATGACACATTTGTTCACAAATGTAAGTTCCCCGAAAACTTAATCTAATCAAAAGGGTTAGAAAAATCTGGCATCGAAACAAATTTGAATGATGGAATGGATTTCGTAATTTGTATGGAACATATAAAACCAAGAATGGAGTTCAGACAAAAAATTTGTTTTGTTAGTTTCGATTAATTTTTCAAAGGAATTTTAAAATTTGTTGACGAAATATATTTTAGAACCAACCAGGTTTTAAATTGGTATAAATTTAAAGATAATTAGGAAATGTTATACTCGTTTTCAGATTGTAATCGCTGTTCAGTTTCTTTAGACGCAATTGTGCTAACTTACTCGTTTCCGTTCACTGTTTTTATTCAAATTTGCAGTAGAAAACCTTTCGTCTGACTTATTTTTGAGGATAGATTAATTAATTTTTTTTATTTCCAATGGCCAGGGTTAGAAAAGACTACTACCCCACAAAGGAGTAGGAACAAAAACAGACAAAGCAAACAAAGTCGAAAAAATTAATAAAAAAAACGCGACGAGAAAAGTCTATGAACCCAATAGACTGCCAATAAAGATCGCTCAAAAAGGAACCGTTTAGTGCTGGGCAACGGCAAATGGGATCAGCATCCATGTCCTCCCAAATATCATAGAGCGGGCAGAAAGGGGCTTGTGCAACATGAATTCGATAAAGATGTTTGAGGAGATAGTAGGGTTCGGTAGCCAGAAGAAACTCCGCAACTGCTTTACGTTTTAACCACATGGGAAGAACTTTAAGATTATATTCCCCCAGATCTTATTAGAATTTCTCTCTAAGTGTTGAATGAAAGTGAGATCTTTCATCTTTTTCTTAGTAATACACTTGGCACTGGTAAAAGGGACAGATTTCCTTGTTGTCTGTTGAATGGAAGCTCCCTTCTTTGCTAGGTGGTCCACAAACTCATTGCACCACAGAATAATTTATAGAATTATTTAAAATTTAATATATTTAATTTCTAATTATTTAAATTTTTAAAAATTTTTTTGAATTATTTTGAAGGTAATTATATGGACTATTATAAAAGTCCTTTGATATATAATTATGTTTTCATATCATTATGATTATAGCACTAACAGCTAACTTTTTATGTATGCCGTAGCAGAATTAGCCACACGTTTACTTTTAAGTCGGGTTTGTGAAAGAATGTCTCAGTACCAATTCACAGAGAATTATTTTTATTTTGCACCACAAGAAAACAACACGAAACATTCACAAAACATGAAGAATCGACTGTATCACCAAGTGGAACGTTATGTTACCTTTGCTACCGCCGCCATGTCGATTCTCTCGGAAAGGGAAATTCCTGTTTTTAAGAATTGCATATAGGATGCATATAGGCGACACAACGCTTCTAATGAAGGTTCCACAAACTAACGCTCGCTACATAATTATATTTTGTTACCGAATATGACTAATTTTTAAGAAATTAATTTTTAAATATTATGAACATTTAATTTTCAGTCGAACCTCCAAATAACGAACCTCTGAACCTCCAAATAACGAACCTCTGTTCTATATAGCAAACATTTTCATGAAACCAAGAATATTCGCGATTTTCTTCGTAAAATAACCTCTCAATAACGAAGTGAATTTTCTATATAACGAACTTCTTCACTTGTGATTCAATTTTTTTCTCGCTATTTTCGAAGTATTTCTGGATATTTCAAGTTATTCTCTCTTTTGACACATTTTATGCGGATCATAAATCTTGAACTGGTCTTACCAGGGCCTTGACTCACTTACAAAAAATGACGTAATTTTTTAAATAAAATTAACAGATTTTATGAATAATTAAATTTTTGGACACATATGGTAAAATGTACGTTTAGAATTACTAGTTATAAAATAATGTATGTTTAGAATTACTAGTTATAAAATAATGTATGTTTAGAATTACTAGTTATAAAATAATGTATGTTTAGAATTACTAGTTATAAAATAATGTATGTTTAGAATTACTAGTTTTAAAATAACGTATGTTTAAAATTACTTGTATGCTTTAAATTAGAAAATGTCCATAAAATTCATTGATTTTAATATAAAATTATTTTCTTAATGTTGAAAATACAGTGTAACAGTGTAATTCTTCGAAATTCTTTTGTTTTGATTTCCTTGTAGTTTTTCTTACTATTATTTTTTTTCATGGGTAAGATATATAAAATAAATATACATTAATTTACAAAAAGGTGTGAATAATTACTTTTTCAATTCCTACTATTAGCTCCCTCTCTCTCTCTAATTTTGTGCAAATTTTCAATCGTTAATAAAATTTTTTCTATCCACCCAATCAGGTTCAAATAAATTTTTTTTTAAACTTGTAGTGGATGACACTCGATGTTAATATAGTTTTTTTAAAAAAAAATATTAACTCAATAATTACCGTTTATAATTAATTAAATTAAATTATTTACCGGTTTTTGACGCCAACTTAGATTTTTCTAGATTGTTGTAACAATGTAACTGTTAAAACAATGACAAAACTTGGTATCAAAAACCGGTTTTTCAGCCAAACTAGCCAAACCGGGCGTGCATTGATACAACAATGCAAACAAATCATTCTCTTTTTTCAGTCCCTGCTATTAGTTCTCTCTCTCTCTCTTTCTCTCTCTCTTTTTCTCTCTCTCTTTCTTTCTCTATTTTTTTCTCTCTCTCTATATATCTTGTTCAAATTTTCATTCGTTAATAAAATACTTTCTATTCATCCATTCAAAGTAGGAATTGACCTAATTTTTTTTTATATTACTTGTTTAATATATAGTGTTTATGAATTTAAAATTTGCTTTATGTGACTTATAGAAAAACCTCTATATAATAAATTTTCATATAAAGAACTTTTTTTTGGAGGGGGGGGGATTTAGCGACTTCGTTAAATAGAGGTCGGACTGCATATCAATTGCTTATTCTACCATTACAGTGGAAACATTTTTTAAAAAATATATTTCGCATAAAACTTTTTAACACAAATAATTTCACAAATTCTCGCCTTTATTTTACACCTTTATGGGCGTATCAATTTCACGAAACAAGGACTGACAAGGTATCATCTTTGGGATTTGTAATAGTACGTTACTTATTGTGATATTTATCGGAATCTTGTTTGAACAAGTTACGCATATAAAAGAGAATGTTTTGGGGAAATAATTGTAAAACGGTTTCCTTACTTTATTACTATCTCTGCCAAGAAAGCATCCAAAAGCGAATGAGTGAGAGTTTATTGACATCGCACTATTAACCAACACGAGGACTACTGGCGATGGACCTCGTGGTTTTGAACCTTGGTCTGGTGACGAGAATGACACCTGAGCTGGTACCCCTCTTCTGGCTACCACACCACGCTAACGGGAGGACTTTGAGCCTTGATGGATTTAACGTGAATTAGCACCTCTATACAGTGGGTCTTCAATGGAACAATGGCTTAAGGAATCTGACTATCCTATAATTGTCAATTTTGCCAAAAATTGACAAATTTTGTTTATAATTTCATTTTATAGGATATCTTATTAGCTTTATAAAAATACCAATTTTATTATTTTCCGTTCACTAGAAATGGTTTTAGTAAAAGCAGATGTGATTACTTTAAGCAAGATGTCATATTTTTTAAAACGCGTTTTACTCAAAATGTGTTTGTGTTTTTTTTTTTTGAAAATGCTCAAACGGGAACCGCGATTGTTAAAAAAGTTTTGAAAATAATTAACTTAAACTTTTTGTGTACATTTTGTATAATAGTAGAAGTGTTTTAACCTTCAGATTTATCAATCACTGTTTTATTACAAAATTTACAGTCCCTTATGTGAATATAATCACTGTTTTTTTTAGGCAATTTCATATAATAACTAAGATAAAGTGCTCTAGTTTTTATAAAAATTAAAATATCTCTTATCCTGAAGGTCATTTCAAAAATGATTAACATAGCAACACATCAGAATTGAAAAATTGAAAATTTGTTTAAAAACTTTTGGTACAGAATGGGCCGCGTTCATGTTATTTTTTTTGTAAATTTTTACCCATTTTTTCCATTTTAGTAATAATGATTTCTTTTTCTCTTCTCTTCATATTTTTCTTAAAATATACTAAACAAACCTAAAAACAACAACAAAAAAAATCTCCATATCTCCATTTTTTTAAAAAAAAGTTGTCGCAAGCAGTCGGATACCTTAATCTCATGACACACCAAACACGAGTTCGTAACCATAAAAAGTATTCTACGGGGGTCACAAAGCATTCAAAGGTAGGAAACTTTTTAAAACGCAGAAAACAGAAGAAATATTATTTCAAAATGCTTCAAATACGAAAGTTTGGATGTTACCCTAATCAATAAAAACTATGTGCTGAAAAAATTCGATGAAATTGTATAAACAAATAGTAATTTGATAAAAAAATAATAAACTATAAAATTATGTAACATTTTCAAGCATTCTTAAATAGAATGAAAATGATTTTCTTAGGGATTTCTTGTAATTATCATGCTCCAATAAAACTCTTTTGATCTTGCCTTGGATGTTGAATGTTAGTTATCTTAAAAAAAAGCTTTCCAAAGATTCTTCAAAGAATTTACATGAGTTTATTAGCAAATGCTTACGAATATTATTAAAAAGTAAATATGATACTTCTTTTTGTTTTGTTGTATTAAATTTAAAGAATAATTAGAGATATAATTACATATTTTAAATAATAAGTTAATTGAAAAACTGGGATAAATCTCGTTTAAATTGAAAGAGAAAAAATAAATAAAAGAAACTCCTATTGTGTATCTAGTACAAAACACTAGATTATATCTTACAAATTGGCTCGCATGTGGTTTTCAGGCAATATTGTTTTGAAATTTATTTGCTAAAATATTTCTATTGAATATATATATATATATAACTTTATTTTTACTTATGTGAATATTTGTCTATACTAAAACCAGTTATTTATTAAAAATATTCGAAATATCTGTAAAATATAAACTTTTTACTCGATAAGTACTAAAAACAACCTCATGTTACAATTCGGTCAGTGGAAATCTCCTATCATTTTTCGGAGGCTAATATTTTTTACAGGAGTTTCTTATTTTTTTAAAAAAAATGTATTATGTATATAAATTTTGGGGATTTTACCAACTTTTCATAAAAACGTGCTGGAATATTTTCAAATTTGAAATGGGAAAAAAAGAAGAGTTAAATAAAAAATATGTATTTAATGAATATAAAATTCTTTTATAAATTTGATCGCACAGAAAGTTTATTGCAGGTCAAGTATTAGTGGGAACTGTTCCGAATTTAAATCTTCAAAAATTAAACAAATATTTATAACTAATTTATACACTTTGATGCTGTTTAGAAATGAATAATTTTTTTCATAAGTATTTAGACATATTTTTTTTTAGAAAAATTAATTAACTAGAAGAATCCTTTTTTTTTTAAAAAAAAGTTTAATAAGGGTAAAAGGAAAATATTTATTTATTCCGAAGGTCGATTTCTAATAACTTATCTTTTTCCTAATTTAAATCTTCAAAACTTAAATAAAAATTTAGAATTATTTTATACTTTTTGAAGGTGTTCAGAAATAAGTAATTTTTTCATAAATACAGAAAAATACGTTTAACACGAAAACACTTTAGACGAAATATTGGTTAACACGAAATAATAAACGATCCAGACAAATTACTATGTTTATTGATGCATTTTTTACTCTTAATACGAAACGAATATCGCTTAAGACGAAAAAGATTTCTCTTCTGGAAATGAACAGAATACAGAAAACACCAGAGATTTAAGAGGGTTTTGAAATGAAAGAGAGGTGATTTCGCATTATTTTTCATCATTATTAGTCTGTCCTATATCATCAGAAGAACTAATTGCGGTAGATGATGTTAATGTCTGTGTAGCCCCAATTATGGCAGACAAAGATTTTTTGGAATTTGTTCAAAGCTAAAAAAATATCGTGGATGCAGATTCCGACAACGAAAATTAAATAAATAATGCATTCTCCTGTTCCCACGAAATCTGAAATTAGGAACATCATGAAAAGTATGCGCAGTTTTTCAGAAGCACATTCCAATGGTGAAATGAATAACAAAATGGACGACATCGAACAATTTGATGGTAAAAAGTACAATTCAAGGAAAAACACCAGATTATTTTCCAAACACTCGATAAACATTTTGTTTTTTTAAAAAAATTGAAAGTTCCTTTAAATGTTTTTCTTTTTATTGATTTTTTTAAAATCCATGCATAAAAAATATACTCTATAGAACTTAATTTTAAAGAATATATGTTTTTTTTTAAAAATTTATTTATTTATTTATTGCAATATCCTTTAACACGAAAAAAAAAAACATTTAAACACCCTCTCTGTTTCATGCTAAACAATTTTCACTGTACTTTTAAAATTTTTTATAAGAATTATTTTTTAAAAAAAATAATTTTATAGCGGAAAAAGAACGGAAAAGGCACTACGATTTATCTCGGAATTTAAAAGATTTTTCATATACCATGCTGTAAAGTTTTTACCGATTTCATCACACAGGCAGGAAGAAAAAGAAAAGTCCTTTCACTTTCCACTCCGTCGCTACGATAACGCTTCAAATGAAGCGGTCACTCTCGTAAGATTACAGAATACCAGGGATATTTGCACCGGCCGGCAGAAATTCCTAAGCTCGTCGAAGCTGCTCAGAATGAATGGTCTCTTCCGGTCACTTACCCAGAGATTTGTCACACTGGAATTTAGATCGAAAAGATTTGTTGAGTTTTAAACCTTTTGTGACCTTTTCCCCTCCCTTTATTACCAATAAAGGTTATTTTAAGTCCATTTTTTTCTTTCCTGTATTTCCTCACATCTTTTTTTTTTATCTTAACGGAGTTAAAAACATGTGGAATCAGTTTGAAGCATTGAAATATACAAGTCGAAAATTAGCCCTGAAAGTTTTTTAAAAGGAGGATTTTCCCCCCACGACTCGTGCGGAAATTTGTTTCAACTCTCGGTATATTTGGACGGAAATTAGAATTCCATGGAAATTCCGAATTCTCCTGATTTGATTGGTCTAGGAATTTGCTCTGTCATTAAACTTACTTTTGTAAAAGATTATTTCGAGGCCCCCTTTTTTGTTGAGAAGGCAATATATATCGATTTCCATCTGAATTTGTTAATTTGGTTGCATGCCATGTTTACAAATAGAATAGTAGTAACTTTTTGGTATTGATGCATTTAATCTTAGAAAAATGAATACACACACAGAAGTAAATTTCAAAAGGATTTTAGAACGTAGATATTTTTTTTTATCATGAAGATTTTTCTTTTATAAATCTTTGAAAAGTACACAATCAAAATGTTAAATTTTTTACAAAAATGTGCAAATTAAATTCACAAACATAAAATGTCTTAAAATTTTCATTGAACAGCAAGTGATATGCTTTTGCTTGAATTTAATACAACATATATGCTTAAAGAATTCTTTCTAATTTAATTAATACATAGCAGAAAGAATTTTTATGCTTCCAAGCATAACTTATCTTGACTATTATATTATTTATCTAACATGTTGATGCACTTTATTAAAAAAAACCAAATATATATATGTAATAATTCACTTTAACCCTCCAAGATAATTAATCTTTATTTCATCCGCCTAACGGGAAATAACCACTGCTTTATTTCTGAAAAAATGTAAATGTTAACTTTTATAAAACAGGATGATGCAATCTTGCATCACCCCCGTATTCCGATTAATCAGGAAGTCCCTTACTGGAAATAATATGATTCTAACAGCTTCTGGTTGACGAAAATGATCAAATGTAGAAATCTCGGGAGTGATCAAAGAATATTTTTGTGTGTTGCTATCATGTCCATGTCTGGTGTTTGTGCTGTGCTTTTCGTACCACCACTTTATCTTACTTAAATCAATAAATTTAATTTTAAAATAGCAACATGTTTCCTCATCATTTCATTCAACGACTGCAACAACGAAATTAATTGATTACATCACCAAAATGTCTTAATAAGATGGATACACATATAATGTGTCCCCACACAAATATGTATATATCCATCTTATTTCATGTTATTATTATTGTAATATTAAATTCCTTGTCTTAATAAAATTAAATAACTGTCAAACAACTTTTGAAAAGCTGAAATCACATTTTAAATATTTTACCAGCCATTTAAATAATTTCAGAAAGTAAATAAAGTGAAGGGAGGATTTAAATGCCTGAGAAAATAATATATCATCACTAAGTTATTCCCATATTTATATTTTAAAAAAGTTGTAAAAGTAATTACTTAAAATTCTGCCGTAAAGTTGAGGTAGAAATATATTTAGAAAAAAATTGTGATCAATCTATATTACAGAGTGAATCAGCTATGTTTTGACAAGAAATAGTTGGAAAATAAGAATTTATTATTTGTGTACAGAGCGATTTTTTTTCAGTACTTTAGTAGATTATCAACATATTTTCAATTTCCTGAATACAAACAAGAATTTCAATTGACGGGATTGATTGATTCCCTAAATTCTATTGGATTTTCTTTGATTGAAATTTTTGTAGAAAAAACATGCGACAGAAACTATTCGAATCTTTGCTATACCGATTGATGTACATTTGAAAATTATTACTTCTATCACAAACCAATAGTTATTAATCCATAACATTAAATATAAAATTTACCTAACATTTCAAATATTAATAGTTCTTATAATTCTATATTATTTTCTTTTGTATGAAAATTCGGTTAAAATAAAGTATAAGGATCTTTATTCATCTTATGTGACTCTTTTTCGATTCCTACTATTAGCTCACTCTCTCCCTATATATATATCTTGTTCAAATTTTCAGTCGTTAATAAAATACTTTCTATTCATCCATTCAAAGTAGGAATTGATTAAAAAAATTTTTATACTACTTGTTTTACTTCATATAGTTAAATCTTGTTTAAAGAGAACCCATTGTACTTTAATTGAAGAGGTCCAGGCCAAAATGGAGAATCTCCTGAAGGGCCTTCCAAAAATTTCGTTCCAGAACTCTTACCATTAATGGCAACTCCGACTGCAAAAGTATGTGAATGCTGAAGGGGACTATTTTGAAGGTGATAATGTCACGGAGAACTGATTCTGTAAGTACAAGGATTTATTGGACTACTCTTGTTTTTGTGTGTGTCACATAGTCATAAAAGTGGGGTCTAGCAGTAGCGCACTCAAGAATTCTTCAAAGGGGGGGGGGGTCCAGGGTTGAAAGTCCACCATTCTCTTATGATATCCCAATACGTCACCCAACATATTCTTTTGATTTTGTCGATTTTCGGGAACAAAAAACGGTAAAAAATTAATTATTAAAAACAAACAATTAAATTTTAGGTACTATATACAAAAGGCTATAATAAATTGAAAAAAAATCCAGGGCTGTGGGGGCGACGCCTCCCCTCCCCGTGTGCGCCACTGGGGTCTAGGTATAGTAAAGTTGCCTGTGCTACAAAAAAAAACAACTCCTTACAGCTCCACCCGGCTGAGAAACTTAGCGTTCTGGTCTCAAAAACAGTACAAGATACATAAGAGAAAAGTTCTTTTTCCAATGGGGCTGCACATTGGTATTTTAAACCTTTGCAGACCTAATACATTCCCCAGGAGTTGGTATCATCTTTGAGTGCTGCACCATATAGGCGATACCAATTACATCAAGCAATTTTGACGCCCAGTTTCCTCCACAGAGTGAGGCACCTGAGCTCTTGACGATGCGAACCTGAACTAGGATGTAATTTTGCCGAGAGCATCCAGCCAAACAGACTTTCTAGGGATTTTTTACATGCAGCATAATCATACGACATGACCGCTGTCGATTTTCTGCATCATAAAAATACACCGACTTGGGCCGGGGTCGAACCCGTAACCTTGGGTGCAGAAGGCCAGCGCCAAACCAACCACGCCACCCAGCCGGCACATAAGTCAATAACAAAGCTGTTCAGCATCATTGATTTAGCCAAAGAAGAGACTTTTTGTAAAGTAATGTTAAAAATAGAAGGCGAAAAGTGCATATATATTTGGAACGTGACAAAACGAGGTAGGAAAGAGGAAATGTTATACTCGTGAGTATCCCTGACAGTGGCACAAAGATAGTGAGCGAAAGGAAGTACTATTTGATTTTCTAGAGGATGTGCGTTTTAGTGACCTCCGATGTTCCAACACAATGACGAACTACCGCTCAAGGAATCACGGGTCATACATTCGAGACACATTCCAGCAACAAGTCATTGGGTACGAGGCTTGTATTGAATGGCCTGCATGATCCTCTGACCTGAACCCATTGGATTTTTTCCTACGTTGTGCATGAAACCCCTCCATCAACACTGCAGGAGCTTCGAAACCTTATTTCGGATGCTTCCAATGCTGTGTATTTAAAAGTATTGCATTTTCATAATTTAATATTTTTGACATCAAATTTAAAACAACAAATTCTTAAAACTTAGAAAACTTTAACTTAAACTTTACGCAAAAATAGTGAAATATTTTACATATGCAGTTGGAGTGTAAATTAAATCTTGAAAATTTTCTAATCATATTATTTTTAACAAGATATCAATCATTGGCATGGCCAAGTAATTTTAGCGCGTTTCTCACATGTATTTTACAATAATGCAACTAATGAACTTTTTACTAACAGAAAGTAGTGTACTGTACCACTCCTCTAAATGTACTACTATTGAGCTGAAAAGAAATAATGACACAAATCTGTATCAGCACTATAAAAAAGCAAATTTTTTATATTTTTTTACAGAAGCTACAAAAGCCCGGACTAGCGAAATTCAGGAAAATTTGTAGGAAAATTCTGGAAAACTATGGGAAAATTTAAATATGATTCGGCTCATCTAGGGCACAAATGCGACCAATTGCTGAGAACCCGAGGTCAATTGGTTGCTTATTGGCTGAGAAAAAGGTACGACAAAATATGGAACGAAGACAAGACGAAATTTGGGTCCTAATAGCGCTTTTGTTCCACTACGTGAAAAACGTGCTCAAAATATATTGACTTTTTTGAATGCAAAATAAACTCATTTTTTTACTTCATTATTTATACCTAGAAAAATGCAGTTCATTAAAAATAAATACTTTTTTTGATAGATGTAAAATAAAAGCTTTATTTAAAAGTGAAAAAAAAAGTATTCCAAAAATATTCAAAACTACAAACGTGTATTATTCATTAAAAGGCTGTTAGTATTGTAAAAAAATGACTTCAGTAATTATGAATTGTATTTATAGATCATAAGTATTATCAAACATAATTGTTCGACAGAAAGGAAATTATAAAAAGAAGATAAAAATGATATTTATTGCGTGATTTTTAAACTTTTAATCTAAAATATGTATTAACCAATTATAAGTTTCTCCTTAGATTTTAAATATATTTAATAGTTGTTGATTCTGTGTCGTTTAGGTCGTTGAGAAACAAGAGGTATACTTTCCTCGATTTTAAGCAATTGCTTTTTTACACTTTTTTTTGGAATCTTAGGGGAGCGATTGCCACTTTTTTTTGGACTTGACTTAGTATTTTTTGCTGAGAGAACACGTCCTTTTTGTTTTGTTGACTTGGAAGATTTGTGTGCGTTCTTTCTGGTTGCTCTTCTGCCTCTAGAGGAGGAGCGAGGAGTAGTGTTCTTTAATGATTCGTCGGAGCTTTCAGAGCAGTTATCATCAGGATGCAATTCCTACAAGGATATCGAGGATATTTATAAAATTAGATATCATTTAAAAATTAAACAAAGTAGAAGATTTTCAGAATGTGTCTTATTACATAATATAGATCGAGCAACGAGGTCAACATGTAGCCAACTTTTGCTCAATGAAATTATTCAATTTCTAACTGCAGTATTGTAACGGAAAAATATCATTGTTATTTAAGAAGAAATTTTATTAGTTAAAATTATAGAATAGCATTGCAGTATTAATATTTAAGAACCTTCTAAAATAGGGTCACACTGAAAAATGGAATTGATGTACAATTTAGATCAGTAGTTCCTAAATTTACTGTGTCCATTTGCCCCTTTTTATACCGGAAACTTTGTTATGAATTCCCAAGGGAAATAACTTTATTTCAAAACATTATAAATTTAACTTTGATATCTTGAATGACAAAAGTTGATGTAAAAATAAAGTATAAAAAATTCATTGTGATATCCGAAGTAGTATTTTTTCAAACTAAAACTTTTGTGAATTAAAATAAAGAGAAGCACATTTTTTTTCAATAAGATGGCTATTTTTGTAACAATGCAAATAATAACACTGCTTTTTGTTAAAAAATAAGAACACACATAACGGGATCATGCCTAAAATTTAACTGTCGATTAGATGAACGACTTCTTTATACTGCCATATTTTAGACACTTAGCGGTGAGATCCCGATCTGATTTAAACCTTGTGATGGGGCGGAGTGTGCGTGTGACACACACACACACACACACACACACACGCTCGCTCGCTCGCGCGCTGCGTTTTACAGAAAGTATTGATAAGCGAGTTTAAACAATAAATTCTCTTTTTTGACTTACCTATTAGAATTTCGTCATTTTTCTTGAGGTTACACCAAAATTTAAATAAAGGTTTGAAAAATGTAATTTGAAAATGAATACACAAAATTCATCGTTTTATTATTTTGTAGATTTAAAGATAAATTGAATTTTATTATGTGTGTAAAAAAGATATTATGATAACCAAAATATTTGACCTGGAATATATATTTTTATTAAATAAAGTTATCGTATATTGATTTTTATTGATATTTCAGATTAGTAGAATGTGTAGTTTACAAATTGTGAGAACTATTAAGTACATTTTGGAAATATGTATCCACGCAATCATTCTGAAAAATTACTAATTAAATGGCAGAAAAAGTGATATAATTGCAAAATGAAAGTAGTTGTATGAAATACAAAATGGATATTTACAAAATTTTAATTAATTAATATAATATGAAGATTAGTAAGAAAAGAAATTAAACTACATTCACAGATTTGCTTAGCAGCAATCAGCAATTGAAAGTGAAGTGAAATGAGAGAATTTAACGTCGCACTATTCAGCTACACAAGGGCTTTTGGCGACGGGAAGTGAAATGAGAGCAAGAGCATTATAAAAATAATAAATGCAGTGAATTTTATTCATTATAAGTTGCTATTATTAATATAAAATTAGACAATGGAGTTGATTTGTTATTGAAGAGTTTAGTTAAAAGATATTCACTTTGAGACACATCGGCAAATTATTTCCTTTCTATCCTATCTTTATAGACTTATCAGGACTCCTACAAAATGAATCAAACACACGATCAACAGTGTCTTCTATCACAAAAACTTAAGGATACTTGTCAGTTTGAGATACCAAAGTTCCCGTCTCCTTTAAAGTTCTTTCCTATTAGTGGATAGATTTTGTTGTCGGAGGACCGACAATCCATTCTGTTCGAACACGTCGCTGTACCCGCGTGACTGATTTGAATTCCATTAACCAAAGTACGCACTGCACTTCTTGTTGTGGCGCCCACATCTTTGCTAATGAAGTCAGTGTAACGAGTTTATAGTATGCGATTGTCGAACAATGCGCATACGTGCGGCCGATCGGACTAGACCCAAAAAATCTTGGAGATGTTTCCAATCCACAGATGAACAGTTTATTACATTCTGATGGGTAGTTCCGTAATAATAAGCTGTAACTTTTGGATACTTTAAGCCCGGACCCCTTGTATGTTGTACATATTATTGATACTATGTTATCTATTTCATTTTTCTTATTCTGAATGGAAAAGAAAGACTTACTGTCAAATGTATCAAACTCTCTTTTTGGTTTGAAAATTTACAATGCATTGCAGTTAATCTCAAAGGAGCCATTTCCATTTAGGGCACGAAAATAAATATCCGTAAATCAAATTCAAAGAGAGAAACTGAAATAAAAGAAGATAAAGCTCTTCGCCACTAGAGAAAAATAATTTTTCTTACAATTTTCTGAAGTATGACTTCCATAGAATAAAAGAGAGAAAACTACACGACACAGGAATCAATGAATGTTTCTTCTTTTTCTAATTTTTTAAAAAAAATCCTGTTGTTATAAATAATACTTTTATATACGGAAAACTGATATTTTTCTCACTTTTGTGATTCACTCTTGAAATTTGGCATTAATATTTAATTTAAAATATTAAAATAAACCTAATTTTTAAGAGCTAGTCCCAAACATAGAAAGTATAAATTAAAAACACAGCGAAATACGAATTATTTAATAACAATTATATACAGAATTGAAAAAAAAAATTAAAATTAATATGTAAATAAAAAAAATGACTAATGTAAAACTGTAACTTAAGTCTAATACTTTAAGAACATAATAGGAAAGACAAAGTTTGACCCCCTCTCCTCCGTATTAAAACAGTTTTTGTTGAAAGAGAAAGTGAAACATACTTTTTTGACGCCTTCATGTGATGTGAAGAAAAATATAATTTACACTTAAGTAATCTACTTTCTTCGTTTAATTTTCTTTTTTCTGCAAATGCAAATTGTCATGGCGGTTTCAAAATAGTAAATGATACCTTAATAAAGTATATGAGTGCTTTGCTAGAAACACATTAACATAGTGTTTTAGTAAAGCCACAGAAAAAATACAACTAAAAAACCATTCGAAGTGTAGCACGATATGAGTTTGGCAAATGACAAGTTACAATTTTGTTTTTAAGGAACATTGCTAGTAAGATATTGTGAGGTGCTTACCGTTTACTAACTTTCTCATAAATTTTTAATTGTATTTATTTTGACCAATCACTGAGAGCTGAAAGTGTGACTATGCAATAAGATAGTTCGGTTAGCGATTCGAAAGAGATATAAAAGAAAATGAATGAAGATTGAGGATGACTAAGCGTTTATAGAGTAGAACTGTGTTTGAATGAAAAGTAATACGTGTTGTTAAGAGTGTTTTAAGTTTTTAATGATGAATTTGATATGAAAATTATTAAAAGATTCTTAACTGGTCAAAGTATTAATATCTTGATTGCAGCTTCATAATTTACTAGTTCCAATTCTTCGAAGATTAGTCTTATTTGTAGTTAGATTAATGTGTAGTTTGATTGTACGTGTTATGCCCCTCGTGATATCAGTTAGTATTCCGTCGTCCATAATTGAATTCTGATAGCACTCCATGATAATTTATTGTTCTTAAAGTTGATTATTAATTGTGAATTTCTATCCTAAGGAAATAATAAATAAGTGATTTATTATTTGAGTAGTCATTAATTATAAATCCTACATATCCAAACATAGATAATATGCAAAGGGTAACTAATAACTCTGGGGATAGAGGGAGACTACGACATAGTTTTTGTGTTGTATCAGAGGCACGTTCGGCAGTTTTGCTGTTTTGTAATAGGTGGTATTCCATTATTAGAAACACACAATTTTTTAAAATTACCAGTTAATATTGAAGAGCTTACACTGATACGTATTGATTTAATTCTATAAATTTTAAAACTGTCTATCTAAGTAACTGAATATCAATCAATACAAAATCTAGATCATTTGAAGGCCATACGTTCCCCCATCTAGCATATTAATTTATCCAAAAATGTAACTAAGCTTCATATCAATAACAAGGTAAATGTAACTATGAGAAATTTAACTTAAGAATGCTTATATTGTAATAATAATCTTAACTGTACTTCGATTTAAAATTTTCTTGCAACTTATTATACAAAATAATACTTGATTTGAAACTGCAAAAACATACAAGTTAAATAATCTTATGAGAGCTTATATATTACTTCTGTAGTTTTACGGGTTCCACTAGATCTTCCCGAAGGAATAACATTCATATCAGGTACGAAAATCCAAGCGCCAGAATTGTTATTCATTTTCTTGTCGGCTGTTCGAGGAATCACGCGAGAAGTTACTTCAGATCTATCCTTGTCTAAAGGTCCACCTAGTGGTCTTTCTTTGCACATCGGGCAGCAAATATTATCTGAGCTTTCATGGGTTACATGTACTGTGTCTGTGAACAGACTCCAAGTTGAGAAACATTGAGAAAAAACACGTTCCCCAGCTTTTATGACTCTCAAAAAACCGTTGTACCAGTTACGAATATCGAATAAAGCAAATCCTACAGCTGCAAGCTCAGCAAAATCAAAATGTGTCAGTTTGTTGTCTTTGGTAACGTGTGGCATGGTATTTAAACAGTTTTGTGTGTAGAAAATAAATAAATTGAAAAAAAAGGAGAATTCAGTTTGGTAATTTGAAGTACTCAGACTGATTTAATATTGAAATTCATTTTTTGTTTTTGAAACAATGAATAAGTATCTCTCAGGGTTAAACAATAAAATTAAGTAATAATAGACGCATTGTTTCGTTTGAAATGTATATTTAAATTAATACTAACAATTGGTGTGCGTGTATTTAACTCTTTTGTATTGTTAGGATATTTTTTTTGTAAACAATGATCAAGTTTCACAGGTGATTATTTCCTATTATAAGCAATTTTTTCAATTGTCTCGAATGATTTGGAAATAATAAGCCTAATTTTGTCTTTCACACAGAAAAATTAGGTATTTTTTTGGATAAAATAACAGAAGAACTGTTTTTACTTATAACATCACATTTAATAAATATTACATGCACACCCATTTTTTTATTTCAATATTACTAATCATTATTTTAGTCTTAATGTCATTAAATTTAATGTCAGATACAAGATGGTTTTTGGGAAAATAACCCCAAGTGGCATTTCGGGGGGGGGGGGGTTAAGGGGCGTAATAGATAAATATTTTCGTTTTTAAACTACTTGACCAAACTGCTTGAAAATTGGTAGACATGTTTCTTTCATGGAGTAAATATCCACTACAAAATGGGTTTTGGGAAAATTGACCCCCAAGGGGTATTGCGGGGGGTTAAGGGAAGATATCAATAATTATTCCGATTTTTAAACTATGAGATGCACAGTCTTGAAATTTGGTAAGCAGATTCCTCTCATAGAATAGAGATACGCCACAAAATGCGTTTCGTGAAAATAGACCCCCAAGTGGCGTTGAGGGGGCGTAAGGGGCATATATTTTTCAATACAATTGAATTCTTAATGCCAGGACTTAATTATCAATAATTTATTCATATATATAACCAGCAAAAATTTATAAAACGTCATGAAATACCCAGCGAAGCGGGCGGGTAACAGCTAGTGATACATAAAATCAACGTCATTGTCAGATGTTAACCTATTTGATAACAATAATACTTGAGTGTAAAATGGATTTATAAAATTAAAACTAAAATAAAGAGAATTAATTTTTAACTAACAATATTTTCACATAGTTTATTTTTTTTGTTGTTAGAATTTTTGGGCGATTAGGATTTTTACATGGCAGACATTAATCTCTTTTTTCCTGTATATTTTTTCTTCACAAAAATAATATTTTGATCATATTGCCCTATTTAATAAAAAAAGGATTTTAGCTTGAGGTGCTTCCACGATTTCTTACACTGAGCACGTACATAGACTTCAATTTCCTGTTTATTCTAACTTAATAATCGTTAGAACAAGAGATTGTAATCTAATTCTTATGATTTTCAGAACTGTTGAAAAAATGTCCTGGGACAAAACTTTTCATACTTTTCACTTCCTCAAAATCATAATTCACTGAATGTGAAGAAAGTTAACAAGCTTACTTTTACTAGCTATCTAGCTTTAGTTTAACTTAGAAGTTACCAAAAAAACTTTCATAAATAGAAAATATCATAAAACTCGCATATAAACGTAATAAGTGATATACATATGCCTTTGTATATACTTCAACGCATAGTTATTACCTAAAATATTTTAAAAATTGTATAATTTTAACTATAGCAAGTAAACTAATTAATTTTTAATTATTATAAACGCCATTTGAACTATAACATCGGTTTTTAATCTTAAATTATGTGAAGTGGCTCTATTCAGAATAAATTTATCAGTTGCATCTTACTATTGCATCAAAGAATAGTGAAGACTTAGACACGTGATTGAAGTAATTGATTCTTATTAAAAACACATTTAATATGATCCCATTGTTATTTGGTAAAGGAAATACGACACTACTCAATACTTCCCCAGTTGCTACTGGCGACATATATACAATAGTTCTTCTGGTAAGCCATTGAGATTGACTGACAAATAAAAGCAGATTGGTTATGGAAAGCAGTTAATTACAGAATTTACATAATTATACATAAAATTACATAATTTAAGAAAGCCACGTGTTCAGATCACGCCCGGGTTATCACACTGAAATGGTTTCATTCAGAAGGTGCATCATTTGCATTTTATATTTGCATCAAGGGAATATCGAGAATGTAAAAAAGCTCAACACGCGATTAAGACGTTCACTAAAATTCAGATTTAAAAAATGTTTAATATAATTAATACTATTATTTAGTACAACATTGTACAGAATTTCCAGTTGCAACTAAGAATATTTATAAAGAAATTTTAATAGTTAACCATTAAGATTGGTTAACTGTTAACAGTTAACAGTTTATTGTTTATGGAGAAGATATTTTTACAGAGCTCAATTGTGCTGATGAAATGGAATTTTGAATATAAGATTTTCAAGCCTTATCATTGAAATATAGATAAAGCAATCACCTGCATGATTTAGAAAGAGAAGGAAATATAATATATAATATTATTAGATCATGTATTAAATTTGAAAATAAGGCCTGTGAAGTCATTACTAACTAGTTAAACCAAAATTTATTATTATAAAAATCAAGCAACACTCTGCAATTCTCTATTATTTTATTTTCAAAAAACGAGGAGTTATTGTAAATACCGAACGTTTATGTGGAGAAAAGTGTCATGTAATTCTTCTTGAAATGGTCAAATTAAATTTATTTTGGTAATTTATGTACTCGTTTTTTTGCAAAACATATTGTGACAAACGCGTAATAAAGACTTATTAAATAAAGCTCACATATATTATCTGTTATTCACATAATTTAACTAATTGGACAGATACAAATGGCTTGAATTCCATTCAGAGAGATATTTGCTATCTTTCTGAATTTGAAATTAAAAACACAATTCTGTGTGTGTTAAAAGATCAAAAATAACATAAAACAATTCAAGTAATTTTTGATTCAATTTTAGTATTAAAATTTGTTTTGTTTATATAGATTCCAAAATAAAATACTCTATCTGAATGCATTATTGAGCTATTGTTTGTTTAATTTATACAAATATCAATTAAATGTGTATTGTAGTATAAAAATGTTATAAAATATTGAAAATATTTTTTTCTAAGCAGATTAAAATATTTTGAATAATAATTTGAATTTATTTTTAATAGATTTGATTTTAATTTACATCGTACTCTGAAGCAACATGAAGATTGTTGGTGACGTTTGAATCATAGTCAAGTGATGAGGACGACATCTGAACTGCCCCATCATCCTTTCCTAACTTTCAGACCACGACAACAGAAGGGCTTTAAGTCTTGATTGATTTAAAAAGCATTAGCCTTTCTACATTTTGGGTCTTCAGCGGTACTAGGTTTCCAATCCAAGACTTGACAACGCCGACCACGAGTTCGTGACCATGACTACTTGAATACCGCAGCCACACATTTTAACAGAAGAAAAAGATAGGGAAAAAATCAAAAGTTCTACGACAACATACTTTTTCTTAAAACTTTTTTTGTGCTATAATATTTTCTTTTTAAAATTTTTTCACTTAAATAGTCATTGCTAATACCGATTCTCAATTATTATATTGATAAGCTTTTTGTCCTGCTATATTTTTGAGTGAGTGAGTGAATATTAACGTCGCACTGATTAGCAACACGAGGGCTTTTGGCGACGGTCCGCGTAATTTAGAACCATGGTCAAGTGAGGCGGATGACACCTGAGCTGGCACCCCCCTCTCCCACCACACCACACCAACGGGAGGACGTTTGAGCTCTCGACAGATTTAACGTGCATCGCTCCCCTGCACGGCAGATCTTTAGTGGTACGCTATATTTTTGAAAAATTTAAGAAACCTTACACATTTTGTATTTATAGCAGCGTTTTTCAAAATGTGAGACGCGCCCCCCTGTGGAGGAATAACTCTAAACGCGGGGGGGTGGGTGCGAACATATTGAAAAGTCGAAAATCAAAGATCATTTAAAAAATTATTAATTTACTAAAAGCAAACAGAAAAAAAAATTAACAAAAAAATAATAATAAAATACGCATTTACAATGATATAGTACATTTATAAATGTATCAGTTCTGTGCATAATATATTTTATAATTAATTTAACAATACTTAGTTAAGAACAAGTTTAATATTACCAGTAACCCCATGCACTTGTATTATGTAGAATTATGTACAAAAACTAACACTTATCTTGATAATTTGTACGGTTTATAACTAATCCCTTAGCTAACGTTTAAAAGTTACGTGGTTCGCTCCTCAATGCCACCGTTTTCCACGTAGGCGCGTGTATGTGATATATTGAGGGGGGGGGGAGAGGAAAGGAATATATAAGCAAATTTTCTGAACTAAGTAAATCCTTCGCAAACACTGTGTCAAGGTCTTTTTTATTACATTTCAAAGCCTTCAGAATAATTTTATGGATAGCAATGCACAGAAAAGATCATACTTCGGAAAGACGTATTTATACGTCAGGGGGCAATCAAAGCTTTGTTTGTGTGAGACATTTATATACGCCGGTTTCACATAAGAGGTTAAAGTCGTATTGTAGGTTTCGCGTCACAGTATAGTATTATAGAATTCAACAGATTGTTATTGTACGGAGAAGTTGGCGATGAAAATTATAATTTAATATTAGTCATAAATACTGAAAGTTTGAGAAGCACTGATTTATAGTAATACTTGTGCTTAATGCACATTTTTGCTTGCTTGCAAAATTTCTACTTTAAATTCTTAATGGCACTTATACAACGCGTGGTCAAAAATGATTGGTCAGTGAGAAAGTCACGTTTTCAGTAAAATTACCAACCCGTAGTTTTATTGCTATAAACATTCCTTTTGAACTCTTCATTTAATTTTAAGTTACATTTGAAGCAACCGATTTCAGATTCTCATTAGGAAGTTTCATTTCCTGAAAGCTCCCAGATGCAATTTTATTGAAATCCTACTTTATCCTAGGAATTAAAGGATTAGGAAGATTCAAAATGTCTAAATAACAAGCGAAATTTAATTACGAATCGGTTTGCACAAACAGGCTACAATTTCCTATTTCAGAGAAACAAATGCATTCTAAGTAAATTAATTCCTTTCCGTGTATCCCCCAATAAAGGGATAAACACAGCCGAATAAGCATCATGTATCATCGCTTCAAAATTAACAAATACGTTTACGTAAAGTTGTTTTTGCTTAACAGTTTTAATATCCGCAGTAAAGAATGCTTCACAGTTACACGACCTATTTTCAACATACTTTAAAACAGTTTATGAATATATCTATTTAAAACACACGCCACATAGACGTGCACAAAATTTGATTCAAGTTTTTCAGTTTGACTTTGTTACCGTATGAATAAGTTTAAAAAAATAAAAAAATTCTTTATTATTTTAAAATGTTTTTTTTTGTATCATTTAAAGAAATTCTTTGTTGGATACAACATTACATTATACAGTATAGATATTTTTTTACATTATAGCATTACATTACACATATGGCATTTATATCTTAGATCAGAGGTGGCCAACCCGCGGCACAATGAATTTGCAGCAGAGGCACGCGGGGACTTACATAAAAATTTAAATTTTTTTGAAAAGATAATATAGATATAACCATTTCTTACAGTTTTATTAAAGTGGGGTTGTCTCGGACAAGAAACCTCAAAATTTCGATCAAAATATGTTTGTGAATAAATGTTTTCTGTTATAGAAACATAATAAAATAAATATCACTCAAAACTACCTAATGTGCTCCTATAATAACCTAATTTTGTTAGTATCTATAAGAGCTAATCCTAATATAGATGACTTGGGTAAAAAAAAGTGGTAATTCAAAAGCCACATTAAGTAGTTACTTTACTTTCAATAATTATTTTGAATTAAACATTTAAAGTTGCTCATTTTTATTTTATAACTAGCCCAAGTGATTAACTTGTAAAATGTTAACTAGCAATAAAATCTAAGTTTGCACTTCCGTCTTATTTATTATATTATTTTTAAATTTCGACTGATAGACTTGCATTAAAAAAAAGTGCTGTTAGCGTACAAATCCCATAATAAGCTTATAAGTAACATTTTTTCCCTTTTCCATGTTAGTTTGTTGGAAAAGTTGAAGTGGGTTGCATAATTATTTTTTTTATCAAACAGAGACCCTCTTCCCAAAAAGGCTGGCCACCCCTGTCTTAGATAATCATAGAAAATAAACATTGCTCTGGTAGAGATGAATTTATATACATAAACTACATGTTTAATCAAAGGACAAAACGTTCTAATGTAAAATGATCAGAAGAATATAACCTATAGTGTTTAACATTTCCTATATATTCTTCTGACGTCTGAAGATTAAAGTAAACATAAACAAAAACATTATTAAGAGGAGTTTGCATTATACAAATCGATATAATATTTCTATGAGAAGTAAGATTTGAAATTTTTTATATTTCAATTGATGCACTGTAAACAATGGTTATATGTAAATGAATCCCAGCCGTCACTCGGTTAAACAAAGACACACCCATTAGACGTGTTCTACAATTTATATGGTATTCTTTTTTTCTAACTTTCCTTTAAACTGTTTGGGAACATTTTTATTGTTAGTTTTGCATCTTAATTAATTTTCTTTACCAAAATCACTTTTTTTGTTCATTAATTTTAAGAATTACACCTCATCCAGTTTATCCCTTGTTAATTACACAAACTTAAGATTTTACAAAATTAAACTACACGCGGTACTCTATTTTTTTTTAAAAAAAGAGAGAATTGGAGACACAGTATAATATAAAAAGTAATTGATAGTTTTTTTCAGATCTTACTTACTATTAAACTGTTTCTGAAAAAGCAAAGACAGTATTATAAAATTTTTAAAGCATTGGAAATTTCTAAGTTATACTTAAACTTTTATAAAATACTAAACTTTCAATATTTTCAGTTATTTCAAGGGATTTATATACCTCGGATTATTGTAAATAAAAGTTAGAAATTGAACAGGATTTGAAAATTTAGTTTCATTGTAGAACGTTATTAATTATTTTGGCTGTTTAACTTTAAAACACGACAATTCCAAAAAATCATTAACTTTGACGTTTTCTCTTTAAAAAAATACATAAGAAATCTCAGATTTAAGTCTATACTTTTATGAAAAATATACATGAAAATATCTACAAAATTGTCAAAAGACTGTATCTTGAATAAGGAGAAAAAGAGAGAATATAAAAAAACACTGCATCGACAAGAATAAAAGTCTGAGAAAAATGCATTTAAAGTGTGTAAAAGCATAGGTTTTGAAACTGACAACACTCAGAATACTTCAAATATCTTTAAACATAACTGTATATTCGATCTAAAATTCGAAGTCGAGTTTCCAAAACAAACAGACCATCGAAAAAAAAAATATTTTTGTCATTTTTAGAATATTTTGTAACCTTATCACAAAAACTTTGGGATCAAAATGTGCGTTTGTTTATCAATGTATATTTTTACCTATACATGTCGGAAGTTAAATTTTATTTTAATATTATTTTTAGGTAATTTTTCAAGTTTCTTAGATCTTATTTATATGTTAATTTAAACCGTTTTTAAAACTTTAAAATAGAAGCTTCGAATATAATTGATGAGGAAAAAAATATTTTTTTTATGCGAGAAGTTAATACAAAATACAATATATATATATCAATAGCTTATAAAGGGATTAAAATTTTAAATATTCACAACACGATAAACTCATGTTTACTAGGGAAGTGACTTTCAGAAAAGGAGAAGGGGGGTTCACCCCCACAGACCATGGGTCGGCAAACTTCCGAGAGAGAAAAGCCAAATTATAAGCGAAACAAGATAACTAAAGTATATTAAAGATCCATTTGCATTCTTATGTATATGCAGCAATGGGGGAGGAGGGACTCAGATAGTGGTGGTGATCAAAACACACAATCATGCACCAATTCATATTTTTTAAATACAATAATACCTCGATTTACCCTACCCCTACTTAAGCGAATCCGGCGATTTTCAAATCTCATCGATTCGTCTTTTGTTTGAGCGCTACGTAACTCGATTACTCCCTCGCCGTTTCCTATTTATCTAATGTATATGTTCGGATATATCACTCGGAATCGACACCTAGCCATAACTTATTTTGAGTTATTTTTTTGGTAATGGAATAGAAGATTTAGTCGATCTTCTCAGGCAAATAAATTTAGAGGTGGATAGTGATGACGTTCAAGAACTGCTGGATTCCCCCAGTCAGAAGCTGACAATTTATGTGGTATAAAAATGAATGAGCAAGAGAAAGCTATGGAAAACTTCAGACCCAGTTCAATCAGAAGATCGAATGACGGGTTGGGTATTTGACAGAAGGACTCAGTTTAATTAAAAAAAAATGGGGGGGTTAATAATTTTAGAAAATATAGGCAGCAACGAAAAGCGTATTTTTAATAAAACGAAGAGTATTAAAAAATCATTAGTATGCTAAGAGGAAATTTTGTGGGAGAAAAAAAATCTTTGAGCCCCGGCAGACTATTTTGTCAGATTTTCTTAAACCTTCTACATCAGAATGACTTCGGTTGTCGATTTTGTATTGGTAGCATCTAAAATTTTATTAAGCTTTTTATTTTCTAAATTACTATTTTCTTTCGTCTCCAGCTCCAACTAAAAATAATTTATGTTGTAACCGATTATAACTGTAACCGTGAAGATTACGTTGTTAGTAGTTAATAAGTTCTTCCCTCTTTTGTTAGATTACGTATTGTTGTACGATTGTGTGCTCTACAGACCTGGAAGTTGTCTTCATTCCAATACTTCAAACCTGCATTGCACTCCCACACATCAGGTGGAACAGACTTCTTAACTTGTTACAACGTAATCTTCACGGTTACAGTTTAACTTGTTACGAAATTATACCCCGATTTATGCGAATTCGACACACGCGATAATCAATCAATCCTACCTACCTCGTAAGTTCAGGGTATTAATGTATGTAAGTAATATTCTATACACAAAGTAGCATTTTTCCATTCTTTCAAAAATTAAGAATTATCGAAGAAATTTTCATTACTCTGGCTCAATGTAAGAACAAACATTGATTTAAAGTACCATAATGTGGAAAGTTAAAAAATTTCCGTACCAATAATACCGTAAGCCTTTTATTCTGAATTTTCATGTCTACACTAATAACTGAAATTGATTTTGGTTGTTTTTTCATACAAAAGTCTTTTCAATAATTTTTATCAACCCTTAAGTATATCATAAAACAAGAAATATATTTTGGTCACTTCTATTAGGGACTTAAGGTACCCTAAAATTGTGAATTTTGCCAAAAATTAACAAATTTGTTTTATGATTTTATTTGATAGGTCATATTATTAGCTTTATAAAAATACCAAGTTCATTATTTTCCGCTCACTAGAACAAAAACTAGAAGTGTTTTAGTATAAGCAGATGCCATTACTTTAAGCAAGAAAAGTCATACTTTAAAACACGTTTTACTTGAAAAATGTGTTTTTTTAGAAAATGCTCTACAGAGACAGGGATCGCTCAAAAAATTTTGAAATTTTTTGTGTATATTCTGTAAAGTAGTAGAAGTGTTTTAACCCTCAGATTTACCAACCACTGTTTTATTACAAAATTTACCGTCCCTTAAGTGAATATAATCACTGATTTTTTAAACAATTTTATATAATAACTAAGGTAAAGTGCTGTAGTTTTAGTAAAAATTAAAATATCTCTTATCGTGAAGATTATTTCAAAAAGGAATAACATGGTAACACATCAGGATTGAAAAAGGGAAAATTTGTTCATAAACTTTTGGTACAGAATGGCCCACGATTATGTAATTTTTTGCAAATTTTTACCCATTTTTTTCCATTTTAGTAATAATAATTTTTTTTTCTCTTCCTAATTTTAGCATATTTTTCTTAAAATGTATTAAATAAATCTAAAAACCACAAAAAAATCCCCATGTCTCAATTTCTTCTAAAAAAGTTGTCGCAAGTAGTCGGATACCTTAAGTATATCATAAAACAAGGAATGTGTTTTTGTCACTTCTATTGAAAACTTAAGTGTATCTTGTCCTTTCTTGATTCTTCACAGATCTCTCCCGGGTCGACTATAATCTAGTTTAGAACTTCTTCTCTCTTTCACTTAGGGTTTATGAAAGGCACTTCACTAATCTCACTTTTATTACACGTAATAACGAATTCCAATACTCACATTTCTAGGGTTTAAATAGCACCCAAATTAGCATAAAATCAAGTTCTCTCCACGGAAGGTGGTTTTAAACTCAACCAACTGTTTTAGAAGTATTTCCTCCGAGAGGATTAATGAAAGGACGAGAATAGGACTCGTCACAATGTTTTTGAAAATACAGGTTTTTTAATGGAAAAGAGAAAGGTAAATAATAATTTTATCAGAACAGAATAATTTTTAATAACATATAAAGGCAGAAATCTAAAGAATCGCATATAGTTTACGAGCCACGGTTTTCTGACCTTTGCCATAGAGCAACAGAGTTTTTATTTTTAGCACAAAGATTACACCTCGGGGTTATTGTATACGAATTTTACAAATACACCTCTTCCCTTCCCTCCCCAAAAAAAGGAAAGAAAAAAGAAGTCTGTATGTACGTCACTGACCCACGATATTAAACTTATTTTGCTATTCTTACTGCAATATGGAAATGTTTTGCTAAAGACATATGACATGCTTTCTGTAAATTCGCACCAAATTGCTTTTCCAGAAAAGCGGTTATACGATTCCAGTTACAGTTTCAGTACTACTTTCGTGCTTAAATGACTGGAAGAGAAAATGAAATTTCTGAATTTATTTCTTAAAATAGCTTTCTACCTAAAATTCGAAAGTGTGAAAACGTTCTCTATTCAACCCCTTAGCATATTTTATATTTTCAAATGTTCTACTTTAAGGGGAGAAGGAATGAAGTTATTTTGCTTCTTTCATGAAATTGATTTTAGGGAATATAACACTTTGTAGCATAGTACGAATAAGTTTTAGACTACGCGATTGTATCTGTAATAATGCTGGATTGATGCCCTGTTTTTATTTGCTGTTGAGTAGAGATTAGAAACGTATATTACTGTAGGTCTTGGATTTTTCATATAATTTATTTATGCTTAGAACTAAAAGTAAAGGAAAGCAATGGAATGACAAGAATAAAAAAAGAGAGATAGATAGATAGAGAGAGAAAAAAAAGCTTTTGATGGCGAGATAAAAAGGATAAAAATATTTCTATTAACAAGAGAATGATTTTTCCCTAAACTTTGAAGTAATTCTAAAAAATACTACAATTATTCATTCGAAATTATTTCCTACAAAATATTTTTAAAATATTATATTTTATTGGTATTATTATTTTATTCATTAAGGAATACCTATTTTTCATATACTTTATTTTTAACACGTTGGTACAATTCTCAATAAATCAGTCCAGAATACGTAAAAAAGAATATTTCCGTTTTTGGAATAAATTCGATATTACCCATGAAACTAGAAATTATTTATGAAAAGAGATGGAAAATGTGTTTTTCTGTATTGCTTAGTTAATTATAATAACTGAAGCTGTCCTTACTAGTTTTGCTGCGCATGCAAATTTTATGGTAAATGATTACGTTAGGAACAATGATTTTGCAAAAGCGTGTACATGAATAATATTTTTTTGATATTTAATGCAACTTGAACTAGAATACACATGCATATAAAATTGTTTTAATAAAAAAATTATTTAAATGCAATCTTTTGGCAAAAAAAAAAAAAAAAAAAAAAAGCACATTTTTTAAAACATTTATGGAACATTTAAAACTTTTACGGGAAAATGCTTCTATAATAATAATAATATTATAGCGTGGTTGAGAGAGAGAGAACAAAGATTTTTGAAAAAAAAATTAGATGTGAATTTCATATTTTTTTCATATTTTATTATATCAGTGAAGAGAAAGTATATGAGTTCTATTACGTATTTTCGTATACACTCTTCACATAGAGAAAACATATTGAAATTTGGAATAATTAGAAAAATGAATGTATGATTACCGTTTCAAAAAATTATAGTGTTCTTCAGTTTTTCGTGACACTTACTTTGTGATGAATTTTTTGTATTTTAATTATAATAAAACTCATGCAAAATCAGTTAATGAAATTTTTTATAAGTTGCACCTTAAAAAAATAATACTTCCGTCAAAATTTTTAGATCCACAAATAACTTTAGCATATAGAATGTTATGCGCTTTATTTAAATTGCACTTTCTTTTTCAAATAGGAAATAATTCTGAAGATTATAAATTGTTCTTTAAATAGGGAGATAATTTTTTTGTGTTGCACTTTTTACCATCTTAAAATTCCAATTCTACTTTTCTAGTAATTTCTTTCAATTGATCCCTCCGGTAATTTTGTTTTTACTAAGGAGAAAAGTATTTGCGGAATTTTTCATTTCGTTTGAACTATCTACGAACAGTTCTTAATTAATTTTCAATAGTTGGTGGGGAAAAAAAAGATCGTTTGTCCATGAGAGACAGAACAATTAAAAATAATAGATCAAGAAAAGGAAATAAAAATGTTAGCTGGATTTTTCTTTCTTGAGTTTGGATGAAAAATGCTATTGACAAAGAATTCGCAAAAACAGAAAAGAAAAAAAAATGTATTGCGTTTCACCCATCCCTCTTTTTGTTTTCAAAATTCCAACTCTAGATATCAAGAAATAATTTATCGAAGAGGCTTTTCTCAGGTATTTTAATAATGAAAAAAAAAAGCGTATCATTAATTACATATATACAATATATATCAATAATTTTGAAAGTTCGATTATTGGTCTTTAATCAGCATATCTATTATAATCATTCTAATATACTCATTTGATCTTTTTTCCATTTATCTAAACATACAATGAACTCTAGAATTATTAACTCTTAAAAAAATGTTATGAAGAATCCAGATAGGATGCTTACAAATTGTTTAAATTTCTCAACCAAAAATAATTGATACCTTTCAGTAGATAAAAATTATTGCATTGAGTAAATTTGTAATAATCAATTAGAATTATTTATTTTACTTCAGAACAGAGCTTAATGAGTTCAGTATTAAACATTTCAATGTATTTATTATAATAATGCACATTTCTTATTTATAGAATTCATGGTTGAATAATGTGAAGTTCAAATTAAAATACTTATTAAAAAATAAGATAATGTAATTTCAGATAGTATTGAATTTTTTTTTGTAAGTATAAAAATTAAATTCTTGTAAAAATGTCTATTGAAGAAATTTTTTTGATGTTCGGTATTCAATCCACTTTTTTTTGATTTGTTAAAAATTTTGATAATGTTTTATTGTAATAGTAATTGAGGAAGCTATTTTTCAAATATTGGTTCGATTAAACTGTTTGATTAATTGCAAAAATAGACAATTAATACTAATAGATTATAAAACATATAATATATGAAGTACAAGATTAATATTAAAAATGTACTATTTTATTCTCAATGTCGCTTAAATCTCAGCAAATATATAAGTGTTTTTTCGATTTTTTTACACACACACTACAATTAAGACTAAAAGGGCGTTTTTATGTGCAAAAATTTTTCTGTAGGTCTTCAAGGTATAAAATAGATAAAGATAACATCGCTTTTACTAGAGTTGAAGTGATATAACTCAATTTTTTTACATAAAATTATTAAAATAATTTGAATTTCATTGTTTTTTTTCCACATAATATAAGGAAGGAGCTACATAATTTTTTTCACATTGTTTTACAAATAACTTTAATCAATGTATCCATGTGAAGTTCATATTTTGTTGATATTATTAAGAGCTGATTTACTTAATAAAATGACTTCATAAAACGTAAATGATAGTAAAATTTTCGTGAGTAATTCTAATAAAACAACTTATAAAAAGCAAGCTACTAATAAAGAGTCAGATCACTAAATAAGAGTAAAACTGCAAGACTAACTATTAATAAAAAAATTTAGTAAAAAAAAAAAGACTTCAGCAAAAGTATGTTCTTTATTTAAAAAATTTCTTTTTGTTCCAATTCTAAATGTCAGAAAGCAAACTAAATCAATTACTAATTCCCCAAATATCATATGAAATGAAAAATTCCCTGGATGAAATACTCAGCATTAATGAAAGCTCGGATCTCAGTAACTAAATTTGGATTTGTTAAGAATGCATTATCTTGATTGCATTCCTCTTAATTTCATTGCAAGAACTCGGCGTCAAAAACCATTTACTAGAGAACGAATATCTGAATCATGTTCTTTACACTGCATCACACCACCTCATACTTGAGTGAGAAAGAACAATATTTCCTTTCATCCTGTTCTAAGGGAATTCTCATCCTTCTCCGAAAAAGAAAGATCGTACGAAACGATTACTTAGGGTTTATACTAAAAATTTTCCGAGTAAGCTCTCGAACTTAAACACATAAGCAGCTCTTTGTATTTTCAAGGAAATTAATTAGATTTCTGACAATAATAAATGTGATAGTATCTGTCAGGCTTAGTATTTTTTTGTGTGAAACTGAAGTCTGTCGAATATTATGACCAAAAATTTAAAGCATTATAAAATATAAATTCGTATTATGAGTTTAATTTTACAAAGTATTTTCTCTTCAAAGTTACTCAACACACCTTAAAAGGTCCAGTTTTGGTTGGTTAAATATTGACTCATTCATAACTTTTGAGTAATTATATTCTAAAAAAAGTAAGTAAAAGTAGTAATCATACTCTAAATTACTTCATTTTTGAGCTCATTTATCTTTTATGATGCTTTTTTCTCTCGTTTCCTCTTGGTTTGATCTCACGAAAAAAGTTGCCGTGAGGAAAATAAAATTATGATTATAAACAAGTAGAAAATAGAGAATAAATTTTTTTTAATTAGTAATGTTGTGATGCAATAATTTAAGTTACATTTTTATATAAAATCATTTTATTAAATCAATAATGGATGTATGGATTGCGTTTTTTAATTCTACACATCCATTTAATGACATTTAAGGCTTAAGGCATTTTGACTTTTCCAATGATGTTTTCCCCGTATGGGTACTTAGTTATTTCTTAGAAGTGTGTTCCTTCAATTATGTAAAGATCTTTGGATCTTGCGGTAGTTTAGCTACGTGACTGGTTTGTAGTTTCGAATAACCTCTTCGGGGATTCTTTTCAAGGATACTTATTCTTTTCACACATTACAGAACTGACCATGATTGAAACCACATTATTTCATGGAAATATCTTTTGAAAGCTACAACCGTGGAATTGTGTATAATAAATAAATATGAAGCTTATATTAAGTATATTCTGCACTTGTACAGATGAAAATCAACTAAAAGCGTAATAATTAATTTTCTAAAGTTGTACAATGTTGAAATTATCAGAAGAATATAAATTTTACAATGAAACAAATTATACTGGAAGTTTGATAATACACTCATGTCTATAAATTAAGAATAATGAAGTTCAGGCAAAGAAAGAGACCGAAGCAAAACAAATTTGACTTATTTGTAAAGTCTATTTATTAAACAAAAGGTAAAGAGCAAAACAGATGCTATATGTTTGACATAATTAATAAAAATTGCGATTTTTACTCCCTGGAGAAAATTTCAAAAAAGAACCTATTTACAAAAAAACAGTGTAACATGGTTAGTATGATGGTTAATACGGAGTATGTCTCCCGGATGATGCAATACAGGCCTTACAATGCCAACGCATGCTGAGTAACAAATTATCAATCTGATCTTGGGGAATATTACACCACTCATCAAGAAATGCCCTCCGAAGTTCCGGTAGACAGGTGGGAGGGAGTTGACGGGCTGCAATTCGTCGGCCAAGCATATCCCACACATGCTCTATTGGATTCAAGTCCGGTGAGTATGCTGGCCAATCCATACGGGTGATATCCTCCGATTGAAGGCATTCTTCTACAATGTTTGCACGGTGAGGACGGGCGTTGTCATCCATAAACAGAAATTCAGCGCCCATGGCGCCCCGAAACAAACGTACATGTTGTTCCAGAATGACATCCCGATAGATGTGGCCTGTCATCGTTACACTCTGAACATGCAGGTCAGTTCTGGAACCAAGAATAATTCCTCCCCAAACGAGCCATCCTGCACCACCGTAACGGTGTCGTTTAATGGTGTTTTCTTGGTGATAACGGGTACCTGGTGCTCTCCATATGAAAGTCCGGCGAGAATCAGACATCAAACTAAACCTGGACTCGTCGGAAAACATCACACAAGACCACTGTTGCGGTGTCGACAATACATGCTCTCTACTCCAGGTTAATCGCAGGCGACAGTGAGTTGCGGTAAGGGGAACACATCTGACAGGCCTACGAGCATATAGACCAATGTGCCCTAAGCGTCTGTACACGGTCTGCCTTGAAACTGTCGTACCGGTAGCTGAAGAGAGCTGACGAGATAGGTATGATGCTGTGCTCCGTCTGTTTCTTTTGGCAGTAACTGCCAAATACCGGCACTCACTCGGCGTTGTAACTCGGGGGTGACCTGTGCTGTAACATTAACATCTACTCACATTACCATCATCTTGGAATCGTTGCCAAAGCCTGGAGATGACACTCTGGGCGATTCCAAGTTCCTAGGATACTTCCAGCTGGGTGCGTCCACATTCTAGTCGTCCGATAATTCTACCACGTAAAAAATCATCCAAATGCTTCCTTTGTGCCATAACCATGCGGTTATTGCACTGAAAGGCTTTTAAAGCGCTTGTGAACAATTTTACTTCTTTGCCACCATTCCTTATATACCCCTCTCTTACACTCTCGTCATTGTGACGTACTATCCACGCCATCTGGTGATTTCCTGTAATTTGCATATTCTTCTTCAAGATGTGTGTGATAATTCTACAAGTGAAATTTTTATTTTAGAGTTCAATTTCTGTTTGATTCTGAATTATCCTTAATTTATGGACATGAGTGTAGTTTGTACATTTATAGAATAAGATAAGTGGGAATTTAAGATAAGATATTTATTTCATTCTTTTTATTATGAACAAATTCAAATAAATCAAATTAGAGAGGTAAAATTTTGAGAATTATTATTGGCAGTACTATATTAGGCAAATTTGATTAGAATTACTTTGAGAATGACCAAATAAATTAAAATGTAGTTAAATTTCTTTTTGTTTTAAAATTAAAATCGTAAAATTTTTTACTGAAAAACTTATTTTGTTTTTTGATATTGTGAAATGTTGAGAATAAAACAGATATTTTTATTGAAAAAAAATTTAAATATCCTTCATAAGCAACCATTGAATTAGGATTTATAGTAATGTAAGTTAATAAAACGTTACTAATCATTGAAAAATTAAGCTTAAGAATTGGACAAAAATATGCTTTGAACTCAAGGGTAATTTATACATGCGTATTATATAATCGTTTTTTTTTTTAAAAATAAATCAATGAAAAATCTCCCAGAAACAATAAATACTGAGTTCAGAGGGTAATTTTTTTTATTGATAGTTAAAGAATTGTGTAAAAATATATTTAGGACCTTTAAAACCTGTTGTAGTCTTCCTATCTGAACCTATGTGAACAATTATGTGACGTATTGTAGAATTATGTAAAAAGTACACTATTTGTGAAACATTATTATAACTCATTTTTGCAAAATATGTCTTTCACCAGCTATGCCATAGAAACATAAAATAATACCCTGTTTATTCTGGTGTATTCTTTTGTTATTAACCGCAATATATTCCATATAAATTTCACGATATTGAGCAATAATTTCTCAATAAAGAGGTTGCACATCAACAGATTAGGGGCTCCGTAAGGGGAGTTTTATGAATGGAGTTAACTTTCTTAGAGATGTTGCAATTCCTTTATAACTAAATATTCAACTCGTGGTGAACTAGAATTATCTTTTGGCTTGACTTTTTGGAAGCTTCTTTTCTTATTTCTAAATTTTGATGAAACTTTACGAAGATTAGCATTCAATCCCTCCTCATTCTTCTGTAGCTCATATTATGTTTTTACATTTTTGATTCACAAATAAATATACGTCTAGTATTCTATCAATACGTGGGCAGACAAAAAGATAAGTCCTTAAAGGTAGACATTTGCTTACTTTAATACACGACTTTTGTTAAAATATCTATTATATCTCTACCAAATATTAGCTATTTAGTCGTTGAATAATATTTCAATGCTAGATGGAAATTTTTTTTTTAATTTTAAGGATAATGCTGTATAAAATCCTTAATAAATTACTGAATTTTTTGATCCCACAAATAGTTAATTTAATATTTTTTAAGGGGACACAATAGAATTCAATTTATAAAAATTGGTCAAAAATTCAAATAAAATTTTTTTAGGATAAATTGCTTTTTGTATAGTTTTCTATAATATATTTATTTGGAAGCATTAAATTAAAAAATTCAGAGTTATCATAGCTTTTATGTTCATTTTTATATATTCACATCCTAATGGCAAATAAAAACTTCAAAATGATTTATCTCAGAAAGTAAAATTAACTCATTTATCTTCATTTAAAATGCTAGCGCTTTTCTTTCTACTGTGCCTAATGCTTTGAATTTTATTTCCAATTACTAATCGTACATGTAATAAAAGTTGGTTTGCATTTTTGAATCAAAGCAATACTTATTTTTTTAAAAAAATAGTTGAATTTAGAGTTTACACATTTTTTGAGAAATTTTCAGTAAGCATAAAAAAAGTATTCTACGTATATAAATTATGCTAGCAATAAACACAAACCAATTTTTGTTATACATAGCTTGGCGTATTTGCAAATCAAATTTCATGTATGTATGGCAATTATTGAAGGAGAAATAGCATTTTAAAATACCTCTTCATACATTTTAAAACTTATCTGTAAAAAATTAAATGGTAAGTATTTTTGCAGTATTTTGAGAACAAAATCTGCTTTAGGTAATCCATATACATTGGTTAGGATAAAAAAATTGTAAAAACCATTAAATCAATGATTTCTATATAAATTGTAACATGTCTTTTTGAAAAATTAAACTATAGTTGTAAAATCCCCAAAAGGTCAGAAGTCTTACTTGGGACAACTTCATTAGCACAAAAGTATATAATGGTTTTATGATGATTTTTGAATGAGTGTACGTATTATAAATATTCAATCATATTTTTAAGAGTAAAATAAGCAAAAATACAAAAATAATCCCTATCAAAAATCACAAACATCCTTATCTAGTAGTTGAATGGGTTATAAAAATTAATAACACAACTTATTTTTGATGTATTTGATACCTTAAACCAGGGTGTCAAACTCGCGGCCCACAACGAACATTTTTGCGACCCGGTGAGTCAATCGGCACACTTCATGTAATAAAATATCAAAACTTCTTCCGGAATAGGAAAGATAGAAACAAAGAAGAGATGTCAAGTGTCAGGACGTAAGCCTTAAATTTTTCTTGTTCTTTTATTTATGTTTATTATAATACATTACTAGAAATAAACTTACGTTTCTATAGATAATGATTCTTTTGCAGCCCATCTAAAGCCAAGCCTTCTTTGTTTGACTTAAGTTAGCCTTTGAATTTGACACTCTTGCCTTAAACTATTAGTCTTATTATCAGACAAGAAATGAAGCCCACACTGGTGCTAAGAAAATGTTCTCATCGTATTACAATACGGAAAGAAAAGAGTTTGCTCAATTATTTGTAAAATACTCTTCAGTATTTTTTTTTTCTTTCTTGCACCATTTAAATTCAAATAGTATTTACTTTCGAAATTACTACCGACCAGAGAGAATTTATGAGAGAAAGCAACAATATGAACATTGTTAATTAGCAGTTATTAATCCCTTAATGGGATTTACACTATAATGCTAAATTTCCAACACGGTGCTCTTCAATTTTTAAATCGTGGCCATAGTAGCAAAGTGGTCATACTGGTCATTGTGAGGACTTCTTGGCTAGAAATTCGAAAACTAATGCCACTGAAGACCCACCATATAGAGGGACTGATGCACATTATATCTGTTGAGGTTGGAAATCATTCCGTTGAGGGGGCGTGGAAGTTCGGAGGGAGGATGCCCGGTCAAGTGTCGCCCACGTCACTTGACCATGGTTCAAAATTAATTGGTCTGTTTCCAATATACCTCATATTGCTTCACTGTGAGACGTAAATTAAATCAAATCAAAATCAATTTTGACATTATTTATCAAAAATAAAATAAATAATTCTAAAAAAAAATTGATAATTAAAGTATCATAAAAATATTATATTTAGAGTCTTCGTTAAAATCATATACTTTTCTTAATAAATCCTCTTTTGTTTTTTTATTTTCAAGATACTATAGATTTAATGGTATTGTTCTACATTATACAAAATTCCTAGAGAAATAAATGTTTTACGTGGAAGTTAATGTAACTGGGTTACAAATACTGTTGTGGGAAGTAAATGATGTTGAGCCCATCTTTTTTGTGTGTGACAGAGAGAAAGACGGCGATAGTGAATATTGCACTGGGACTCACCCTAAGCAAATAGCCCTCTCTTCGGACAACAAGAGACAAAAGAAATTGTGGACAGTTAGGTAATACATTGTTCTCCCCTAATGGTCTCGGATCTTATGATCCTGACTCTCATAGACACGGAAGTTGCTGTAGATAAATTAATTACAGTTTTATGGATGATACTGTCCTTTTTTAGATAGAAAATAGTTCTTATCGCAGACTTCTCCTCTTTTTTAACCCCCTGATAAAATATATTAAAAAATAATTATAGTATTTAAAATGGATTTTTTATAGTAAGAATCCACAGCAAAATATTTTTTTAAAATTAATTTATTATTAAAACGTATTAAATTAAAATAATCATAAAAATATAAAAAATGTAAATGTTAAAAGATAATGACATTATGATTTAAAAATTACGAAAAATTGACTAACTTTTCATTCATTAAAATATTAGCCATTTCCCGCTCTCTGGTATTTCCCGATATTTCATCCTTTCAATAGGTCGATAAATGAGTACTAAGCTTGCTTGGGAACTAAACACTGGGGGTTTCGCGTCAGATTGATCACCTAACCGGAACATCTACAGTGACCAAGATTATGAAAACTGAGATGGGCGCAGTAGGCCTTGGCCCTCATGTGCTATTGAGTCACTGAGTTTAGTTTTCTGTATGACTATATATTGTTTTCCTGTTTTTATTTAAAAGCCATTGAGTACAGTATTGGCTTTTATGGAAAAACATTCTTATAGCGTTCGTCCCTTGATTTAAAAAGGACAGGACTTTAATTTTTAAAGTGGAATCATATTTATCTCTTACACTCCCGTATCCCCACCCCTTGGAATCGATTTCCTCAAAAGCTGTATTAAGCGGATCTCTGCTCAACAAAAGAAACATGATTGCCAAATTTTTATTCTTTAGCTCTAGTAGTTCAAAACTGGACATTTTTATCCATAACGCTCCTTTAACCCACACAAACATCCAAACGATTTGATTTCTGCAAATCTTATTCCTTATAGATCTCTTCTCAACAAAAGAAACATGATTGTCAAATTTCAGGTCTGTAGGTCTAATAGTTAAAAACGGGAATTTTTTGAAATCAAACAGCGCCCCCCTTAGCTCCACTAATTCAAGAAAGTAGGTTTTTACAAAAACTTAGAGGTTCTGTACTCAACAAAAGGAATATGCCGGCCGAATTACACAAATCTGTATGTCTATTTAATGTGAAGAAAAGTATAATCGGGAAAAAACTTATTTTTTAACAAAAAAAAAAAAAAAAAAAAAAAAAATGCGCTTACTCCTGTAGAAAGGAAACTACGGTTATATCGAATTCTAAAATATTGTAGTTTTTAATATTTAGTGTATTAAAAAATTAAAGCATTAAATATTTAATGGAATTTTATAAGGAAATTATTTTCATACATTGCTTTTTTATCATCTTTTCTGAAATAAATAGTGTGTATAATTCCTATGGTATTTTGTGTGATTAAAACTTAATTTTAAAATCTTTTTTTAAAAATTATTAGAGGTATTAAAAAGGTTAGGATGTTTAACAAAATAAACTTAACTTGAATAAAGCATTAAAATATTTAGTATCATCTTAATAAATAAAGATTTTAGTGGAAATTTCTTATTATTATAACTACTAAAACATAATTTTATAATAATTCATAGATTAAAACTTAAAATGAAAATGGAAAAAGTCGGGCTTATTTTTACATACAAAGCAATTGGTATAATTTATTTTTCTGGTCTTCATTTTTATATTTTGTAATTCATTTCAGTATTTCGATCAAGGTGGCGTAGTTGGTTTGTTGCTGGTTATCTGCGTCCAAGATTGCGGGTTCGAGCCCGGCCCAAGTCGGTGGATTTCCCTGAAGCAAAATATCGACAGCGACCTTGTCGTATGATTATGTGGCATGTAAGAGATCCCTTGAGTACCTGTTTGGCTAGGATGCTCTCAACAAGATTAAACACTTAGAACAAGTTTGCATCGTCAGAGCTCAGATGTTGCGTCAAAATTACCTGAGGCAATTGGTATCACCTATATGGTACCACACTAAAAAGTGATGCCAGTTCCTGAGGAATGTTCTAGGTCTGCAATGGTAAAAATACCAAGCAGCCTCATTGGAAGAAAAAAGTATTTCGATCAATTTTTGAATAGGAATAAGTAACTTGAAGTAAATGAACTCCATTTATAAGGTTTATCATTTTGAAAAATAAAAATTAACTAAAGAATTAAAATTCTTAGCACAAATTATTTTATAACGAATTTAAAAATAATTTATGTTAATTTTCTGCAGGTTTTTGTTAAAACTAGTGTTGCTGCAGAAATAAAATTAAAATGACTTTATTTTTATGTGTTTCGTTTTGAGCGGTTCATAATTTTGCGCCAATATGTTAAATTTAAAAATTCACTGTGCTGAATATCGTCATATTTGTAGGCGGAACGAATAATGTCAAAATGTCGAAATAACTCATAAAAGTCCGCAGCTCTCTTTTTGTGGGTGAAGTGGAACTAAAAATCTGGTTTTTATTAAGAATTCTTTCAACTGAATGCAGTTTCCTTTTGCACATAAAAAGAGCATTGCATTCACGGCTGTATTTTATTTCTTAAAGCATGTAAAAATATTTTCAAGCAAAGATTCCCGTTATTATAAGACTTTTTCAAAAATAAAATAAAGTTTAAAGTTAATGATTTGTGTAATGCTGAGGGAAGGTGTATTAAACTTTAAAATAAATTTATTTAAATACACAACGTGCGACAATATGTCTAGCTTTAAACTCTTCTAAAAATGTCTAGTAGGATCAAATTGATTATTTTTACAGTTAAAAGTCTTAATACTATTAATTATAACATTTACAAAAGAAAAGCAATAAACACATGCAAAGGTAAAATTATTCTATTGCTACTAAGTTTTTGAATTATACAACTGTTTCAAAGAGTATTAACGTTTCATTTTTAAACATTAATTCTATTAAACATAGTTTAAATAATTGTATCTGAATATTACTAAAATAATTATAAATGTACAACGTGCGACAATATGTCTAGCTTTAAACTCTTCTAAAAATGTCTAGTAGGATCAAATTGATTATTTTTACAGTTAAAAGTCTTAAATACTATTAATTAAAACATTTTACAAAAGAAAAGCAATAAACACATCGCAAAAGGGTAAAATTATTCTATTGCTACTAAGTTGTTTGAATTATACAATTGTTTCAAAGAGTATTAACGTTTCATTTTTTTAAACATTTTTTTTGAACATTCTACCATTTTCTTTTCAAATCTTTTCTTTTTTCCCTTTAATTAAAAATTTGTTCTTAAATTGTATGCGTGTGTTTTTTTTAAATTTTTAATTTTTTTATTTCATGACTAATAAGGATTAAGAGGAAGAATAATATATATTATTTAATCAATACTTATACTATCCTTTTTTTTTAATTACCTTGAAATCCAGCGTATATAGCACACACTTATACTTTTAAGCTGCATTGTTTAATTTTTTATATATTTACTATACAACACGCTTTTTTACGAAGAAACCTGAAATGTTCATGTGCAGTGATCTTATGTTTTGAAGTCATTTATTCGAGGTATTATCCCAGGCTTTTGAAAAAGTAGTATTGTTTTAGACCTACAAAAATAGAAGTTCATAAGGTATATGTCGTCGCTTTTAAATAAAAAGTATTTAGATATATGCAGTTGTTTAATTTTTTTTAATATGCTCATCTCTCTCCTTTTTTTAATTCTTTAAGCTTTTATTTCTATGCCCAGTGTATAATGCGCATCAGTAAAATTCGATTTTTTTGTGTTAAAAGTGCGCTGATTATACGGTATGTACTTTTTAGGGTTTTATCTTACGTAATTTTTAAGGCTGTCTTCGCCAAGTGTACCTGAGTCTGAACTAAACATGGAGCACATTTTTTGATAAAATAACTCCTCAATTATTATAAAAATTTGCAACACTGCAATTCTACCTCTGTTTATAATATTGTGATTTTAAAATTTCGATGAAATCCAAAAATAATAATTTTTTTCTTTTAACATGTAAAACTGGGGTATCAGACTCGAGGCCCAGATGGTATATAGGTACACAATATATATAATAAAATAAGAAACCGACGCAAATAAAAATAAAATACATAGAATTCACTAAACTGTTTTTAAATTAAATTTTTTTTGTGCTTTTATTAAAAAAATTTCGAATATATTTATTAATTTTTTTGTATATTAAAAACACCCGGCCCTCAACTTAACATAAAATAGAACTTGCGGCCCGTAATATCATATGAATTTGACTTGCCTGATATAAAGTAATAGCTTATTTAGCATTACAATATAGGGGGGGGAAATGCGAAACACATTTTAAAAAGGAAAAAATACTTCAACTCAGATAAAAATGAGTAATAAGATAAAATAAGTGATTCCCTATAGGATAGAGAATCCTGAACATAATAATGTTGAAGTTTTTTTATATTTGAAAATATATTCCAAATTTATTCTTTAACATTAAGTTAAGACAACCTTAATATATTTATTTCATTTATTGTGCTTATACCATTCGAATGTCTTAGACATCGTACAATGAATTTTTAACTATCATTAATTTTTTTCAATGGATTCAAAATGAATGTTTTGTTATGAAGAAATAAAAATAATAGTAAAGGAAGAATATTTTGTAAAAACTTGTTGATCAATCGATGCATCACGTTCTCAAAATTCTTCAAATATCTTCGAACGTGATCTGGCAACTTGAAGGCTCATTTTCGACTCCCCCCCCCCCGATATATAAGTCTCACTCGAAATTCGAATTCATATCGAGTGAGATCAACTCTTCCTAGAAACGGTTGCAATAAATTTATAGATGCTTGCTGGACACGACTGAACGTTTGAAATAAATCGAAGACCAATAAAAATTTCTCAAGACTGAATTCTTCATACGGCTTACTAGATAAATTCCGTGACAGTTAAGTATAATAAGTAAACGTTAAGTACTTCTTATCGTCTGCCCGAGGGAAAGGTTATTATAAATGATGCCAAAAGCTGAAAATGTACATGTTTCCAAAAATATTCTAAAGAAATAATAGCGTATAAAAGAACATAAGCTTTGTGTGTGAGTGTATTTTGTATTTAAAAAAATTGATAACAAATAAAAGAAAAAATATTCTTGAAAGAGTATGTAGTACTATGAGTTTAATTTTAATGCAATTAGCTCAGTTATTGAAATAAGACGTGTCTCAAATTTACATCGGGTTAAATTATTTAAGATACCGCATATTCTGGCGTATAACACGCATTTTTCTCGCACAAAAAATGATTAATATTTACGGATGCGCTTTATACACCGGATATAAAAATGATAGCTTTAAAAACAAAACAAAAAAAAAGATAACATTGCAAAAATTAGATTTCTGAATGTGTCTTAATCTTGTTTATTTAATGGAAATGACGTACCGTATGAACTTTCATTATTGATTAATATGAAAAGTGCATTATATTTGTTTTCCTTTACATTTTCGGGCACATCATTAAATTCTGTTTTATCGTCACCAAAACTGTTACTCTTATCCATAAACAAATAATCATCTTCCGTTTCATCTAGATTGTTGGGTATGACAATTTTTAAATGACATTTGAGTTACGTCTGATTTAATTTCTCATTTCTTGCTTTCCACTCACATGTTATTTCTAGATTGACACGACATTTTTGCCCTCCATTTTCTTTTTTTTACCTTCTAGCATTCACATACCTTCTAAAACCTTTTTTCTTGAGCTTTAGGGCTTGAGCTATAGAAGTATACCATTCTTCAAAAGCCTGGTATAATACTTCGAATAAAGAACTTTAAAATATAACAGCATTGCACATGTACATTTTAAATTTCTTTGTAAAAAGGGTGAATTTTTTGGGACTAAAAATTTTTAAAAATACAGTTCAACAGGCATTGGTGCGCTCCACAATCAGGAAAATGCGGTAGATCTTTGGTTTAAAACTATGTGTTCAATTAAAACATCGTATATTATTAAACTGTAATTGCATCAAGAATTCTTGTTTTTCTTTTTAATTTTTCTGAAAATGCAAAACGTGTACTTATTGTGTTAGTTTTTTATAAGGTTGAATATGATATATTTTTTTTTCTTAACGTCTCAACAGTTTCTATAGAATTGAAAAAGGTTCAAATAAAGTGTGATGACAAATATATGCAATTGTTGTTCTTAAAAATACCTTTAACACTTTTTCCAATAAAATTTAAAGCCGAATTTAAGATTGTAACATAAATTTAAAATGGACCACAAGGTTAGTTGAAAGAAAGTAAAAAATATTCTTCTAAAAACAACCAGTTTTTTTTAAAAAATAAAGTGTGATTTAATCTTTTATTTATATTTATCATGAAATTGTAACGTTTAAATTTTGAGATACTAGGATTTCTTTTAATACTTTTATAGTAGTAAATGTAAGGGGCAAGAGCACAGTGAGACATTTTTCATAAGGAAAAGGGGTTCTTCCACTTCAACACATTTCTCAAAATTAGTTTCTTATTTCATTGCTATTTTTCAATATATAAAGAAGGTTTTTTCTGAAGTATGAGATTTCAAACACGTTTTCAGTCAATTAGATAGACACATTTCTAAAATAAATTCTTTAGAAAGATCGAATAAAAAAATTCACTATAAAATTTGATTTAAATGTAGCATTAATTTTTCGAAATAATACTACTACCAGTCCATGCCACGCGGAATTGATATCAACTTATATTTATATATTTCTCACACATTCATTTTCAATGGAATATTTTGCTCGCGTTAAGGTCTTTCTTAAGGTTTGCCTTCTTTTGGAACCGTGGTTTAAAAAAATTAAATTAACAAATTTTTTTTATTTTTAGTGTCTGTTGAATAAGCATATAAAATTGTTGTAAGAATATTATTACAAGAAAGAAATTATTTAAATATTCTTTTTTCGCAAAAAAATGAATGCATAACTGAAAAAAGAATGAATCATATGTTTAAAAATTTTTTCTTTTTATGAAAATATACTTTTATATACATAGTATTTTGGCTATATATATATATATATATATATATACTTTGGATTTCTTTTCTATACAGACCCTGAACAAGGAGTTTTGAAAATTTTCTAGTATTTTCAAAATCACGATCAATTGAAATAATAACCGGTGTTTTTTGTTGAAAATTTCTCAAATATACTGCTAAATTACGTATTTCGAAATCCTAGTTTAGGCTCTGTATAGTAATTTATTTATGTGGATATATATACAGAAGAAGTATTATTATTGAAGAAACATTTTTCATAAAAAGAAAATGTTTTGAAAACATGTAATTTTTTTCATCATTTTTTGCCAAAAAGTTGCCCTTAAATGATTTTTTTAATAATATTCTTAAAGTGGTAAAATGTATATTATAATTCAAATGACACTTAAGATCAAAAATATTATTCATTTATGTACTTTTTGAACATCTCAGTTCCGAACGAAAGCAGTAACCTTAAGAAAAAGAACATTTTATAGTAGAATATATATATAGTTTTATAGTTATTTAGTATTTAAAGATGTTTAAAAAACTCGGGAAATTAAAAAAAATTTAATTAAAAAAATTAATTTTAAATTAAAATTTTTTTTTCTATGATGATTTTAGCTTCTGTTTTACCAAGAATAAAATTCTGAACATGAAATGGCAACGGTTAACTAACATAGTATTTGAAAATATTATGTAAATGTTTTAACCATTTTATGTGTGTTTTTCTGCGTATGTACTAAAATTATGTAGATGTTCTTCATCCTTCAGAGTCAATTTTTTTTGTCACAATACTGCATCAGTCTTTGGCTATTAATATTTAATTACTCCTACTAATAACTTATTAAGTCCTTATTATTCTTCGGAGTCTCTTATTTGTGTCACTAAAGCCGCATCAGTCTCTTCCTTATTATTTACTAAATAACGAGAGTCTTCAATAGACACACTGACCCCACAAATCCGTTGCGAATACTATGAACTTCCGAAAGAGTTTCTTCACCTTTAGAGTAACAAACGGAATTTTCTATGAATGAAACTTCGAAAAGGAGAATATACGTTTTGAAGCTCAAGGCGTAACAGAGGGGTCCTATGACCCCAAAAAATTCCATTCTCACTCATTCATTCTTTTGGGGATAGTTCTGGGAATCTATGCGGGAGGATTTCACCCCGAGATAAAATCTTCGGCAAGTCTTGACAGGTAAAATACAGGGTGCTATTGTCGGCAAGTCTGATCATGATGTATGACTCATTTCTAACAGTTCCGATCGAAGATGCCGAATGCTGTTCGTGGAATTGCCTTTTCCGTATAGTGTTGGAGGATGAAAAAAAAGGGGGCCCTTTAACCAATGGTTCAGAAGTTTCTTTGGTACCCCTCTGTTCTGAGACTTCTCTGTCTGTAATACCTGCAATAAATACGATTATTCATTTCATAACTATGCTTAGGTACATACTGAGTTGACTCTGTAACATCATAAGTGAATGGATGGATTTTTCTGAGGTTTAATGTAATTTTTATAGCTTTAGAAATTTTTCAGTAAAATATGAGTGATATGTTCTACTTAAGCAGTAGCGAAATAAAAACTAAAATTTGTCAACAATACTTTGTCAATATTTGACAAATTGACATTGTAACATTAATAGATGATTCCCCATATTATGCTTATATTTTCTGTTCAATCTCATAGAAATATTGATGAGACAGCAATATCAAATATATATTGAAATATAATAAAATGCTCCTTTTGCATATTCATAATATATATGAACAGTAACACTTCTAATGATTTTATGTGTATAATTTATAATTCGGATTTAGTTCTTATATTCACCATATAAAATAAAAAGTCTTTTTTTTTTTAAAGAGTTTCAAATATTTTTTCTTGAAATTTCAAAAACGTGCTCGAATTAATTACTTTAAAATATAAAATTACTATCAATAAAAATTAGTATTTTGGACTGATAGAGAAGGATAACGTAAGGGGAGGGGGGAGAAATGTAAATAAGGGATCGGTAACCTATGACACGCGTCCACATGTGCACGCAGTACAATTTTCATTTGCACCCTGCACTACTCAAAAAGTTTGTCAATTTTTGAATGGTTGGAAGTTGATAAATTATTAATGGGTCTTCTTCAAAATTGATGGCATTTAAAGAATTTCGAAAAAATCTGAAAAATAACTTGATATAAATTTACAGCCATTTTGTAAATTATTAAATGTCATTGCTGGAGAGATTTAATTGTTTGAAGAGAACAAATTGCCTGTACTCTGCTTTCTGCTTTTGGTTCTACATATCTTATTAAAAATTATTTCCTCATATGAAAAATATTTCGATTAAAAGAAAGCTGTTTAACAAAGGAATGCTCAGAATCGTGTCAAATTGAAAGTCACACACATTATTTTATTTATCTTTTTATTTAATATGGTGAAGATAAACACTTATATTTTAAGTTGTATATTTCTTACTTTAACAAATATGTTTAAAAACATATAATATATGGGCTATTTTATTTTTTTTATTTTGTTGAAGAAATAGATATATTTTATGCAGTTTATTTTTATGTTAAGAAATATCTTTAAGCGGTACAAAATTAATATATAATAAAACTGTAAATATATATTTATTCACCTCTATCCTATCATGGGAATCGAATTATTTCAAAAAGGTCCTACTGTGTGGCACGCTGAATTAAATTGGTAGATTGGTTTGACACGCCAAAGCTAAAAGGTTGCCCATCCCTGATGTTGATTGTATAAATTATTAAGCAAAACAAACGAAGAACAGCATAATTAAATAAGGTGCAATTTTTATAAGTAAATTCATATATAAACTGTTTTCTACAAATAATAGAAATAAAATTAGAATTTTTTTTGAAGGGTTAAGAATTAGACATTTAAAATATCACATCGTCAATTTTGACATGTTTGGAATTCCAAAATTAAAATTCTATTTAAGGTAAATTTTTTTAATAAATTAAAATTGATCTATTAGAGTGAAACTAGTTAATTTTTGGCGAGATTTAAATAGATTTTCTTTAAATATATTCGCAATTTTCTCAGCATTATATCGATATTGGTTGGGGCATATGACTTATGTTTCGTATTAAATGCTGAAGGATTCTAAATCAATGTATTTGTGAATTTTTTTTATTTATATATATTAACAGAAATAACAACTTTTTCCATTACAAATAGTTAATTCAGCTAATAATCAAAAAGTAAAAGTATTCCCGACAATTCCGACAAAAAAAAAAATATATCATACAGAAGGAATCTAGCCAATGAATTATGCAAAGGCTAAAATAATTGGTCTGACTTTTTTTATTTAGCTAAACTAGTTTATATAATGGTTTTAGAAACAAAATTTTTGTTGGAGAAACATGAAAAAAATCATGGAGAAAAAGCAGAAACAAAACTAATCTAAAAACAGATTATTAAAAATAGAAGAATGTTAAGTAAACAAATAAACAACAACAAAAAGAAACCGAGAAGAATATCATTTAAAAACCTGAACTCAGAAATTTAAGGGGAAAAGTAATACTTTGAAATAGTAATTTAATAGAACTAAGTGATTAATTTAATCATTAATAGATCAATTTAATAGAGCTAAAGACTTTTTTTTTCAAACAACAATACGGAAGGAGAAAATAATCTTTCAGACAAGTATTGGAGGTTTTAGTAACAGATGTTATGAAAATTATTCTGATATTGAACATTTATTTACACATAAATCTATTTCCTTCTAAAATTATAAAGTACTCGTAAAAATGCTTTGTGCTGTTACAAGATAAAAATAACTATTTTATAAAAGTCAAAATTTTTTTGCTTCTTAACATTTAGTTAGATGTTATAATAAATGTGAAAAAAGAAATCAGAAAAATATTTTGTTTTGAAAAGATTGAAACGATCTAGAAAGGAATGAAATTTTAAAGTAAGCAACTTTGGTTGCAATGAATTATCTAAAAGTTTTATGAAACATGACACTATTATCTCTAGCTTACTTTGTAGGTAAACACTATTGAAAATTCTACAAAATTAATTACGATATAGGAAAGATAGAACAGAAACATCCTCAAGAAGCAAATTGTCTGAAAACTTCAAATTTAATAAAGTAAATTTTGAAACTGAAATTTTTTGCATCAAAATGAATTTAAAGATTTATATCAGCTTAATTGTAGCAAATTATATAAAAAAATATTTTAAACCAGAATTAGTTTGGTGCATGTATTTAATATTTTAACATCACATATTTTTAATAAATTGGGTTTCGCACTATTCCAACTTTTTCAGAAAATTAACATCAGTATATTTCTGCTTATAATCCATTCCTTCCCAATATAAACTAGTTTTCAACATAAGTATCAACTGTCTATACCAGTATTAATACAGCGAGAAAGGAAAAACCCATATAATTCTTCAAAGCCCACATAACGCATTTTTTCATGGCCGAAGAAATTAAACCTAATGGAGGGAAACATTTATTAGTAAAACTATCATTAAATTGTTAATGTATTACGCATGCTCTGTCAAATGACATACGGTATGGTAAAAAGAAAAAAATCTTTTTACTTAATGATAAAAAAAAGTATAATATTGTTGACACCAAGAAAATATTAGGAAGAAAAAGTCTTCTCTCTCTCTCTCTCGCTGTATATATATATACTTCGCTGAATAGTTCTTGATGAGGAATGATTATTATTGTTTTTCTTGATATGTAAATTTTAACAATGCTCTTGTATATTTGGCGAAGGCCACCTTCAGGACATATTACACAATGTAGTTCATATATAAATGTAAGCCTAATTTTAAAAAAAAATTCTGTTCGAAATAGAATAACTGAAACCAAGTCCTGTAATGGTGAGCCTATTTGATATAAAATAAGTCATCAAGTTTTTAAAAGTCAATTACATGCATTGTCATTTCTGATGTTATACCAATCCAATTGAAAGTATGAATATTTATTAACTGTAGTATTTTTGGCAGAAAATTATTAACGATAAAACAGGGTGATTTAAACAAAATATTAATATTTGATTTAAGAAGATCGGTGGTTTATTGATTTAATTGAGGCAATATTTGATTAAGATAATCAAACAGCACTTAATTTAATAGCAAGGAAATGTATTGGGTAAATAATAGTTTCAAGTGAATATCTGTGATCTAGAAATGAGATTAAAGAAAGAAAGAAAAAAAATATTAAATATTGTTTGCGAGAAAGATCTCTAGGGTATTATTCCTGGAGGAACGTCACCTGTATTTACCACAGAGAGCAAATCCCATGACAGAAAAAGAAAATTAAACGGGACTTTTGGGATTTTAAATTTCGCACTTCTCTAAAGGAGGGAAGCACCCTGGAGGTTGTCAGATCTCTAATGTACTTCATTCCATAATGAAGCTAAAAACACTTCCTGGAAAGTATGAAATTGGAATTTATTTTTAAATAACTAGAGGAGTACTCTCTGTTAGCTTAACAGTGAACCAACTCCCATTGCACAAATTGTAAAACTGTAATTTACATGTATAATGTAGCTCCATTATTTTAATATATTGTAAGCAGAAAAAAAAATTTATGTCTCTATTTCCACAATTTAATTTGTATTTCAAAAGTCAAATTTGGTGGCCTAGCAACCATATGTATACTTCTGAAAATTACTGGAGAAATCTATACCATCTCTATCTATGATGCAAGCGGACTTAATTATAAAATGTCGATCAAAATTCATTAGTTTTAATATAAATTTTTTTTTAAAGTTGAAAATACAGTGTAATCCTGAATAATTCCCCCCCCCCTTGTTTTCTCTGCAGATTTCTTTTTGATGGGTAAGATAAATAAAAAATAAATAGATATTAATTTTAAAAAAAAGGGTGAATTATTACATTTTTTACTAGTATATAGTGTTTATGAATTTAAAATTTGTTTTGAATGGTTTTTATATATTAAAAGATCAATCTATATTTAACGAATTTTCCGTATTGTGAACTTTTTTTTCGAGATTTAGCAACTTCGTTGAATGGAGGTCCGACTATATGAACCATGCAGTATTTATTCATGTGCAGTTTTAAAAATCAAATTTATAACACACAAATAATCAGATTTACGAAAATAAATAATATATTTTAAGCTATAATATTATTACTACGTAAGAAGACTTATCAACCGCCTTCTCCGATGCACATGTTTAAAATTATAAGAATTTTCAGAACTATTTCAAAAAAAAATTCATGTTTAAAATAATTTTTTTGAATCTCTTTAAGTTATCAAACTTTTTACTTAAATATAACTTTAATTATTACGAAAAAAATAGCGTTTGGAAATGACAAAACACGAAAATATTCGAATGTAGTAGTCCTGAAAATTCGGTTTAATGTGGACCGAAGGGTGGCCTAGTTTGTGAAAATGCCAGGTTATCTAGAATGGGATTAAAAAAGAGAAACTGTTTCTTAAGAAAATATTGTACTGCACTTTCATGTATTGTTTGCTTGAAAGTACAACAGAAAATAAATTGCCCAAATACCCTTAAGAAAAGGAAAAGTTCTTGTAACGCTCCTGGGGACGTTAGTGTTTGGGGGTTCGAGCAAAAATCATCCATAGTACTTTAAACCCAGTTTTATTATTACTTTTACTTAAATTACAACACAATTATAGGTTGGGAATGCACTAAACATTAAACCCGGAAGAACAATAGCATAGGATTAATTTCTCTCATATGAATAAAAGCACCTATCTGAATACTGGAGCGCTCTTGACTCCTACGTTTGAATTCTCTTTAGATAACTTGCTTAACAATTCGACCTCTGGTCGTAATCTTATTCACAATTCAATCTTAACTTTCAATCATCAAACATTGACCATCATCGTATACTCTAATGCCAACGTTTAAATAGAAGTACTCATTTGCATAAATCCCGACTTCTTCACCGAGAAAGGTTTTCGCAGTTAAAGATTAGATTTATCTAAGAGGTAGTGAAAGAATCGCGGATAGACCCGTTACATACTTACTTTATGAAGGCATAGAGCATTTATTGTAGGTAAAGGAAAATTAATGAATACATAGTATACAGTAATTTACACCTCAGAAAATACTTTATGAAAGCATAAAGCTGTCTATAAGGAAAATCAAGTACCTGACTTTGCACAAATCTGGCTATTTTTTTTTAGGAAATGCGTAATGTTCAGTTGTCTTCCGAACTACACTCAGCGTTTTGCAGTTCCATCACGAAGACGACGAAGAAACAGTAAGTCTATCACGACGCACTTTGTTCAAAATACTGAAGGGTGGTTTCGACAGCTTTAGTTCCTCACTATCTGATATTTTAGGAGTTTGTACGGTGTCCTTAAACTGTGACGCAGGATAAAGGAATGCAGGATCTTGAAAGGATATGCAAGTGGGGATTTTTTGACCTGTAAGGGTGCGGTCAAGTTACCTGGATTGCCTGGTTATCGAGTGCCAAGTTTCCAGGACTCTGCTGTATTATATAAATAAAAAAAAAGACAACGAGCAAAACTAAATGATCCACTTTTATAACTTTATAATCTACTTAAATTAATTCTATAAAATAATATTGATTGATTGACTGAGGTTACATATTATAAAAAAATCGTATAATGTTATATATACAAAAATATATTCTTTGCAATTATTTCATTAAATATTACCAGTTGCAATTACATAAGCTGAAAAACGATATGATATATTACATGGAAGTGAATTACCCAAATTTGCATGCTGAATTATTTAATTGATTTAAGAAAACTACTTTCATGTATATTATGAATAAACTTGGTGTGCATTATCTGCTTAGTTTTATTGTTGATAAAACAACATTTTTATAAAATTTAATATTTTATGAACATAATATTTCTCTTATTCATACGTCAAAATTTTTTACCATTACTTTTTTTTGAAATTACAACGGACAGGAACAGAATATGTGATGAAACTGATATACCTTCAGAATCAAAAAGTATTAAGGAAATGTCTAAAGAATTTCCTAATATACAAAAGTACTTGATCCATTCTTAAGATCCATTACAAAAAGTTTATGAACATTCTGCATCAAGAAAATTATTAAAGTGACAGAAGTTGATTTGAAAAATGTAAATTTTATTTATGAATCTTTGAATAAGCACGCGAAAAATAAGTCGAAAATTGACAAAGCAGCAATAAAAAAAAATCCTACCAATTATTTTAAGTTTCAGAATATTTTAAAAACTAATATTGTAAGGGGTGAGCTATGTCATCCCTTAGTGTGAGAGGGTTGGAAAAAGATTAGCCATAGTCATTGTAACGTCAATTTATTCTCAGTTACGAACAACAACACAAATTCTATTTACCAAAGTTAAGAGATGCACCCAAATACTAAATATGGAAAACAATAGCGAGGTAGATGAGATACGAGAAGACTTTAAACAATCAAATCACTTACGTCTAGGCAATATCTTCTAATTCTTAGCGACCTAATCTAATTTGATTCCTAATTGACAAATCGTCAACTTTAATATTATAATAATCAGCTACGCAGTATCCACACCTCACTTCACTTTTAATCAATCACTGCTAGCCGTTAGTAGTCTAACCTCTTTCTCTCTCTTTAACTCGAAAGATTAATCTTTATATACAAGTCAAAATTTACATACTCACATCTTCTTCGAAGGAAGGTTTTGAATAGATTTAATTTTAAAGACCCAAGTTAGAAGAATCCGAACAGACCAGTGACAATATAACAGAGAAAGCTCCTTGATAAATTCTAGTTGCTGTATTGCAAAATTTTAATAACAGCAAAAATAAATAACAATCCAGTCAAGGTGGCTATATTATTTAAACAATTCGCAGTTTCCAATATGGATTCAAAACTCCACTGCATAATACGCTCGAATTGAGCCGGGGTCTTACAGATCCTGATTTTTATCAAGTGAGGGGTGAGAATGAGTGAGAGTTATGTTAGCGTTACCCCATAATGCAACACGAAGGCTATTGGCAACGGACCTCGTAATTTTGACCCATGGTCAAGCGAGGAAGATATTTGAGCTAGCTCCCTCTCTCCTAACAAACATACCACCTCAATGGGAGGACAACGAACCTCGACAGATTTAACGTGCTTCGGCCCCTCTACACGGTGGTTCATCAGTAGCACCAGGACTCAAGCTCATAACACACCGGTCACGAGCATTGAATGAAATAGTGGAGGTCTAATTTACATTAAGAGGATACAGTACAATTCAAAATCGGTCAAAAATCAAATCTAATTTTTTTAGCCTAAATTATTCTTTATATACTTTTCTACAAACTCACAAAATTTGAAAGCTCTAAGTTTAAAAAACGCAGAGTTGTGATAACTTTTACATTTGTTTTTATTCACATCCCAATGGCAAAAATCAAAACTTTAAGCTGACTTATCTCAGAAAGATAAAATAACTAGTCTGTATTCATTTAAAATGTTAAGGCCTTTTTCTAACGTGCTTAATAATTGGAAAATTTTCTCTCTTTTTGCTAATAGTACATGAAACAAAAGTTGGTATGCATTTTTCAATCAAAGCAATATTTATTTCTTAAAAAATTATTTCAAGTTAAAATTTACACATTTTTTAAGGAATTTTCAATAAACATTCATAAAAAGAAGTATTATACGAATACCAATCATGTTATCACAAAACCCATACAATTTTTGTTGTACATATTTTGACATAATTGTAAATTAAATTTCATATATGTACGTTAATTTTTGTAGGAGGAATAGCATTTTAAAATCACTTCATAAGTTTCAAGTTTTCCCCTTAAAGTATTAAATTGTTAGCTTTTTATGAAATTTTGAGCACAAAATTTGTTTTACATCATACCTACACAACCAAAAAAACCAAAGCAGGCAACCAAAAAAAATTATGAAAATCATTAAACTTTTGTGTAAATCGTATCATGTCCCCTTAAATTAAATGAGAATTTAAATTACTCATGTGACGCGACGTAGAAATTAGAGATTGATATAAAAACCCGTATGTTATCCTCATTAAAGTTGTTCAATATTACTCATCCCATTACCGACAGCAAAATCGAGTTAATTTGACTTTTTTTATGAGTGGGGGGGGGGGGAAGGGGGTAATAAGCGAGAGATATTCAAATTATTTTTATTGGAAAATTTTCTCATATCCGAGAGGAATCTTGTCCCAAGAGGAAAAATTAAGTGGTTAAAATAATCTGGACACACAACTTAGAGTTGATTTCATGGATAAACTTGTCGAGACTTGTTGCATTCTTTAGAGGATGTTTGTGAAAAAAAAATTGCCGCGACTTGTTTACCAAATACATGTAGCGTTGCGATGAAGTATATCTATCGTTAACATGAATAGCTTTACAAACTAAAGGTATCTGACTACCCTAAAAGTGAATTCTGATAAAAAGTGACAATTTTTTAATGATTTTATTTTATATGCCATCTTATTAGCTTTATAAAAATACCACGTTATTATTTTCCGTTCACTAGAACAAAAACTACAAGTGTTTTTTGCCATTACTTTAAGCAATATGTCGTACTTTAAAACGCGTTTTACCCTAAAGGTGCTTTTTTGAAAATGCTCAAACGGGGACAACGATTGCTCAAAAAAAGTTTTGAAAATAATTGACTGAAATTTTTTGTGCATGTTCTGTATAATAGCAAAGTGTTTTAATCTTCAGATTTATCAATCACTGTTCTATCACAAAATTTACAGTTCCTTATGCTACTATAATTACTGTTTTTTTAAGCAATTTCATATAATAACTAAGATAAAGGGCTCTAGTTTTTGTAAAAATTAAACTATCTCTTATCTTGAAGGCCATTTAAAAAAAACATAGCTACAAATCAGAATTGAAAAATTGAAAATTTGTTCCTAAACGTTTGGTACAGAATGGGGCCCGTTTATGTTATTTTTTGTAAACTTTTACTAATTTTTTCCCATTTTAGTAATAATATAATTTCTTTCTCTCCTCTTATCTTTAGCATATTTTTCTTTAAATGTACTAAACAAATCTAACTCCCCCCCCCCAAATCCCAATATCACCTTTTTTTTATAAAAAAAGTTATCGTAAGTAGTCGGATACCTTAAAAATCGTACTTCAATATTATTGTTATAGTTAGTTTATTTTTTGTTATACCATATATTTTTCAAAATAAATCTGAAAATTTTTGTGAGAAATTTTTAAATGCACGTTATTTTTTTAAAAAAAAACATTCGAATGATATACTGCTTGTAATAATTTGCTGGAATTAAGTAATTATTAAATTATCTTTATCGAAATTAAACTGAAGTAAATATTTTGAACATTTTTTTGTAGAAAAAAGAGCGCTAGAAAGTTTACTTATTAGTTACACATGGAAATGTAGACATATCAATTATTTATTAACGTAAACTTCATTTGAATATCAATCAGATAAATTTAATGAACTGAGCATTATATTTTAGTTTTATATGTGCTAAAATATGATATTGTAAAATCCAGCGTATAAAATGCCCTTTTAACACAAAAAATAAGATCGAATTTTATGGGTGTGTGTTATACACCCGGTATAAAAATGAATGTTTAAATAATAACAAACAGATGAGTATAAAAAAAAATTAAGACTTCTACAAATATCGAAATGCTGTTGATTTAAAAGATATGACATTCCTTATGAGTTTAAAAAGTTGTATAGTTCTAGAAGGCTTTTTTAGGTATTTAATACCTAAAAAAACATTACTTCAAAACATAAGAGCACTGCACACGTATATTTCAAGTATTTTCGTAAAAAAGGGGGTGCGTTATACGGCGAATGTACCTGAAAATTAAAAAATTCAGTTTGAAAGTATAGGCGCGTGTTATACGTTGGTACGCATTATACGGTGGATTTTACGGCAATTAGAAATCATAAGATTTTGATTAAACTGTTTAACAGTTTATATAACTTAAAATAGAAACTTCTATAAACGAATCTTGGCATGCATGGAATTGCGCACAGAAAGATGTATAACAATGAACAGACTACCGGAAACCACATAAATTATTTAAAAATTTCAATAAATATTTTTCGCAATTTCTTATTTTGTTGTTATTGAGGATTTCATTTATTTCTATACATAATTGAAATTTAAACATTTGAAACTATTCATATTTTTAAAATAGACATTCTTTTCATTTGAAAATCCATAAACAAAAAGCCTTCTATAAAATTTGGCTCAATCAATAGGATAAAATTAGAAAATTAACATATGATAAATTTGAAACTGCACTCGATATTTTAAAAAGTTTTACTTTGTTCATTCGCTCATAAACAAGAAATGTAAAAAAAATTTTAAACGTAAAATTTTAGGGAATTTTTTTTTTACTTAAGTTATGTTAAAACAAGAACTTTTTTTAATAAGTAAACGATTAAGGATTCTTTTAGAATGTCGAAACGTTTTGTTGAATGATCAATACAAATTTGAATTACTTAAATGGTATAGAATTACAAGGGCATTTCGTAGAAGAACGCGGATTCACTTTCGATAAATCTCATTTTAAAATTTTGATTATACATGAAATTTAAGACTTTCCAATGAATACATTAAAAAATTAAGGTAACTGGATTCAAGAAATATATGTCACGAAAAGAATAGAAAAAAAAAGCTTTTAATTTTTCAGCTTAATTTTAACAGAAAAGCTTTTTTCTTTTGAAATAGTTTTTCGAATTTCGCACTAAAAGTTCATCATTCATAAATGGCGTCGTACAAAACTTTAAGATTAATTAAAATAAACCTTTTATTTTGAAAACTTAAGGTTTTGAGTTTCGGATTAATTTAGCAGAGACTTTTTTACATTAAGTACGTAAAGTTTGTGATTAATTTTAGTTTCTTTCATTTGACAAATTTAGAAATTAACAATTTTGAAAGTCTGACTTTTATCCAGGAGGTAGGAATTATTTCGGTAATATAACAACTTTATGTATCCAAAAGCTTGAAATAATTATTAAAAATATTAATCAGGGAAAATTAACATGAATTTTATTTAAATAAAAATATTATTATACTTTATTAAGGTATCCGGTACGTTCGGAACCGTGATTTTGTAAAAGCATACAAACTAATATTTTTCTTAGCATTTGGTGGCACTTAGATTAAAATACGCATATAAAGTTGTTTTGTGTATATTATTACAATAAACAAGTAATATATAAAACTTTTTTAAAGTCATTTCCTGCTTAGGTCAACAAAGAAAAATTTGATTTTAGTTAATTAAATTAAATTAATGAATTAATATTTGAAAAACTGTATGAACATCAAGTGTCCTCCACTACAAGTTAAAAAAAATATATTTGGAGCCAAGAAAAAATTCACATGAAAAACTTACTGGCACCATTAGTTGGTGCTAGTTCTAACTTCGTCAGAATAAATTTAAAATTAAAAAAAAAGTAATTAAAATTAATATTTGAAAAAAATGTATTAGCACCACTATACACACTACACTACAAATTTTAAAAAATGTATTTGAACTTCAGTGGATGAATAAAAAGCATTTTATTAATGACTGAAAATTTGCACAAGATATATATATATATATATATATATATATATATATATAAATAATTAAATGTATATATATATATATAGATATATAAATAAATAAATGTATATATATATAAGGGAGAGAGTGAACTATAATAGTAAGAATTGAAAAAGTATTTAAATGCAACATTTTGGGAAAAAATTAACTAAAGCAATTACCTATTTTCAAAACGTTCTGCTCTTTTACGGAAATTACTTCGATTATAATATTTTGCTTATATACGGCTCAGACAGAGATTGAGCTAGGATTTTTGAAACGTATAGCTTAGAAGTGAATTTATCCATATTTTAATACATCACAGTAGAGAAATTTTAGCATATAGACACTGATAATTATTTCAATTGTTAGTACCTCTGAAAATAATGGGAGTTTTTCAGAAATCCTAGTTCAGGCTCTGTACGGAGGTCTGATCTATATATAAAGGCAAAATATTATTATTATCGAAGCTTTTTTCATAAAAGGAGAATGTTTTGAAAATAGGTAATTGTTAGTTCATTTTTTGCCAAAATATTGCATTTAAATACTTTTTTATTGTAATAATATTCTTATAACAATTTTATATGTGTATTCTAGTTAAAGAGACACTAAATATTAAAAAAATATCCGTTTGTACGCTTTTGAAAAAGAATGGTTCTGAACGTAGTCGGACACCTTAATAGATTGGAATCTTGGATCTTAAAATGCGTATAATTTATTATTGAAATAATAAAAAACAGGCACGGGAATCTTCAGAACGAAAAAAATGATAGCTAAAAACTTAAAATTTTAAAACTTTTATTTCTATTTAAAATAAGGCAAGGAATATATTTAACACAAATTAAATTTATACAGTTAAGGGAAAAATCATTTGCATTTACAAAAGCATATTTCTTTTTAAGAGAGGACTTTTGATTGTTCAACTCTTCATCAGTTTTTATCACACGATAAACAGAATAATTTCTTTCATTCATAAATTTGTTTTACTCATACGGTAAAACAGCAAAATGTACTTCAAAATAGTTCTATTTTACTATAAATTCTATTTTCATAAAAAAGAATATAAGAGAGATGGTTACTTACTAAAAGTAGATAAATATTTTCTTAAGGAAATTATATCTTATTGCCTTAAAATTAAAAAGGAGTAAATATATATATATATATATATATATATTATAATATATATATATATATAATATAATATAATATAAAAGAAGTAAGTTTAATTAAACGTTTATAGGATTTCATCATTAAATTCTGAAATATAACATAAATTGAAATTTTTTAAGATATATTTCTCGTACAAATATATATATATATATATTTTAAAAAACGAAGCTATTGTTTTCAGAAACTTGAATAAACAAGAGCATTGCATATATTAACCTAGTCTTTTGATGTACCTTTTTTGAAAGGGTAATAGCAATGAATGACATACATTTTGTATACGATTTCTGGAAAGAAAATATCTCTCTCAAAGAGTTTAAATAAATACTTCACAAATTAATAAAATTCGTTCATTTTTAAAATTAAATGCATATTTTCTCTTTTTTGTTTTTGTTTTTGCCTTTTTATCCTAATTTTTTTTCGAAAAGCATTTTTATTTTAAGATACACATTTAGTGCGAAAACGGAATATTGCCTTAAAATTAAAAAGGAGTAAGTATATATATATATATATATATATATATATATATATTATAATATATATATATAATATAATATAATATAATATAATATAATATAAAAGAAGTAAGTTTAATTAAACGTTTATAGGATTTCATCATTAAATTCTGAAATATAACATAAATTGAAATTTTTTAAGGATATATTTCTCGTACAAATATATATATATTTTTTAAAAAACGAAGCTATTGTTTTCAGAAACTTGAATAAACAAAAGAGCATTGCATATATTAACCTAGTCTTTTGATATATCTTTTTTGAAAGGGTAATAGCAATGAATGACATACATTTTGTATACGATTTCTGGAAAGAAAATATTTCTCAAAGAGTTTAAATAAATACTTCACAAATTAATAAAATTCGTTCATTTTTAAAATTAAATGCATATTTTCTCTTTTTTGTTTTTGTTTTTGCCTTTTTATCCTAATTTTTTTTCGAAAAGCATTTTTATTTTAAGATACACATTTAGTGCGAAAACGGAATTATAAGGATTTATTAAATATACAAAGCAATACAACGCATTGATTAAAAATATCAAACGATTTTTTTCCTTTTTTCCCCTCAAAAATTCATGCAATTACAGAAAGTAAAAGAGTTTTTAGAAAATTTCACCAGTGAAATCCAAACTGAAGTTTCACAAACTATTTTTTACAAAATTCAGTTAAATTCAAACTGCAACTTCAACCAATGAAAAAACCATGTTTGATAATAAAAGCGTAAAAAGAACTTATCTAAGAATTCTAAAATTCATAGATATCCAATGCCACAACACTTCTTTTGGATTAAATTTAAAAATAATTAAGGAATACACTAAATGTCCTAACAGTTTTCACCGAATGTTTTTTCCTCGCATTAAACTCAATTTGATCTTTACAAATACTCATTTAGCCCAATGTGGAATATATAAAAAAAATTATATTCTATATGACGTGTCATCTTCGTCTTTTACACGTGACTGAAAAATTGATAAGAGCCCTCTAACAGGCCCTGCTAAGCTTTGGTTTTTGTCTTAAATACAACAAATCAATCAGACATTAGTAGCACAAACTCAACAAATCTGTTAACTTTAAAATCTCGATGTTGATAGAAAGAATATTAAATTATGACATTTTTATAGCTTTTGTTGTATTTCAGTAGATTTTCTCTTGGTGTGATGTGGCACAGTCATCAGCTGACGGTCCATGACCTAAAAATAACCAAAGAAGTATGTGGGGGATTTTCCCTCTGTCTACTAGCAATTCGTAGTTTTCCATGAAGTGGACCACCCCTCGGATACTCGTAGAGTAAAACATAAGAATCTAAACAAAATAAAAAAATTCTGATGGGGGAGGGATAAGTGATGACGTTATTCAGAGAACACGCGATTCTACGTCACGAGGGGGCTCGACACGCTCAACCAATCCCGTGCATCTAACGCTACAACGCGCGCATAGCCTGGGCGATGTTTTGTATAAAAACGCATGCTTCATCAGCCAAACCACACACCATCCCAAAGCGAGAAGGAAAATCCCTGACTTCAGCGAAACCCCCCAAGTGGTCATTTGCGGTGAGTGAAATTTCCTAGCAATCCCTGAATGGAAAAATACTTTCATTCAGAAACTTACTCCTTACTCACGCTATCGGTCTTTTTCACTGTTAGATCTGATAGCCGCTTAGCTATGATGTATCAGATTTAAAGTAAAATAAATTGAGAAGTTCTAAAATGTTTTTAACGCTGATTTTAAATTGATAACTGTTTCTCAGTTTCGTATTTGAATTAATTTCACAACATTTTTAGATGGAATTAATTGATTTAGTTTTGTTTACGATTAAATAGGTAATACTCTCTAATTTCGCGTAGAAATTTGTTTCCCTTTTATAATAATTCAAAAAAACTTCAAGTGGAAATGAGAGAGGTAATAACTACGAAAATTAATTTAATAAACTATTAAGGTAAATAACCCATAAAATAAATAGTAGATTTTTGAAGTTAATTAATCTTAATTCATTGGGGATAAATTTTTTAAATTTCAGTGCCAAGATTGTTGAAGAAATGAATTTTTCTTTCATACAATTTAGAAGTTTTTAATATTTAAAATTATAGTTTTTTCCCCCAAAATAAGCTATAGATCCTCGTTGATTATACGGAGCGATAAAAAATAACTTATAAATGTTAAAGAGAATCGAAAATACTTTCTATTTCATCTTGTTACCTTGAAAGAATTAAAGTCTTTTTTCTACAGAAAAAAATAATAATGAATAGCTTTATCAAAAAATTAGGAAATTTTGATCTTTTTCTAAATAACATTTTTAAACAAAAAATGTGGTTATTTATCAATTTTCCCTAACTTATATCAAATCTATCTATTCATTATAAATCTATTGTTCAGAAACATTGTGAATGAATACTATTTTTGTATTTTATAAGTATATGTGTTTAGTGTATGTTATTTGATAAATAAATTTTAATAGTTGAAAAAATTAAAATGTAAAACTATTATTTTAAAAGAACCTTGGAAGAATCTTATTAAATTTTGAATTACTGTGTACATTACAGTCTCTTTCTAATCTAAATGAAATATCTTCCCTAGATTCAGAAAAATTATGAGAAAAAGAGCTTGTTTCAACATATTTATTTGTAAATTCAATATACATATTTTGGACAAATTTAAATTCATTTACTTCAACTAAATGAATAATTTTAGATAGAAATTATTCAAATATAGAATTTTGCTTCGAGTTCTGTAACGGCTTTTCGAGAATTTTTCTTCTGTAAGAATTACTTTCGATTTTCTAAAACTAGCTGCATTTTGGATGAAACAAACTGCTGGGAAAAAAAAACAATGATTGAACAGTAAAACTATTGAATTGTTGGTAATAGTCTCTTTATGCAGGTCTGTTCTTCATCGAGATTATAGAATACAAGTTTAATTTATTTGCAAATTCCTATTTAAAAAAAACTTAAACTCGTGATCTATTAATTCAATTAACGTAAACACGTTACTTTTTTTTTGTTAATGCCATTCCGATTGTCATTGATGATTAGTTGGTTAACTATCGCAATTATTTTTTTTATCTTAATATATTCTTGCTTAGGTGATATAGTGTTTATATTAATTGTGTGTTAAAAAATTAAAGTTTAAGCAATAAAACAGAATTTAAATTGATTCTTATTTTTAAATGTAATTATTTTTACAAATATTTCAACCGTTACTTTTAAATATTTTAAAGACCTAATTCCAATATAATATATATAGTCTTTTTAAGGAAGTCTTTTTTTTAAAAAAAGTATTTATCTCTTAAGAATTTGTTTGTTTTATTATTATTTAACGAAAGTTTTCAAAATTCACTTGACTCTTTTAAGAATTTTTACTTTACTCTAAATTATTAATCCTTTGAAATTATTTTAATTAAAAAAATTTATTGTGCACTGCATTTAGCTACTGCGTTAACTTCACTATATGTTCTGAAAAACTATGGAAATTTTGTATTTAAAAATAATTTTTGAATCATTTAGTATCAGTTTACCATTTGAAATACTTAATGTTTTTGATCACATAATTTTGTCATTTGTGCTATACATAAGTGTAAAAACTAATTGATACTTTTTAAATTTACTATAAAAGTACAAATTAAATTATAATTATAATATATTTTAACTTTTAGTAGATAGAGATATATTTAAAAGTTATATTGAATCAGCCTCTAAATAATTAAAATTTCCCTTTTTTTTGTGATAAAGAAGAATTATTTTTTCGTTACATTATTCAACAAAAACGTGCTGTGAAAATGAGGTTTCTAAAAAAAAAATACTGAAAATATTCGAATTCTATTTTAAAATTTCCTAGTCATTTCATGCGAAAACTATCGATGCTCTAAATCCTGGACGGAATACTGTTTAAAAATATCGGACACGTATCGACGAAACTCCATTTACATTTTCAGATATATTTATTGTAAACTACTAAATGACATTAGTGATTCCCCCAATCAAATTCACTGGAACGAATAGCAGATGTTCAAGCAAAGATTGAGTACAAAAAGGTGCAGGTATCATTAAGATTTTAAGAATAACACATTATGAACCTTAGTATGATTTTTAAAAAAAACTTACCTGCAGTGTTTATAGACAAATGAAAAAGCTACAATGAAGTTAAGTTAATTTCTTTTACTCCGACTGGAGAAAGATTTTCTTTGAAAGTAATTTTCATTTCTTATTTATATTTCGTTACAAAAAAGAATCATATAATAATTAAGAACGTTTGATTGAAAGAAAGGATTAAAAGTAACAAATTAGATTATTTTGATAGAAAGTATTTAGTAATTCTCATTATTTACAAAAACCTATTAATCAAATTTACAATGAATTTTTTTCGTAACTAATTCTACAGATTAATATATTCTTTCAAGTATGTTCTTTAAATACCTGTTAATGTTCGAAATGAATCTGCGAGTAAAACCGCTATTATACCTGCAATCGTTTTGACAAACCGGTTCAATAAAAAAGGGGGAAAACCTTTCCCCATTAGCGGTTACTCATACACGGGCAACTCTTTGCGTGAACCAGAATTACCACGTCATATATGAATTAATGGAATGGCAACACTGTGTTCTACTTTGTACTATATAATTAATAAAATATATCCCTATCAAGTGTATTATCAAAGCGAATTTACTGATCAAAAACTCCTTTCCTCTCTCTGTAGCATTTGAATCTAAATTTCTCAGAAAAGTAGATACCAATATTCATTTGTTTGGCTAATTATACTAGGCTAATTTATATAATCATAAATATTTAATATTAGGTTTTTTTCTCCTTCCTGCGTATAAAAATTATTGTTATAAAAAATATGTTTACATAAGAAACCATGAGAGAAAAATATTTTTCGTAAGCCATGATTCTCAGACATTTTTTGTTGTCACGTCTCTTGGCTGGCAATGTCAGTCAAACATATCCTCGAGATAGGATATTTGTAAGCTATACGCATATATTTGTTCTCAAAATATTGTTGTTTATTCTTTCCTGAACTGTTTATAAACCCTTCATAAGGCCTCCGTAGCTACTTTAAGGGTACGTAAACAACAATGTAAAAAAATCAATTTATTTAAGCTGTTCTTTTACGTTCCTGATGGCATTTATTGAATAAATGCTGATTAAATTTTGAAACCACTTGATACAATTTTCTTGGAATATTTGGTTAAATATACTGATTTAGCTTCAGTCGCCTTTTTTCCCAATAACCTCTTCTATAAAGATGATATTTTATTTCGTAGGAAAGTGCCCTTAACTTTATAGCTGGCAATGCTCGAGTTATTACATTTTTGAGATCGATTTCTAAGTGAGTGTTTATTAACGTTTTATTTTGAAGCAACACTAGGGCTATTGGTGATGGACCTCGTAATTTTGAGCCACGGTCAAGTGACGAGAAAGACATCTGAGTCGGTACCCTTATCCCCTAACTTCCTCCCCATGCCAACGCGAGGACTTTGAAACTTAAGACCTTCATACAGAGTAATAGAAAAATCCGTAGATTAAAAAGGAACCGACTTTCAAGTTCTTTGAGTAAAATGGTGCCAAGATAGAGAGAGAGCACCTTAAAGCTGTACAAGGGCTTTTGGCGACGAATCTCGCAATTTTGAGCTATATTCAAGTGACAAAGATGGCACCTGAGTTGGCACCCCCTCTCCTAACTTCCCCACCCTCAACAGGTGGACGTTTGAACCTCGAAAGATTTAACGTGCATCGATCTCCTCTACACGGCGAGTCTTCAACGGCATTAAGATCGATTTCGTGACATGCCAGTCACGTGACTTGATCAGTATGATACAGCGTCCACAAAATAATGCCGAAGTTAGCGATACTGAGGATAATACAAAATTAGATATTATTCTTATGATCAGTCGAAATTCAAAACCAAAAACCCGTTATTACAAATGCGGGACTATATCCTTCATAGTTTAGCTCCCTTTAAGTCTATTTCGTGTTGGCTTAAACATTTTATGCGCATATGAGTGGAGACTTTTCCATGCGATTATTTGAAGCTGTAATTGTTCTTTAACTGAGTTTTTGATTTGTTTTCCCACAGAATATCACCATTGTAAAGTTATTATATTTGGTATGATAAGATTTTTGAAAAAATGTGTTACAATGAGTCAATGAGCAGTTTTCTCTAATCCCTCCCCGGTTCATTTTATTTCTGGATTATGAATTTAAAAATTTTAATTTTTTATGCTTATTTTCAAACATGCATATCTTTTTAAACATAATAGCACCATTCGCATACAAAATTTCCTAAAAATTAATTTAAAAGAAAATCTCTTTAAATAAATGAGAGTAATTCACCTGTAAAGTTGTCTTTCTGTATGGCAAAAATCACTAAACTGGATTAAATCCACACTAACTATAAATATAAGGCTTAGAGTACCTAGCTTTTATCTTGAATTACAAATTTTATTTACATCTTTTGTATTCACATAAATCAATCTGAAATTATTAATCAAAATTTGATCATGTAAGATCAATTGGAAAACACGGTACTGTACATAGCCCAAAATTGCAATCTGGACTAGAGAGAGAGAGAGAGAGAGAGCCTTGTTTCTCATCTTACCTTCTTCTCTTTACTGTCGCTTTTGAGTGGCAAATAATACACTGTCGCGTTGGATTAATTTTCTGCTCTGTTGGGGGATTGTAGTCAACAAAAAAAAGGGTCTTTCAGACAAGCGTGAAGAAGGGTAATCAGCAGAAGGACGTCCTCTTTTTGCGGAAAATTCCACCGAGTGGTACTTTTAAATTATTTGAAACCATAAAAACTCTACTTGGAATAATTCGGGGAAGACTGATTGCCCAGTGTAAATTTTCACAGTGCCCGAGCTGCACTCGGGATGAGCCAAGATGGGTTTGCCTGCCCGAGATCAGCTCGGGAAAAACTGGGAAGGTGTGTTTTTAACTGGTTTTTAACTCGGGAAAAACTGGGAAGGAAAATTAAGTGAACCATTTTTAATTTTATCTTCCGTTCTTCAAGCTTCTTGTTACTGCAAATAATGAACGAGATAAATATTTGTTCGAGTACCAAGGGATTTTGCTTATTTTTTCAGCCCAATGTGTATCTTGGAAATGTTCGAACTTGTACAACTAAATCTCTTTCGTTCTGCCTTCATCTAATCCGATTCATGTCCCTTGGGAGTATTTTTTAATAAACGCTTCACTTTGTGTGAATCAAAAGTTCTTTTCCCAAATAACAACTCTTATAACGGAAATGTCAGGGAAAATAACTTCTATTTTCGTTTTGTCACATCCTGATTAGTTGTCGTAATAAAGGGCAGTAGCATAGGATTTAATGTGTCTAGTTGTTAGCATGTACACAATAAATTACATTTATCTTTTTTGTAGCTGAATATTCTTTCATTTATAAATTCAGATTATATTTGTCTTCACGTTTAAAGCATCAAGTATATGTAGTTTCGTTAGGAAATGTTTTACGATGTTTTAATTTAAAATAATAGTTACTGCAAAGACGTTTTTTTTAAAACTATTATTATTTTTACTTTATGTTTATTTTTTAAATTATTTAATTTTGTATTTTTGAAATTATTGCTGTTATAGATTATTATCTAGGAATAAAAAATACAGAGAACCCCTGTGTATTTAATTTAATAACAAAATACTTCGTTTTTAATAAAATTGGGAGAGATAGAGAGAAAGGGGAAAAAATTATATATTCAACCGTTTATTTTGTAGATATGTTCAGATGTTCTATCCTTTAAATTATGAAATATTTATTCAGGTTTCAGCGGCTTCCTTACTACTATGCGTTCTTTTGAAGATTTTTATTTATCTATAAAATATAAACAAAACAACTAACAAAAGGATTTACATTTATAAAAAAATCGCACATAATGTAAAAGCGAGTGCGGTCACAATCACGTCAAAAATTTACAGAAAAGGAATTGAAAGGGATCAATTGATTAATTTTTTAAAACTTTTTATGATACTGTAAATTTACTGCTTTTAATCTGACATAACCTTATAAGTACCAAATGATCTCATAATAAACTTTTATGATTAGACTTGACGCGTAAGTAAAAGTTAGAGAATAATCTTCGATGTTTAAAAGTTTTTGACACTTCGTATTCTCAGCTTTCAATTTAAATTTAAAAATAAGTAATGTATATAGTAATTTAATATTTTAGGCGTAGCTTTTAAAACTAAAATACATTTAGTACTTTATACGTAGCTGCTTTATAAAGCTCATGTTATTATGCATAAGATTCTGTTATACGCAAAATACTCTTTTTAGAGTAACTGTTTTAAAAATTAGATAATTGCTTACCTCGAGAAAATCTTTGGCAGATGCGAAAGAATATTAACTGTGAAATTCCAAAGAAATCGAATTATTTTAGATTTAAACAAACAATTTTCATTTTCCCTGACTAATAATATACACGCAGTTATTAAAATATTATTCATTACAAAAGAAAAGAGATTCCCACACAGAGAAATATTTCTAAGTAATTTGAAATTGCTATTATTTAACTAATTTAACTGCATTTAATTAATCACCTAAAAAAAGTTATTTTGTGAGTAAAAAGTTTTTGCACACCGTATCATATTCAAGTAATAAAAAGCCTTGATATTTTCTAAACAGTTTTTATTAGTGGTATATCGGAGAACTTTTAACCATCCTTAACTGGTAATGTACTGTTCAAATTCGTTTCTTAATGTCAAGAAAGATCTAAAAACCAGTGGAAAAATCATTAGTTATAAAACTGCTTGACCACATCTTGATTCTTAAACTACAAACCTGATTCCATTTATTTCATAGTAAGTAAAAATGGTGAGCAACGCTAACATTAACTAGTTTAGTACATGGTCTTGTAATAATTTTTAAACATTAATTTAACATTTAAGGATCACCCATTTAAGTTACTCATTTGACACACATAGCAACCAATCTACATACACTCAGAAAGATTAATATTTAAAGTAAGGCTAATTCTTTCTGATTAATTGCATGCTGTCCAAAGTTAAGAGCATTGTTAACTGAATAGAAAACATGTATGCCCTCAATTCCTGTTTTTTCTAGTAAAATGAAGAACGCAAGAGAATAAATAGAAGAGACCCCATGGACGGCCTTTCAATTAACTCAAAAAGTATTTGCTGGTTTGACTTTCAGAGTATAGCCTGTTATTTTTTAAAAGCACACAATTATATTTCTTCTAATAAATCCCTAGGGCAACTTTTGTAACTCATACATATTTAAAAAAGGGCTGAGCAAAATATTATATGATAAAGAAATAAAGATGATGAAGGATTATGATAGCATTTCTCTTTTTATTCTAATGTGCAGGAAATAGTTTTTATATATGAATATTTTTTAAGGTTAAATATGAAGGAAAAATGGAACTACTTGAAACAGTTCCAAATTTAATACAAGTAAGCGGTTAAAAAAAATGGTTATTTCTAATGTCGTATTTAATGAAGTACTTGGTTTTAATTAAAGAAATAAATGGAGTTCCTAATTTATCATGTGCAATTATTACAGTGGTTAAAAGCTACTGTTTTTTTAAGCCTTCAAACTTCAAAATAGATTTTTATTTCATTGAAAGGGACTTACAATCCGAAATCATCCTTTCAACTAATTACAGACTGTAAATTATTTAAACCTTATTAATAAACTTCTGATGTAAGAATTCACACAAAACTAAATTCCTGCATAGTTGTTCAAATTAAATAATTTAAAAGAATCAATTCTTTTCTTAACAAAATAACCATTGTTCTACATCATTCACTTCAAATCTGAAATAAACGTTTCAAAGTTTATAATCGCTGTAAACTTTTTAAATTAAATCCATTCTTTTTACTGTAGCAATTATTTACTAATATTATGAAATTTCTCTTCTTGTAGATGGCATTATTTCGAGTTCTCGTCTGTCTGTTAGTCATTGCCGTTTCGGTCAATGAAGCGGCTCACTCTCTTCAAAAAAGAAGTTTCGTACAACTCGGTTGCATGGGTCTCTTCGATCGTTCCAAATTCACCCGATTGGCAACGATATGCGAAGACTGCTTCGAACTGTACAGGGAACCAGACATTCACACTCACTGCATGTAAGATATATTGTAGTTGTATGCTTTATCATCTGTTACTCAATTATTTTTAGAAAAATAAAATAAAAATTATAGCGAATGTATAGAAGCGATTAGTATTATATAATCAGCAAAACTGAAACCATAAATTATTGCGAACTGTTTTTAATCTTTAATTTATATTATTTTTACTATTTTATCTCTAAGTGTACCATTTGGTACCATAATTATTCATTGTTTGATTGTAAACCATAAAATATTAATTAGTTCATTTTAACGTTTTCATTAAAGTAACACGAGATAAATTAATTAGTTGTAATGAAGTTATATTAAAATTATGTTAATTTTTTCCTAATGTTATTGTATGGATGATTCTGTTGATAAATTACAACGAATGCAATATATACACGTAACAAATAATAAAAACTAGCATAAAAATTGGTTCATACATTTTTTCGGTCAATTCTGAAGAATCCGTATCAAGACAATGAATTAATTACTTATAAATCATTCTTAACTTTTTTGTAATCGAAAATATAATTTTCGAAAATTTTGATTCAAATCTTATAGAACATTGCAAATTTTGGCTTTCATATTATATAGCGAAAAAAAGATTGCACTTCAATATATTTAAAGTCAATTAATTCTAAATATTTCTTTTTGTTGATATGCTTATAACCTAATTAAATGCTGGTATTGATGAAAAGGAACACTTCTTATAAATCCATACGCTTCAGTTAATTCTCAATATTTCAATCAGACATTATACACATTAGGATATTAGTTTCAATTGCTTTAAAGTTCAGAAATTCTTCTTCCGTCTTATTTACATGTTTTTTTCCCTAGGTCTAACTGCTTCAAGAACAACTACTTCTCAAAATGCGTTGACGCTCTTCTTCTAACCAATGAGCAAGAAGAGTTAGATAATTCAGTCAGGCAATTGTACGGCAGAAGGAAGTGAACAATTCAACATGAAATACCTCAAAACAGTGACGTGTACAGTGCGGAGAGCTTAAACTCACATTAAATTATTATATTTTATCTTTTGTTTCGATGTTTTGTTGCCAATAATTTATTTCGAATGACTTGTAGTGTGACCCGCATGGACACTCTGACGACATGTAAAATAAGATGTGGAATAAATAAATGACGTCATCGTAGCCCGTGTGAGTTGCCAGATTTCTTTTTATCTGTGTTATGTTTATTGAATCTCATTGTTTATATTGACTACCATCGTTATTTGATTGTACAATTTTTTGAATATATTTTCTTTACTATTTATGTGATTTTTATTGTGAGAAAATAAATTTATTGTGGCAAAACAGCTGAATATCATCTTTCTTTGTAGTTCTCTTTTTTTTTTTTACAGTTGAAATTCTCATGAAATATTTTACTTTTTCTAATATATTTAATTAATTAAATATAAATAATTCGTATTCGTTTGAGAGAGATAGAGACAGTTTTGGTCAAATATTGATGAAACGATTTACAGGTTTCGAAATTCGAATTGTTTAAAATTTCAAGTTTAAGAATATTTATTTTTATCTGAATACAAAACATAATTAACGATTTAAAGTATGTTTTAAAGAATTTATTTTGAAACGCAGCTTATCAAAACGCAAATTTAAAAAAGTTTCTTAAAAGTGCCATTTTTCATTTTAATTCTCAAACGGAGCTTACCTATAACCAATCATACCTAAAAATAGGATTTTACATTAAATTATTTAAAAACCTAAAGAAACAATAATTGAATGGATAATGAGAAAAATTATATATTCCAATACAAAGCTCAGAAATTTAAACACAAAGTGTTTTTAAAATAAGATAATTCATGTTTAAAATTTTAAATTTAATGAAACATTTTAACATTTTGGGGTTGAGAGAGCTAAACTAAAATTTTCTTTTTTAAGAGAATTGCTGTTTTCTTGCCTTCTGCTTATTTAATACCCCTTACTTTTATCAATTTTTTAAGCTTTTCGACATTGAAAGTAGTTTAAATAAAATTAAGGTAAAAAAAGTTACAAGCAGTTTAAAAAAGAATATTTCATCATTCCAAGTATTATTCAAAAAATAAAATAACCAATCTTTCACAAGTAGCTTCATCGCAAGTTTTCCAGTCTTAAGCAATTATTTTCTTGTTACTGCAACAAATAAGTTATTTTTTGTTAGGATAATTTCTATTTACATACAGTGTTTTATGTTCTGCAGTGCAACGATTTTGTTAACAAAAATACGACAAGAGCTGTAAGTGTATAAAGAATGGAAGACAGAACTATATGCCTGTGTATGTTTTGTATATTTTAAGAGTTTGTTACCGCGTAAGATTTACATTTATTTTAATCGATCCATTTAATACTAATTCCTTTTTGTACATCGCTTATACTTCTTATAGTGGGACCGCCTTTATTTCCCCATGTTGTAGTACAAATGCGTTCAGCATAGAAGGGAGCTGCATCTTCTAGTTTTGTGTGTCTCGGCTTTTTTAGGTAGAATCAATACTTTCTTCAATAAATAAAAGAAATTTTTTGTGCGAAAAAAATGCTCTTATTCAGTATATTTAAAATATTATCGACTACCATTATAACTTATATGGGATTTTGAATGGAACACATCGAATTTCGATTTGGAGTAATTTCGAATTTCCGAATTTGTAGCTGCCAAATTCAAATGTTCTCTTTCCCTCCCTCGTATAATGGGCCTCGGTAGCCTTGTGGTCATGGTCACGAACTTGTGGCCGGCGTGAGTTTGAGCCCTGGGGCGACTGAAGACCTATCGTGTAGAGGGATTGATGCACGTTAAATGTGTCGAGGCTCAAAGTTCGTGATGCGGTAGTTTGGAAAAGAAAGGCGGGTGCCAGCTCAGGTGTCGTCTTCGTCACTTGACCGAGGTTCACAATTAAGAGGTCCGTCGCCAATAGCTCTCCTGTTTTACAGTGCTACGCTAATAAACACTTCCTCACTCACTCACCCTAGGAAACTGAGACTTTGCAATTATAGTTAGTTAAATAAATATACCTTTTAGTTTTGAATCCATCTTGCGCTCAATGCGATCCTTGAAACTAGATAGGTAGGTTTAGGTAAGGTTATATCTAAGCCAATGTGCGAATGATTGATAAAGTTTGACCCAGAAATAAGCATAAGCATTATTCAATGCGAAGTTGAAACTACCCATTTAAACCTATTAAAGCTCAGTGTTTAATATTCGATACATTGAAGTTATAGAATGCAGGTTTTTTCCCATGAGTGAGTTGTTATTTTATAGCATTCACATACTGTAACAAGTCGTTTATATGTTTTATAATTATTCATTTTATGAAATCAGTGCATGAAATGTTGATATAGTTTGAGTGCATACAAAGGGGATTCATTTAAAGTCTTAATTGGTATTTAATACTGAATTAGGTTTTCTTCTTTACTAAAGAATGTTATATCAAACATTGAAAACAAATACGATAAATATACAAATATTGAGAATTTCGCTTGTGGAAGGAAATAACATTCTGAAAAATACTACCCCCCCCCCCCCCGAAAAAAAAAGGATTACTTTGGCATAAAAATAATTTTTTAATCCGAATAGAAAGCTTTTTTAAAATTTTTCTTTTCATTCATCAATGCAGCTTATTGTTGATTCGGCAAATATGTTTTCTTTATTTTACAGAGACATTCATTTTTTTAAAATTTAAAATGAAAAATAATCTCCTGAAAGCATTTTATTATTGGAATTTCATTCCTTATTTTCCAGCTTGATATTATTTAGGATTGATTAAGAGTTTTGAATAGGTATTATGACGACAGAGAATGAATGCAAGGGGTAATAAACGGAAAGCATTGATCACTCACACAGTGATAAACTCATTAATAACAGATTAACCTTTCTATACTTTTTACAAACTGCAGGTTCAGAAGATAACAATAATTTCGTAACTTGACTTCACCCAAATCTCTCGGATGAAATAGATAAAGTAAGTTATATCTCTAATTGAAGGTCTAAATACTCACGTAGTGAGGCAGGGAAGTTTAAAGAATGAATTATCAGCTGTAAAATCATTTGGTCGATATATGTTTCATGGAAGTTAGCCGTAAAAAGTCTATTGAATCCTTAAAATGTAAGCTACATTCCGAATAAGGTTCAATTTAATACTAAATATATTTCAGTACATCCAAATGTATCGATAAACTTTCTATTTAGGGACTTTAAAATATATATTTTTTGAATATACCGTCAACCAAGAAACTAAAGCATTTTATGATTTGTATAATATATATTTAACAATTACTTATTAGTATTAAAATTGAAAGCCTTTTTACAGCATGCACATGTGTCACATATAATGCTATGATATACTATAAATTTTTTGAAATTTTTAAGTAATTTATTAAAAAAAAAAGTTTAGAAACAAAATTTTTCATCGTGTTTCAAAAAATCTTTCAACCACATAATTATTGATAAGTTTGTATCTTATTAACAAAAATGTAAAGGATTTTTGATAACCATCGACTACAGAGTTGAATGAAATTATAAATTTTTGAATAGAATACAATTGTGTTAAACTTCATTTTTGTGTTTTCCATTGTATTTTCCATGTTCTTTACTTTGATGCAAATTTCGAATCAATAACTGAAAAACAAAATTTTTGAACACCCACGATCCAATCTTAAATCCGATTCTTAGTTTTCATTTTCAAAGTGCAATAAATCAAAAACAGCTTTCAAAAAGCAGTTGGAGACCGCGGTTATATATCGATCATTCAGGAAAAGCGTAAAAAGGAGTAAAACATTAAAAGTAAAAGAGCGATTCTTAATCTAATGCGAGAATTCTCTTCAAAATAAAACTTTAAAATTATCTAAATTTCTACATTATTCAAATTTTACTTTACCTAGTTAAGTAAATCTTTTTGGCAAACGTTATTTTTTTAAAAAATAATTTAATGAACATTATAATCGCACAACCTTTATTTTCTTTTAAGAAAATTTTTTAAAAAGGTATTCATTGAGAAAGTTTCTAAATATTGATATATTAAAAATTTTTAAATAGTTAATCTCAATAAAAGATAAATAATACAATTAGGGTATCAATAAGAATTATTTTAATTAATATCTGTATTTATAATTATTTAAATGTTCAAAATGTTTAACAGCAGAAAAAAAATTAAAATTTTATTTTTATTATGAAAAATTCGATCCTGAATCTAAGCTAAATTTTCCAAATAATTTCGTAATTATTAAATAGGAAAAGCGTGAACTAAAAGTCTAAAGAATAAAATAAACTTTAAATGTTGAATTTTTTTGAATGATCTTAAAACTAATTTTTAAACTGATAGTAAAATCTTAATTATCAAAAGTAATTAAGCTCTTGTAAGTACTTTTAAACTCTCATTTTAGTTTTTAAATTTTCTCTTCAACAGCTTCATCATAAAATTAAACTCTAATGCTTAGAATAGCGAATTAGTTTTAAAATTTTTTTTTTTCAGATTACTGATATTTGGCAAAAACTATTGTTTGTAAGAAAAATAAAATTTCTCTCGATTCCTAAGAAATATGAAATATCTGGAAGGCATTCAGGGCAATTATGTTTAATATACTATCCATAGCCTAAAATGGAACAACAAATAATTAATAGACTCGAGTAATTAATGCAATAAACTTTCTGCTGTTTGCTTAGCTGTTACAGAATTAAGAAAAGTGTTCCATTTGCTGAATATTTCCTGAAAAAATAAACTTTCAGTACTTTTCCCTTTATTTACTGAGATAAATTAAAACATTTCTACATAAAAGAATTCCATATTGTGAACAAGTTGGAAATTTTTTTCATTCGTAGCAAGAGTTAAATTCATTAAATAATAGAAATAAATTAGAACTTTTTTTTGAAAAAGTTCAAATCTTGGACAGATCAGTGATCTTTTGGTTCTCTTAAGATTGTGAATTTGTATCAGTTGCAGCTTTAAAAACACCTTCTTTATGATCATGATAATCTCTGCTTTAGAATATAAAGAATATACAATTTATATATTATTTCTTTACGAAATTAATCATTGAAGTCATTTTAATTTTTACAGAATCAATTTTAACTAAGATAAATTCCTCTTTCTCCTACTTAAAATTCACATGTCTTCTTTCTTCTGACACTTCTTTTGTTGATTCTTACTACCTTCTTTCTTCTTTCTTATTAACCGGAAGTATGACAACTCTCTTGAAGGGGATGTCTTAAGAATATACAACGTTTACTCTTTCTCCTTGTCAAAGTTCTGGATGAGTAAAAAAGATTTTGAATGAAGTTATTAAAGTGTTAGCAAGTTCTGATTGGCATCTCGTATGAAAAGTCTTGACATTCTTAAAATGGTAGTTTTTCGTTTCTTTCTAATATTTCAAGTTAATAGAATTAATTGTTTCAAATAATTACATTCTTTTTAAATGTATATAATGATTTTAAGGTATTGTTCTATTGTATTTAAAATCAACTGGCCAAACCCCTTGTTATAATTGAATATTATATGCATTATATGTGAATCTTGTTGTATATTTGCATGCGTTTGTATGTACATACATGGATGTGTTATTATAATATATAATTATTTTTTAAGTATCCTGAATGCTGAATTAAAAATGCGTGTTCTTTTAATATTTTATTTGTTTTAATCTGTTATTTGTACTCTAAGGGGCAATGAAAATGCAACAATAAGAAGAAGTGGCTAGAAGAAATTCGTAAGCATACAGTAACAAACAATAAGTGATATTTATTTTGAAATGATATTCTCTACACATAGCAAGAACTACGTCTGTTGTGGTCAACAACCTTCTGGAACTAATCTTATATAAGGCAGATCGTTCGAGGATAAGAAACAACAAACACATTTCAATGCCTTTCAGCAAGCTAAAGAATCATTGAGACTGCAATACACGAAACAACACATCCTGGTCACTCCTTCATAATTGTGTACTTTCAATGTTATGCAGTGCATTTTAAGCTGTAAACTAGCAGTGTAGATTTTCAAAAGAAAAATAAAATTGTTATCCTTAATATTACATTTTTATTTTGCGTTAACAAAAGATTGATGTCGTCGTTGTTGTTGCCAATACTACCTTAACAGCAGTGGCAGATCGAGGCCCACGAAATTCATCGTGGTAAAGAGCTAGTTTTTTACGCCTGTCATTAACCGTAGATTTAAGCACCCTGCAGACGACAGTACAATTTGGCTCAGTTCCACTCTAATTTTGAGAGAGAACATCCTGGGGTCTCCCACCCACTACAAGAGAGGACTTGAGGCTCAACGGCTATTTAGAGTGCCCCCATGTAGGACAGGCACTATACATTTACAAACTTTCATGCCTTCCACGGGATTCGAACCCGAGAACCCACAACAGTCAGCGTCACTAATCCCTATACCGGGTGGGCGGCTAGATTTATGACGTAGTTGAAGAAATCTTTTTTGTGAGGGTGGAAGGTTTTTGTTTATCTGGAGCAGTTTTTCAATTTAAATGAATTGAATGAATATGTACGGCATGAGAACCCAAAACTTATTTAGGAGTCAGTGATTAAGTGTATTCTGCTATTCACTTCAAGTGTAAATTTATATACATTTAGTTGACTTAAGTTTGCCTGGTATTCACATTTTACTGATTATACATATATGATACCATATCATCAAAAATAACTAGAAACTATTTGTGGTAGTGTGTTTTTTCAATAAACTTGAACTTCTAGCTCACAGATAAGAATAACAGAAGTAAATCGAGCAAGCAATCCTAATTTGTTCCTTGTATCTCTATATTTATGAGAGTTTTCTAATTGGCTTCAATCATTCTTTCACCAATATTATAAGAAAGAGCTCAGGACAACGATCAAATACTCCACCATCAAAGCTCTATTCAAAAACAAGCCAATACATTTTCATTAACCTGGGTTCTCAAATATAACACCTCCATCCTCAAAATAAAAAAAAATACATCTCTGAAGACCATAGAAAATTTTATTGATAAAATTTTTCCTTTATTTAAACCCATCTTTTTTTCATCTGATTCTAATCAACTCAGTCATACATACACAAACAGAATTTCTATCTCTCATAAAAACCGAGTCGGGAAATCTTCTAACTTTCAGATTCCTTGTGAAACATCAAAAGTTAACTTATGATCGATTTTTAACGACCAATAGGAAAGCTATCTCTCAGCTTGCCACAGAACAAAACTCTTTATTACAGTGAGAGAGCCACAATTCTACTAAAGAAAGGTGCTACCTCCAGATTCGTCAGTTCATGATTCCCCAGTAAATTTTAGTTTGTACCAATGCAGCTCAATTTTAAATTTTAAAGTTGTTAAACGTAGAAAATTTTAAATTTCTTGCTAATTTTGACTTTATAAATGAATTAATGTAACCTTCTAAATTTTCAATAAATATTTTGCTTTATTTCTTTTGGTTCATTCTGGGTAAAAGTAAGAGTTCATGTATTCCATACTTTCTCCCTAATGGGAGCTGATAAACCATGGGGCTTAAACATTCTACAATGTATCCCCACATATAACTGCAACGTTCAGAACATAAGCGTATGAGTCTCTTAAGCTCACTATTGATCTTATTTTCGTTCTCTATCACTTCTTCAAAGCTAGAGAAGTACAATTTGAAGAAAATATGTGCTAAATTATTTTGAATATGGTGAAGTGAGTGGTTGTCACCACTGTGGTAAGTTTGTTCTTGAAATTTCTGTAGTGTTAGGAATTCCTCGTTATGATGAAGATGACATTAACGTGAAGTGGAAAGGTGCAAGAATTATAACTAGGCATTATATTCTAGTAGACAGTACCATCTAGTAGACAAAGACAATTGAGCATTGAAGAGAGTTGTGAAATCGATCCCAAGAATTAGATTTCCCTATTTTATTTTATTTTTTTTAAATATAGTTGGGCGTCTTCAATTCAGCATGTCTTATAAACTTTTTTAAATTTCAGGGCCTGATTTAATTTTTATTCAAAATTAACTTTCAATAGGCAACGTTCTAGAACCCCTATTTTCAGATTTTTCTGAAATTTCTAGATCCTTTAATTACATTTTACATTTTGAAAACAAGAAATGAAAAAAAAAATGAATTATTCACTGACCTTCAATTAAAATTAATTTATTTAGGATCAACACTCAGAGCTGTTCCATTCACCTGTTTGATAAAATCTGGGGACGGAAGATGAAAATAGAATAAAGAAAGCCCCCTCCCCTTTCCTTAAGGGGAGAACTGGAGCAGAAAACAGAACTCTGATTACCTCCCGGGAGAACATTTTTATGAATATGTAAATCGAGTTGAGTGATATGAGTTCTATCCAGCATGGCAAAGGATGAACAAAATGATTTTCCGAACGCGTAGCAGCGCAAATAATATAGCATCTTCCGCATACTAACTTCTAAACCATGGAACTTTTTTTAATGTTATCTCACTCTCAAAGAACTATAAATACATAAATTCATAATGAGAGGAATTTCGATAAGAATCAACAAAGTACATTTATCATAACTGTGGTAAAATATAAATGAATTTTTTAAAGCCTTTAAAAAATGAAGGACGAAATGAATAATATTTGAATATTTTTAAAACGAGATAAAACACGCCTTTCTATGAATTATTTTTCTATGCAAAAGACAAGACAAACATATGGGAAAAATACTCATTAAGAAATGTTATGGAGTGCATAACCCTCTCTGCCTTTGATCTCCGTTATTAAAATTTGAAATGGCAGTAATTTGGTTAGTTGTTAAAAATTACTTTAAAATGAAAAATATAGTGCCTTAAGTTAAAAAAAATTCATGGAGTTAAAATTTTTAATTAATTTAAACTAATCTTAAAATTAAGAGAAAAAGTTACGGCAAGTACTATTTTTTTTTTCATCTGCAGGGGACTAAACTTACTAGCAAGGGCTTTGAGCTGCAGGGCTGCCTGGAAAAACTACCGCTACTGTCCATAGGAGAGTATTCTAAGTGCCCAAGTAGAGCAGCATTTATTTTAATTCCAAAATAAATCCCTTATCGAGTGGATAATTTTGCAGATCATTTGGAAAAGTGGATTTATCAACAAATTTTGATTAACATGCTGTTGTTGGCATTTGATAAGATATTTCAGTATTAAATAAACAAATAAAAATGGTCAAAAGGAGAAATTTTTAACAATAAAGTTTTTATTTTGGGATATTATTGTTTTCATATGTTGCACTATAGAAAGCAACATCTTAAAATTTCTAAATAAACATATGACAACATATATTATAAGTAATCTATAGCTAATCGACCAAGAGAACTAATGAGCTAAAATGTTTTACTTAATTTTTTAGAATTCAAACTATTTACTTATATAATTATATATTTTATTTTCTTTCTTACGAACTTATGATACCAATAAATGAAGTAAATATAAGAAAATTTCTATATGCAAAGTTTTGAAAAGAATAATTTTAGACACCAAAGCGATATATATATATATATATATATATATATATCCCTTTGGTGTCTAAAAATTAAAATTTTTACGATAAAATTTTCAAAAATGAATTCATATTTCAACAAAATCTAAGATAATATATTTCTCATATTAAACTATCGAATTTATTTTCCTTGCTCTGGTTTACATATACAAACGACAACGATTATATTTCCTTTGTAAGATTTCTATATTGGAGATATAGCAAATAATTTTCCCTAAGTCCTCTATCCTTTGAGAAAATTTATAGTCGTAAAATCATTTGACCTAAAAATATGGCGAGGAGAACGCCAAATTGAGGAAAAAAAGTTCGCGAGATAAATATGGCAGTCTTAAAACTGTCGCAAGTTTTTTAGTAATTTGATTTTATGTCGCCTCCGTGGTGTTGCATTTTCACTGCCAGGCAGTATATTTTGAGTTAACAACTCGCGTCTGCTTTCACTAATTTTATAAGTGTAATTTTTTCCATAAAATGAAGGTTTAATTTTGTTACCTCTCTCAAGCTGAGATTGCGTAATGTAGTTTCTCTGAATCAAAGAAATATTTACTTATTATTGTTTGTTAGAATCTTTTCATTCGATCCTTTCGCACTTGAAAGCTAAATAAAGTAACGCATTCGCACTTTAAAACACAACAAAATTATTATTTTCATTTAAACATCGTTTAAAATATTACAGTTTTAATTTAAATACAGTTTGAAGATATAATGGAATGTTTCTTACATTGATCTTTTTATATGAACTTTTTCGTTCTCGTTTGGATTCATTGATAGCTGGCAGAAGGCTAATCCATTGTCAAGTCGAATTATGTTTTTTTCTATTAAAATTATATATATATAATTTTATTCTAAACAATTTTATACTAAAGTGTTTTTATATTAAAATATTCGCAATATAATCAACAAATTAATATAAAATAGGATTTTTCTCTGGTTTTCTGAGAAACGAAGTATGGTTATTTATTCTTCACAGTTATCATATAATTGATTTACTGTTTTTGCTACGAGTAATTATATCCAAAGGGCTTAAGAAATGTGAATCTGTTTGCTGTTGTTGTTTAATTTTTAGTTACTGTGTTACTTTACACGTTTTCTTCCACTTTATTGCTCGTAATATAATTCAAAAGTTTGTGAGAACAGTTTTAATACAAAAGCAGTTTATATAAATTAACCAGAATATAAAATGGAAAAATTTTCTCTATGCAGCACACATACACATTTATATTCATAAGAGCCCAACGTCAGTGGCACATAGACTTTTCTTATGAGGAGGGGTTACATTCTAAGAAACCAGTAGACGAAAGCGTTTAGGGGTAATCTCTATAGTAAAAATTTGTTAGTCTATTTGTGGGGAACCCCACAACCTCCCGCCCCCTTGTACGTCACTGATTAACGTAAACGGAAATCCTGTCACTTCTTCGTAAGAAATACAAATAATAATATTAAAATCATTTTTTTTTTTTTTGCTTAAATTTTTCTATTTTTTTAACTTTTAATCTAAAAAAAAATGGTCAACTGCAAAAGCTTATTTTTAAGAGTACAGGTCCTGTTTCGTTAAAATAGGATTACAGAACAAAATTTAACCAGAATTTTCTTGTGTGGTATTGTCTCTGTCAATGCTCATTTCTTTAAGAAAGATTCTATTTTCCCCTCATGATTTAAGCAAAAACAAACTTTTCGAACTCTCAGCTACCAGATATCAAATTTAGAACTTTTTTTATAGGCGAATCTTATTTTGAAAAAATTTGACCAAGTTGAAAATATTATTTTGCTTTTTTAGAAAAGAATTTATAAAATTTTTTATAAAAAAAATTTATAAAATAAGTTAAGATTGTTGTGTGACGATTCTCTTACATTTTTCAACGAAAATTACCCATGTACCTTAAGTACCTGCGAAAATTTACCTTACAGTACCTGTAAAACTCCTGAAGAATTAAAAAAAAATGATTTTAAAAATAATCAACATTTCAACACAGACGAGTACGCTTCTTATTCAATTTTTCAAGCAATATTATAATATATAATATATTTTAGCAGTCTCAGTTACATATTGCTATTGTCTTATATATAAAATAAAAAGGCCATGATTGATAACAATAAATCCATTTGAATAATATTAATTTTAAGAAAGAGTATAGTATTCAGATTTTGGTATCATAGGCCAATTCAAAACAGAATAAAGTATAAAATGGCATACTCACAACATTAAATATTTCTCAAAAAATGTTTTTTAAAGGGCTTTTGGATAAATTTTGTAAGAAAAATTCTTAAGACTTTTCATCTTGTCAATTTTTCCCCCTCAGATTTGTATAGTAGGTTTATTTTTGTACATTAATTTTACTACTACTATTAACCCAATTCGGATGAATCACCTGAAAAATGATTCATTCCAAAAGATTGCCAACTTATGCAATACGTGTTGTTTTTAAGTTTTTAAGTGCAATTTCAAGAGGTTGTATTATAATGCAGATATTGATTAATATATGTTTTTTAAATCACAGTTTACATATATTCTTACATATTGTTTTGTCGTTTTTGGATTTCGATTCCATATTTTCTATTCTACGCTTTGTAGGATAATTTATTATATTTATATTTATTTTACAATAATTATATATACATATATATGGCAATAACGTTTAATGTACTCGGATTTAGCGTGGAGTATGCATTTTTGAATGCAATTTTAGAAAAGTTACCTTTTTCGTGTAATGGATTTAGATATTCTCTCCATTATTTTCAATATGATTTTGCTCAGTACTACGAACAGAAAGTGGGGAAGGTTGGCTGGCCATAAAATATGTTAAACCACACTTTAATATATAACAGCTGTCCTAAGTCAGCAATGTTTATAATACTGTAGCATCCATATACACACTGGTATCCAGAAGTTAAGGATAATTGGTAATTATGTGAATAAAGAAGGAACTGTAAATCAGAATGGCGGGAAACGTGATATGCGAGTGTAAAATGGTTATAAAATAAGGAAGCAAATCAAAAGAATGTTAATAATTAATTTTATAATCCAAAGTAGCAGTTTGAAAGAAAACTGAGCATAGCAAGGATTCACACTTTAAAGAAAAAACGAAAGGAAACATTAAATAAAATACTGATGCTGCAGTTTAATAAGGCGTGTGGTCAGCTCTGACAGCCAGGCACGCTGCACAGTGATTTACCATACTTGCTATGAGATGATGAATGAGTCGTGGGCTCAAACGGTTCCAAGCTTCTTGGAGAGCTCTCTTCAGTTCTGTAACGGAGCTTGGTGGGTGCGAAAGGGCTGCAATTTGTCTCCCGAGCATATCCTATACATGCTCCATAGGATTCAAATCAGGGGAGTTCGCAGACCACGACATGCGCTGGATGTTTTCCGTTTCAAGGAAGTCATCAATCAGCACCGCTCGGTGACATGGCGCATTATCATCCATGAATATGAAGTCAGGACCGACAGCATCTCGAAACAAGCGAACATAAGGCTCAAGAACTTCATCTCTGTATCTTTGAGCAGTCACAGACCCCGTGTCAAAGAAATGGAGGTCTGTGCGGCCGTCCATCATGATGCCTGTCCATACCATTACTCCCCTTGATGGAAAATGATGTCTTACCGTTATGTTTCTTGGTTCAAAACGTGTTCCACGTTGTCTCCATATCGTTACCCGCCGAGAATCACTACTCAGACTAAACCGGGACTCGTCACTGAACATCACATTGGTCAATTCTCCCACACTCCAATGTTGATATTTCAAACTCCAGTTCAAACGAGCGCGTTTATGCGCAGACGTGAGGGGAATGCAAACTGCTGGTCTTCTGGCATACAGGCCAGCATGATTGAGTCTCTTGTAAACAGTTTGTCTCGAAATTCGTTTTCCTGTGGCGACTGTGAGCGCCGAACCCAGTGCTCTGGCAGTACTGTCCCTCTGACATCGCACACTTGTTACCAGATATCGGTCTTGGAGAGAGGTTGTGACTCTTGGTCGACCTGATACTGGTAGTCGGGTAACATCTCCCGTTCTTTGAAACCTCTGCCACATTCTTGAGATCACAGACTGGTCCACATTCAGAATTCGAGACACTTCATATATATATATAATATATATATATATATATATATATATATATATATATATATATATATGTATATATATATATATATATACAATAGAACCTCGTTTATTCGAATCAATTGGGACCAGACACCGTTCGGATACGTGATTGTTAACCGAAAACCGAATGTGATCCATGCAGTAAAGGATACTGGAAACTATACAAATATTGAAAATCATCACATACGGAAAACTTGCTTGAAGAAAAAGCTAAATAGGTGCAAAATGTCCTAATTTTACCTTGATTGTGAAAAATAATCACTTATTTTTCGCTGTACCATTGTACACCTTCGTTTTTTCCCTGCAAGGTCTCTGATTCTCTTCAGCAGCAGTAGTTGAGTAGGATAGCCCTATGATTGTTGTTCGTACCACTCCATAGCTGTCTCTAACGCAGAAACGCGTCAGCATTTGATGGACCCTTGCTACTTTCGTTGTTGTGGTCCTCATCTTCATCCGTTTCATCATCGGCAGGGTCGGATTCTTCTTACACGGAAGTCATTATTTAGCATTTGAAATACACCGTCTTCTGCATCGCATGACATCCAGGTTGGTACATCAACAAAACTCAACGAAAGAGCATGTATACACCCCCTAACTGACCTAATATTCCACGCAGATGTTTACAAAAATCACACAACTGAAATTCTCCAAATATCCCTCACCTTGTGTTTCCCCGTCATTTTTGGCCTCACAGGAAACAAAAGTTGAGCATTGCACTGTTCGAAATCGTATCCGGACTTTGGTTCGGATATTTGACGTTCCGGATAATAAACGTTTGGATAAACGACGTTCTACTAAATATATATAGTAGAACGTCGTTTATCCAAACGTTTATTGTCCAGAACGTCAAATATCTTATATATATATATATAAATTCTATTATTTTTATAAATTCTGTCTTTCCCAATTCAACGATCTGGTTCACGTTACAATTTCTGTTTTTGTATGCTCCAGCTATAGTGTTATGATAACGATTCATGTCTCTATAGTAGAAAGAATATTAACTATATATATATATATATATACACACACACACACACAGTACGTCAAATAAGATTTAAGACTCATCCCAGAGCTCAGGCTGTAATGGCATCACAAGTGTAAATACACATGTGCATAACGTCCATGGTCAACTAGTTGATGGCATTTAGTTAAGTAGCTGAGATAGACAAACGTTCATTGCCGGAGTGATTTTCTTGTTAATGTTGACTTTTTACGATGGAGAAAAGATCTCCCATTAAATTTAATTTAAGACTTGGTAAAAGTGCTTCAGAATCATAACAACTCATGAAGCAAGTTTACGATGACTGTTGTTTAAGGTCAATGTGATTCAATTGACAAAAATCGGTCAAAAATCAAATCTAATTTTTTTAGTTTAAATTATTTTTTATATATTTTTCTACAGACTCACAAAATTTGAAAGCTCTAAGTTTAAAAAACGCAGGGTTGTGATAACTTTTTCGTTTGTTTTTATTCGCATTCCAATGGCAAATCAAAACTTTAAACTGATTTATCTCAGGAAGATAAAAAAACCAGTTTATCTTCATTTAAAATGCTACGACTTTTTTCCTATTGCGCCTAATACTTGGAATTTTTTTACTTGTTGCTAATAATACATAGAATTAAAGTTGGTATACATTTTTCATCAATCAAAATAGTACTTATTTTTTAAAAAATAATTTAATTTAGAATTTACAAATTTTTTAAGGAATTTTCAATAAGCATTCATAAAAAGAAGTATTGTACAAATACTAATCATGTTATCGGAAAACCCATACCAACTTTTGTTATACATAGTTTGACGTAATTGTAAATCAAATTTCATATATGTACGTCAATATTTGTAGGGAGAGTAGCATTTTAAAATCACTTCAAAAGAAATTAAATTTTTTTCCCTTAAGAAATTAAATGGTTAGCTTTATATGAAATTTTGAGCACAAAATCTATTTTACATCATACATACACATAGGAGGCAACCAAAAAAAAACAATGAAAATCATTAAATAAAAAATTTTGCGTACATTGTACATGTCCCCTTAAATAGACCAAATGTTTTTGTGGGGTACAAATGTTTTTTGGATGGAAGAGATACGCTAGAAGATGATGAACGTAAAGGAAGACCAATTTCATCTAGGACATCTGAAATTATTTTAAAAAGTACGAAATATCGTGGCAAACGATCGTTGTGCATCATTGAAATTGATGGAAGACACTTAAAACACCAACAAAGAAACGATTCGAACCATCCCGCGTGAAGATTTGAGCAAAACAAAAGTGAGTGCTAAATTTGTTCCACACACTTCAAACCCTGAACAAAAAGCGATGAGAAGTGTACATTGTAGAGACATCATTTCTGAGTCGCTGAAAACGATCCAAACTTCTTAAGGTCCATTGTTATAGGTCATGAACCTTGATGTTTCCAATATGATTCTGAAACAAAGGGAAAAAATGTGGAATCGAAGTCACAAAATTAGCCGCAAGCCAAAAAACACAAGGAAAATTCCATCCAAAAACAAAACAATGCACATTATATTCTTCTATAGTAAGGGTATTTATTATCCACGAAGAATTTGTTTCAACTGGACAAACAGTTACTACTTAGCTGTTTTAAAGCGTTTGATGACCAAAATTCGTTGCATTCGTCCAGAATATTGAACTGAAAACAGTTAGTGTTTGTTTCATGAGAATGCACACCTCCCATGAGTCACACCTCCCATGTTGTTCGTCGATTTCTGGCAGAAAATAATGTCTGTGTATTGAACCATCCACTATATTCCCCTGACAAAGAACCTGTAGATAATCCTTATTCCCAAAACTTAGAATGAAGTCAAAAGGGTGCTATTTTGAGGATATTTCGACTATACAAGTAGCTTCGATGCATATTTTTTAGGCCATTCCCCAAAGTGATTTACAACAGGCATTCGATTCATTAATAAATCGCTGTAACAAGTGCAATAAAACTGGTGGGCCCTATTTTTAATAAAAACCCAAAGCAGGAATTAATTTCTTGTTTCCATTTCTTTTTACAGACCCAGTCTTAAAACTTATTTGACACACTGTGTATATATATATCGTATATTATCGAACTATAAAGAAATTCCTCAACTCTGCAAAAGAAAGGAAGAAGACAATAAGAGACAATTTTCTTACCACATTTATTTCGAATTTTTTTCGAACCACTTTATTCGCTGGGAAGTAAAAAAAAAATACTGAATGTTCTTAAAAGTACCAGTAGGTTGTGAAAGACTAATTCGGAATCGGAATTTTTGGTGTCCTTCTTGTGTAAGTACGTATATTGCTTATGAAATCAAGATGAATCGCTTATATAGAAAAGTTTCATCGTACTTTGATTCAAAATATTTTTTCATTAAAATGGATTACCAAATTTGTATCATACATCAGAGAGAACCCTGAAAAATATTCATATAAGAAAAAATCATTAAAAGATTTTTGCTGTTAAAGTTTGTTAAAGTTTCAGTTAGCTAAAAGTGAAAATTAAATAAGATTTACAGTCATCCCACACAGAGAAAGTCTTACGCATTCCAAAACTTCATCAGCATTTGTGAAGATCCTTAAAGGATTTGAAAAACGATAACGATGCAAAGATCCAAAACTTAAAACTGTTTAAGTCTTAAGTGAATAACTAACGAGCATTGTTTTAATTACAATTTTCTCAACTAAGTTTTAAGAAATCACCTTTTGAATACAAATTAAGTTTTAAGCATTTTCTGGTTTTTTCCTCACCTCTTTGAGAAAATGGAAACAGTGCTTCTATTTCTAATTCTAAAGTTTCTCTTCAAGAAGATATTCTGCAAATCACGTACGTTTCCTGAGAAATTTCTGTGCATCTTATACTGCATAATAACTTAGAATTCCTCTCACATCGTCGTTTCTTAAATCTTAAGACCATTATATTACAAAACAGAAAATGTTATGTTTTGCTTATTGTTCAAAGAAAAGGACTTTAACTACTAATGCAATGAATTTAGACATAACCCTTCTAATTTTTAATTAAATTAAAATTCGTAATTTTTTGCATAAATAGATGCAATTTAAAAAAATTTCTGCATTTCTTTTTTTAAATATGTTAGGATTAATTTATATATTGACTGTTGTTTTTCTGTTCTTATTTTAAATGTAATTATTATAATATTTGCTTTGCTTGTAAAAAAGGAATTTATGCCGAAGAGTCACTACATGCTAAGATGTTTCCGAATTTTCAAAGTATTACTCACTAATTTCTTTTAAGGGGACACATGTACGATTTACACAAAAATTTTTAATTTAAGGTTTTCCAAAATTTTTTTGGTTGGCTCCTATGTGTGTATACTATGTAAAACAGATTTTATGCTCAAAATTTCATAAAAAGCTAACCATTTAATTTTTTAAGGAAAATATTTAAAATTTTTGTGAAGTGATTTTAAAATGCTCCTCCTCCTACAAAAATCTACGTACACGCATGAAATTTGATTTACAAGTACGTCAAACAATGTATAACAAAAGTTGGTATGGTTTTTGCGATAACATGATTGGTATTCGTACACATTACTTCTTTTTTATGAATGCTTATTGAAAATTCCTTAAAAAATTTATAAATTCTGAGTTCAATTATTTAAAAAAAATAAATATTACTTTGATTCAAAAATGAATACCAACTTTTGTTACATGGACTATTAGGAATAGGTAAAAAAAAATTCAAATCATTAAGCAAAATAGAAAAAAAGCCTTAGCATTTTAAATGAAGACAAATTAGTTATTTTATCTTTCTGAGGTAAGTAAGTTTAAAGTTTTGTTTTGCTATAGGGATGTGAATAAAAACGAACGTAAAATCTATCATATAATTCTGGGTTTTTTAAGTTTAGAGTTTTCAAATTTTGTGAGGTTGTAGAAAAGTATATAAAAAATAATTTAGGCTAAAAAGAATTATATTTGATTTTTTGAACGATTTTTGTCAATTGAATCGTACTGTGTTCCCTTAAAGATTTATTTCCCAAAACATATATTTTTTCATACAGAATAAATATCTTTATTAGGAAAAAATTTGGTTTGAATTTAACATTACTCTATGATTTGGTCTCTATTTATTTATGAAATACTCTGAAAGCATCTCAGAGTTAAAATTAAACTACAATATTTAAAAATGAGTACTTCAAAATCTTTAGATCATTGGTTTTTCTTAAAAAAGATCCTTGTGTTAGCATTAAAATTTAAAAATAAGTAGTAGAAATATTTAAAATGTGTATAAACACAAAAATTAAGTAAATATAATATTTTAATTACATACTTTAACTAATTAAGTAAAAGCAGAAGGAATTTGCTAGAAGAAAGGTTCTTAAATTTACAATGATTTGATAATATATATAATAAGTCATAAAGATTTTATTTTTATATGTCATAATAAAGTGTTTTTTAGATTAAAAGAAAAAGTGCAACTGATTTAATTCTGAATCTTGTACATTTTACTAACGAAATAAAACATTATCTAGCAAACAAAGTTTTCGTAATAAATCGTTTTTAGTAAAAAGGGCCCAAAGAAACAGATATAATCAAAATAAATAGTTCTTAAAAATGTTCACGAGTTAAAAAGAACAATACAATAAAATAATTGAAGTATTATCTTAATGTTGCTTAAGATATGTGTTTATGAATGACAAAAAACAATTAAGCAAAAAATTCCCATCCCCCCCCCCTATTCTATATGAAAGTCAATAAAGATTTAAAATAATTGAAATTTTGGAAATAAAGAAGATCGAACTTAAATACTAACAGTTTAACAAAACAATATTAACAATTAGCAATATGTGTAGAATGCGTTCTAATTTATCGAAATAATATTCAAAATTTAAATAAAATTCACGAACATCAAATTTCTCATTAGCTGACACTTTATTTCACATAAATAATTTAGATTTAAAAAAAAATGCTGGATAAATTATTTAATATACAGTTAAATTCTTATAACATGTACAGAGAATTATTTATCAAAATGTTCATTTCATTTATAATTCTTTATAATTTTAAATGTTTATTTCATTCATAATGTGAAGACAGCTCATTACTTTCGTGAAAATGCTATTAATTCTTTCTAACTGGAAACGTCTAGAATTGATCTCTGCATTGTTAAAATTCTACTGCAAATAATTAAAAATAAAAATTCTTTTAAAAACATGGGCGGTTTGCAAATAAATATAATGATTTTTTTTTGCTCTAAAATAATGCGATTTTATTCATCCGCAATCCATACCAATATAATCCGTTTAGTTGAACATTTACGAATTGGAGAATGCATTTACAATAGTGAAACTTTTTAGTACATTATAGTCTTAGTTAATAAAATAATATTGAATAAATATACAGGTGATAAAAAGAAACTGATTGCAGTGACATATTTTCTACATTTGCTCTATTAAAATGACATTGCGCAATACAAATCAATCTATCTTGATCACTACTGAAAAATAATGTTTCCTCACAAATCCTTTAAATTTTTAAGTAATCCACAATCAATCAATACATAGTTATCTTCTCCGAAAATAATATTTAGTATTTATAGGCATAAATTACATCCAGATCTTTCCAGCTTCAGTTTTCATATAAACTCAAGAACACGCGAACACACAATGTTGAAAGAGGAATAAAAATATTCAGCTTAGAAATATTTTCCACATCTGCAATAATACACTTAAAACTATCCTCTCCTTGATCGAGCAAACAGTTAACTGTATATGACTTAACTGGAATGGTCAAATGACAAAGATGGAACTGAAGCTTTGAACTAATCCTTTTGTCTGCATTGTCCCGTTCAAGATAAAACACCAAAGATCCTGGATTGCCATCATCTCCTGCTGGATAAAAAGATAAAAACCACTTTTGACTTCCGTTCTTCTTGATTAGTGGACTCCTGATATATTCGCCAATCGTCCATGATTGCTGCGATAATTCTTCGCCAAGTTCCCAGTACAAATCAGCTTTGTGAGCCATTTGCTCAATGGAAAAGTCTAGAAACAACTCAGACAACACTCTTTGTTGTTTAAGTGCAGCAACATATAGATATTTTGATTGCTATCAACGCAGTAGTTTTTAGGTATCATTCGCCATCAAAGGACAATTACCTTTTTTCCCCCTCTGTTTATCGCTATGACATTTTATCTTTTTTCCCTCCAACAGCTGTGATAAAGATATCAAAATTTCAAAAAGGTTTACGGTTTCCATTGTTTTCTTTCTAGTACTTTTTGACATTTTTTTTGAGTGTTGAAATTTTTTTTCTCTCTTTCTCCCTTTTTTTCATAGCGGTTATTCATTTAGTTGTTTATTTGCGCCATTTTTCGGTAATGCTAAGCAAGAAGGTGATAAGGAGGTACTTATCTAATTAATTTGACTTTTTTGTCTTCCATTAGAGTAAAAAAAGTTAGATCCCTTATTATTTCAAATCAAAATATCCAGTTCAGTTCCATATATTTTGTGTATAAATAGTTATTTCCAATAATTGGATCACTTAAATTAGTAATAAAAAACATTCTAGGTGAAAGACAGTTCTAGAATAAGATGTATCAAAATTATAAGAATTTCAAAACTTATAGAGTGCTTATTTTAAAATACAGTTCAAGAATTGTTCTATCAATTTTTAACACAAAAGAAAATAATGTATAGAGTTTAAAAATGCAGGAATCGGATTAATTAATGGTTTTTTGGTTTAAGTTAAGACTATGCCAGAAGCTATACTATAGCGTTATTGATATTCCTATCATAATTTTGAGTCACAGTCGTCAAGTGATGAAAATAACTTCACTATATACCATTCTATTCTTTCACACTACGTGAGAGAGTTTAACCCTTTCGTGGTCCTTGGGAAGATTATTCCCCATATACATGATCTAACAAAATACACACGTGAGAAGCGCAAAGCCCATTATAATATATTGGCCTTGCTATTATAACGATGGGAAGACTAAATTCCGCTTTAATTTTGGGCTACTACACATAATCCAGTGATTATGACATCTATAAATCGGACAAAACAAGATAGTACTATAAAAAAAGTACCTTGTCCGAAAGCTGTCGCTGTACATAGCGATCTCATGGGAGTGGTTAATCGCTTCGATCAAAGAAAAGAAGGGTAAAGAATAAGAAGACCTGTAAAATCGTGGCATCTTATCTTTTATTTTCTGATTGACTTTGTCATCATAAATAGTTTTATACTGTGGCAAGGGAACAGAAGAAACAGAAGTTTAGACCAACTAACATCCCGTATAGCATTAGCTCGTCAGCTAATAGACGGATATTTCTCAAGAAAATGGAAAGGACGTTCTGCTAGCTTCCAAGAAAGAAGTGTGTAGTTCCGGATGATGTATGTTTAGCCTAGTGTGGAAAATTAAAGGAAGTTGTAGGAAATGTCGCACAAAGGGACAAGGGTCCCGCTACATGTGTGCTGAACGTGATGTTCCCTTGTGCATTGCAACATGCTTCTCATCTTTTCATGACAAATAATCACCATTAAAATTTTCTTTATGACGGTGAATGGTTCCTTGGGAAGTATTCTCCCCACACCTAAAATTTAAATGCAAAAATAAAATTCAGCAAAACAAAATATATTGCCTTAAATACTTTTTTTTAAATTGTTAATAAAACATAAAAAAAACTGCGAGAAGTTCAAAAGAGAAATAAATGGCGTACGAAAGGGTTAAGAATAATTTTCATTTAATGTGCAATGAACCCGATTATATTTCCACGAAGAATATTTCCCCGGAATCAGGATGGAATTGCGAGTTTGTGACGGTTCTATCCTAGCTCCTTCTACTAATTGTTCTTTTGGGGAATATCTGGTTTTTAAAAATTATTTCATGATAAAAATCATCTTCGAAGAAGAGAACGTGATTATGTTAATTAAGATTACTACATATAGTCTAGGGTTTCAGGTTAGAGGGAGATATAGGAGAGAGATAAGATAGACTGCTATCAGAGCAGAGATTAATCAAATTGAATGTGAATCGCAGATATTTAATATTTGATGATTAAATTACTTAAGGTATCGAACACGTTGAAAATGACCAAATTCAATCATGACAGATATTTTTGTTTTTTTATTTTATTGAATAGAGCTATCTTTTGACTTTAAGAAACATACTTTGTTTTGTTTCTATACTACCTAGAGGCTAAGTTACAAGCAATTTTAAAAAGTTAGAAAAACCGGAAGTGGGTTTTCGATCTACCAGAAGTGGGCATTTAAATTGCTCAAAATATGATCATGGCGAGTCTGATAACTCAAAATATAACGAATGTATTTCTATAAAGCTTTTTGAACCTGATATTTATGTTTTTCTAGAGAATGTACTAAAATATTTCTTATTGTATGAATACTTTTTGAGTTATGGCTTATTATTTAAATAATGGTCTCATAAAAAATGTAACATTTCTTATAATGTTTACTCAATCAGCTCTAAATTTTTCAAATTTTAATAAAAAGTTAAAATTTTAGTACATTTTCTACACAAATGCATCTAATTTGTTTAAGTAATACTTTTACTAATATATGTTTATTACTTTTTACTCTAACTGCTTTGAAGTTTTTCAAAAATATTGCTAAAATTTCACTTACAATTGCGATTTTTGTAAAATTCAGGTAATTTATTTTAAATTTTGACAGTTAAATAGTAATATTTATTGGTATTGAGTCCTAAAGGAGCATTTATAATGTTTCTGTATGCTATTTTGTTAAAAAGTATTCCGAAAATGTTCGATTACCTTAAGGTGACGAATTGTCACTGAGATTAAATCCAGATTAAATAGCTAAGAAGTCACATTGATTGCCTTGAGTAAGTTTGGTAAGTATTACAGTTTTCTCATACTTCGCTTACTTCGTTTATTGTCGTCATAGTGATTAATTGGGGGCATCTCTTAGACTAGATCGATTGAATTTGTGTGGTGATTAATATTGTGAATAAATTAAATAGTTTTGTTAAACCATGGCTAGTGTTCCTTCCAATCCTCCTACACCTTTAGGCACGCAGGCAAGACTATTACAAGTTATCATAATCAAGAATTATCTCGTGGCTAGCGAGTCACGAGTTCGAACTGTGGTGTCATCCATGTCACTTGGTTGAGGTTCAGTATTACGAGGCTCATTGCCAATAGCCCTCACGCTGCTTTATAGTGCGACTTTAATAAAAAATTAAATCGAAATTGCGATCATGACCAATTGGGATATCTTATCCATCAGCTTACTGAAGCTAATTGTTACTCTTTATGTAATAAGGACTACGTAAATACCAAAAATATAATGAAAAACACTTTTATTATATTCCAAATGATATTAAAAAGCTCAAAACGAATATTAGCTTGGAATACCATCACATTTTTAAAAGATACAATGGCACAAAATTCCAAAGATAGTCGCAGTTAGATAATTTTTATATTTTTACATAAAAATTGCATAACAAAACCCATTTTAAAGAATTTATGAAGAATTTGCTTTATTCTGGGACTCGCATTATAAGATAAAGATGATTGTCGAACAATTTTCAGCATTGATATTTTTGTAAATTATGTTTTCCAGCCCTAAAAATAAAGCTCTGAGATTTTAGAATTCCAAATCAAAGGAAACTACAAGATAATTTCTAATATATATGAAATAATTTAGTTGAAGTTAAAGTATCCGACTGGTTGTGACCTTTTTTTTTTTTTTTTTTTTTTTTTAAAGGAGATATGGGGATTTTTTTTTGTTATTTTTAGATTTTTTGAGTGCATTTTAAAAAAAATGTGCTAAAATTAAGAAGACAAAAAGAAATTATTATTACTAAAAGGGAAAAAATAGGTAAAAATTGACAAAAAATAGCATAAACTCGGCCCATTTTGCACCAAAGGTTTATGAACAAATTTTAAATTTTTTCAATCTAATGTGTTGCTATATTATTTAATTTTGAAATGACCTTCAGGATAACAGATATTTTCTTTTTTACAAAAACTAGAGCACTTTATCTCGGTTACTATATGAAAATGCTTAAAAAGACAGTGATTATATTCACATAAGGGACTGTAAATTTTGTAATAAAATAGTGATTGATAAATCTGAAGGTTAAAACACTTCTACTATTATACAGAACTTACAGAAAAAAATTCAGTTAATTATGTTCAAACTTTTTTAGCAATCGCTGACCCCGTTTGATTATTTTCAAAAAATCGCATTTCGATTAAAACGCGTTTTAAAGTATGACATCTTGCTTAATATAATGGCATCTACTTTTACTAAAACACTTGTAGTTTTTGTTCTAGTAAACGGAAAATGATAAACTTGGTATTTTTATAAAGCTAATAATATGGCCAATAAAATAAAAACATAAAAAAAATTTGTCAATTTTTGGGAAAATTCTCAGTTTTAGGTAGTCGGATACCTCAAGACATTTTTAAATGGATTAATATGGTTTCATACATTCGTTGAGGGGATTCATGAAGCTTGGCAGTTTTAAATCTTCATATTATTGCGTTATGTAGAAAAACACTCACAAACATTGAACAAGTAGCAACACACAAAGTGTCGTGTAAACACGCGCGGTTTACATGACATTCAGAAAAAGCATTCTTTGTTCTATCCGAAGTCTCATTTTTTTATATCGATGGCCAACCGGAAGCTATTAAAATCGTATGAATTTCAGCGAAAGTTCTTCTGATTGATCCAGATACTCGGATGATGCTAGATTTTTTGACCAGGGGTAACCAAGCTCCTTGATAGTCCAAGCCATTTTTCAAAATTTGAAATTTTTCGCGAGCCGCAATTAAATACTTATTTAAAGGTATGCAAAAAAGGTATTAAAATTTTTTTAACAGAAATTATATTCATTGAAAACATATAAATAAAAGTATAAAATATGTGTATTTAATTTAAATATTAAAAATTAAACACATTTATTTTACTTCTCTTGATAAATCTTTAAAATTTGGTGAATAATTGGTGACAACACTTCTCAGTAATTCTTTGAGATACTGGTTGGTTAATACTGATCGGTGTTTGGATTTCATGAAATTTATAGTGGAATAAAATGATTCTCATAAGAACGTTGTTTCGAATATTGAAATAATTCGACAAGCAGCCTTTTGTAATTCAGGATACTTCGATTCTGGTACAAATTTTCAAAATTCAGTAATCGAGTCGACTTATATTTTAATTGTAGAGCTTGATCTTCTTGCATCTCTATTAATTCTAATTCTCCGGATGCTTTTTGGATCATAGTTATATTGGAAATGGAAAACTCACATTGAATTATGTTAATTTCAAATGGATTCAGAAAAAAATCAAGAGACGATTTAAAATATTTCAAGCCTTGAAATCTATTTTGAATTCCATCAATATTCCTTCTAGCTTTTTTATATACTCATTGAATTTTTCTTGTTTAGAATTGGAACAAATTTTTTTAATTAGAGGAAAATGACAAAATATTTTATTTTTAATAACCTTTTGAAAAAAGTTGTAATTTAGTTTGAAAACTAAATATACACTGTGAAAGGTCAGATATTATTTTATCATTCCCCTGCAATAGTAAATTTAGTGTTTGCAAATGTTCCACGGCATAAGTCAAAAACATTAAGTCTTGTAACCACTCGTCATCGTCTAATTCTGAATAGATTATTTCCTTTTCTTTTAGAAATGCAGCTATCGGATCAAACAAGTCTATAAATCGATTTAGTACGTTGTTGCTAGATACCCATCTAACAATGCAAAAAAAATTAATGTCACATTTGGAAGTTCTTCATCCTTCAATTCTTCAAGGAAATTTTTGAATTGTCGATGATTTTTTTCATTGGTGCGAATGTAATTTACAATGTGTAGCACTGTTTTCCTAACATCAGTATATTTTAAATATTTTGTGACGAGATGTTCTCGGTGAATTATGCAGTGAATCGGTATGAATTGTGAAATTTGAGAATCATCTCTTAAAAGCCCAATAAGACCGATTTTTTTACCCAGCATTGCCGGAATTCCATCAGTTGCAATGCTTACAAGTTTATTAAAAGGCACTTCAAAAGTTTTCACTATGGAATCTAAAGCATTTTTGATATCGATACCGCGGGTTGACTCTTGAAGTGTTACTAAATTTAATAATTCTTCTTCAATAACGAAGTCGGGTGAAACAAAACATATGGAAACTGCCAATTGCGGAAGATATGTGATATCTGTCGATTCGTCAAGGGCTAAGCTGAATGCAATACAGTTCTTCACAAATCATTTTTTAAATTATATTCAAGAGATGTATTAATTGCAGTTATACGTCGTTCGGTTGTGTGTCTCGAGATGGAATTTTGCGAAACAACTTTGTGCAATGCTGCATTATTTTGTGACGGAACTATACGCGGCTCTATTAACTTCTTGGGGATTCTTTAAGGGAAATAATTAATTCAACCAACTTTCACCGAAAATAAAAAAAAGGGATAATGTAAATTAAGTTTATTACATAAATTCTGTATTCATGAGTTTTGGGAGTTAGTGAAGGGAGAATCTAAGATTATCACAGTGCGAATTGAAGATTACCAAAGTGAGGATCGCTCGGATGCGTGATGATCACACACACACACACACACACACACACACAACACACACACACACACACACACACACAACACACACACACACACACACACACACAAGCCAACCTTTAGTGTACATGGCCTCAGCTATAGGACTTTTGAAGTACAAGAGGTCAGGTACTGTGCTCCTTATTTAAATAGAAGTTAGAGAGCAAATTGTTAGTCGCGTCCGAATTAGAAACGAGATTGTATAAGTTAACGTAGAAGTTAGTTGAATGTCTGTAAATATTATCCCCATGCTAACTGGTCTCACCTTCACACTCTAATTATTGATCAAAACTATCTTAATTGGATTATTATTGTATCTGTGTTGAATATTGTGACAAATAAACGATTTTAGTGAATCATATCGTCTGATCAATCATTTCCTCCCACACATCTAGCCGGGTACGAGAGTAGACAAGGTGGAAGGGGGGGTAGAGGGAAGTAGAAATAGTTCCTCATTACAATTTGGATCTAAAACTCGTTAAGTACATCTTCCAAGTTTTTTTTAATTAACTCTCCCTCTTCATACGGGCTTTTTGCAAGAGCAATATTCCAGGCAATAACAAAACTGGCTGCAGTCACATTATTAGCTTGATTGTTAAAGGTCGTCAAAATTGACTGTTGTTCATTTAAATTTGATTTTAAAGAAACAAGTTTATCTGATCTTAATTTGGAATTTGGTGGATACTGATTAGAAAACTGAGGATGATTGGTTTCATAATGTCGACGTAAATTGCTTGCTTTATAATTTTTGATCATAGAATTACAAATAACACAAAATGCTTTTCCGTTATTATCAATAAAAAAGAAATTCTCCTCCGACTCATTACTAAAACTTCTATTTTCTTGCTCGTATTTTCTTGTTTTCTTTTCGTTCTCTGTCGTCATATTTTTAAAAGAACTGAAAATAAATGAAGAGAGAGAGAGAAATTTAGAAAATACAAGTTTTGTGTTATTAAAACAATAACAACACGTGTTATATACTGCGAAACAAATTATACTTAACTTACCAAAAATTCCAGATTACAAATTATATCCGTAGCAAGACTGTTACAAATTGTTTCCTCTAGAGCACAATGTCAACTGTCCGTTGCAATGAAAGTTTACTAATTCAAAATCAGTTTGGAGTCGGTCGATTACGGACAATTACGCCACTATTTATGTTCGTTCGCGCAATTTTCGATGAGTCTTATCATTCTAAACTTGGACGGAAATGAAATTTGTTACAACGTTGCACTTAGTCTTTCATATTTATTGCCAGTAATTTACAAGACATTTTGAAACAGAAACAGAACGATAATAATATTTTAAAATATGATTGCACAAAAATGAAAAGGGAACTTGGGTACATTTATCGAGAACCACAAATAATCCTTCAAAGAGCTGTATGTGGCTCGAGAGCCGCAGGTTGCCCCTCCCCCTGTAATAGACTTAATTTAAAACCGTTGAGCTTTTAGTTTTAACGTTATGGTTATATACCGTCATGTGAATAAACTAGAAATTAGTTACTACGCGAAGTTATGGATTAAAAAACCCTCAATAGAAAATTAACGGGAATTATTACATATATAATTAATTTTTGATAATATGTCTGTAAGGAAAATGTATTTTGTTTTTCCAAATCGATTTACTTCTAGAATTTAACCTTCTATGATCATTGTTTAGGAGAGTACAAAATTCACGATCCCAAAGTGCCTGAACAATCTTCTCTTTCGTTCATGGTTTTTACTGTATTTGTTAAGCAGGAGTTACACATCCTTGGGAATTCTATAGCAACCTTTTCTTATTTTCGACTCTTTTCTAAGTCAACTAATACTTACTTTTCCTTTTTCCCCCTTTACTTAATGTTTTGATCACAGATACGGAATAGAGTAGGAATTTTTTATATTTATATCTAGCCACTAGTAAATGAATGAAAAAATTTGAAACATCTTAGTCAAGTGTGGCTTTTGAATTAATACAATCGATGCTTCAACTAATAAATTTAGAAATTAAGAGAGTGCAAATTAATATTTTTGAGAAAAGGTATTTTAAAATTTAACCTCCCATGTTGAATTTGCGCTTCGACTTTTTTTTCTCATTTCTGATTTTCTAATGTTAAGAAGTGTGGAGGAAAATTCATGTTAAAAATTTATTGATTTTTAGCTCTCTATTCCTCTAACTATTAATTGCGTTAATAATTTTCTTAGAACAGTTTATGCAAGTTTGGAAAATTATTTCCTAAACATTAACCTAAGCATAGAGGTGCTCTAAGATTCCAAAAAGATATGAAATCCTCAGTCTTTAGTAGATTTAAGCATTGCGAATGAAACAGATTTTGTAGAAAATACACCGATTTTGATTTATCTAGCCATAAGCTCGTTATTAACAAGTAGCGATGAACACCTTTTTGAAACATATAATAAACATATCTAAAAGCTTATATAGTTAATTTTTCATTACTTCTTATGCGGTTTTTGAGATGTATGGCTACTGAGTAAAAATAAGTAAGGAGTACTTACAATACATACACATAAGCTGAAACTTTTTTTACTAATGGACTGCATATTGGCAACTAAGCCTTTACAGACACACCAGCTCCCCAAATGTGAAAGCCATTCCCTGGTGGCATCATCTAGCGGCGGCTATCGCTACCAAATTACACTTGATTTGATTAGAGCTGAAACTTATAGTACAAAAAAAAAAAAAAAACCACCATGTACACATGAGCTGAAACTTTTTTTTTAACTGAAACTTATAGAAAAAAAATATACGGAATAAATTATTGAAATGCATTATTTCTTAAAAAAAAAAATAAACCGTAACCTGTTTGGACAGGGGAGAGTAGAAACATTTATTTCTCAGAAAATATTCAAAGGTAGTAGGAATCCATTTCAAACATTTTTATCATCTATTTCATTTCGTGCTTTTCAGGATATCTCTAGAGATTCCTGTCAGGAAAGAAAAACATTTTGAAGACTGTTATATGTGATTGACATAGATTTACTCTCCTGCCATCAAATACTTTTCATCTGACAGTAATAAGGACATTAGAAAAATAGTTGTCGCCTTCCTATAATAACCATCGTTTACCTCAAGCCTTCTGCGGATGTAATGTTTAATTTTCGGAACAATTAAAGATAATAATGAAGACAATTCCTGTTTCGGATGCAACAGCCGCAAACAAACCTTTCCTGAGTTTATCAGAATATTCCATTAAATTAGAAATTCGGGAGGTTTAAGTGTCTCTGTGTAGGCTTTAATGAACCAATTAAAAATGAAAGAAATAATTAGTAAAAGAAGAAAAAAAAGAACTGAGTTACTTCGAAAAGAATGCGTAAATTACTTTTATATGAAATGCGGCGAAAAAAATTAAGGAATTTCACTTCGCTTCTCACAAAAATTTAAATAACTGATGGTTTTCGAAAAAAACAATTTTTTTAATGATGCCTAATTGTGTTTAGAGGCGTACTGTGTACAAGTTGTTTAAATAGTTACAGTAGAAAGAGAAAGAACTTTAAAAAACTTTATAGTTAAAAGTCAAAACATTCTGAAACTTCACTATGTTTAACTGGAAAATTAAAAACAGCTTTCTTATTTTATAATTTATATGAAATTAATTAAGATGAACCAATTCTGTAGTTCAGATTGTGGAGTTATGTTAAATAATGTAAACTAATTTCGTTAATTGAAATGAATTTGAAAAACATTTAATGGTTAACGTTAATGGTTATCGTTTGAAAGGACAATTTTTAAATTTTACTTTTTAGAAGTCAAAATGGCGGTAAAATAACAACTAATCAGTTAAAATCAACTAAACAATTTCTATGTCGCTTTTGAAAATATAACAATTATCACTGAATTATAGTGTAATACAAAAGTGGGTATTACACTATAATTCTTTACCAAAACTTCGTCCAATGGTAAAGAATTGAGCACGAACTTATTACACTTTTTCAGACTCAGAAATACTTCAAAACATTAAATTCTAACTTCACTACGTACAGATATAGAACATCTAATAATATTATCCAGTGGTATGTGTCTGTCCGTTTCAAAAACAATTTATTTTTCCTTACACAAAATATATTTTAAACTTCAATCCCGCTTATTGTGATACTAAATTGATTTTTTAATTTTACCTTTTACAAAGTACAAAAAAGGCAATTTTATAAACTTATTTAAAAATTTAAGTGTATTATAGTGTAATAAACGTGGACTGATTGTGAGTTTTATACCTACTAGAGCATTTAAATATTAGAGCATTTGGGGAGGGGGGGGGTTACAAATATTTTCTGAATTCGAGTTCTATTTCTTTATAATGATTAAGGCAGCTTTTAAATTTGTGGTGCGAAATTTCGTGAGTGTTTTTAATTAGTTTGATTTTTATTTTACTTTATATATATTCATTTTAAAAAATATTCATAAATATTATGTTAACTTTTTACTTTAGAGCGATAAATAGTACTTTATCAAATTTTACATAGTATTTCAATGCTTATACACTCAAGAGCCAAAACATTATGACCACCTGCCAATAACGAGTTGGCCCAGCTTTGGTGCGCAACACAGCTTCAACCCGCCTTGGCATGGATGCCACAAGTCCTTGGTAGATGGCCGGAGACAGATTGTACCAGATATTTAAACAACGGTCTCGCAAATCCGAGATATTGCGAATTGGTGGTCTATGAACTCTGAGCTGCCGTCCCATGACATCCCAAATGTGTTCTATCGGATTGAGATCCGGTGAGTTAGGCGGCCAGGACATTAACTGGAATTCCTCATCATGTTCCTGGAACCACTCCATCACAATTTTAGCCTTGTGACACGGGGCGTTGTCCTGTTGGAACATTCCATTTCCAGCTGGAAAAACAGAGACCATGTAAGGGTAGAACTGGTCCGCAATGATGTTCAGATACCCTGTAGCATTCATGGTATTCTCTACCACAACCACGGGTCCCAGAGACGCCCAAGAGAACGTCCCCCAAAGTATGATACCGCCACCACCGGCCTGTGTATGACCTACTGTACATTGAGGGAGCAACTGTTCACCTGGAAAACGGCGTATCCTGACACGGCCATCGGCGTGATGAATGACCAAACCATGATTCATCTGACCAGACAACTCTCTCCCACTGATCCATGGACCAGTTGCGATGTTCCCGGGCCCAGCGCAGGCGCAGTTGGCGATGACGCTTGGTCAGCAAAGGCACACGAATGGGACGTTTGTTGCGTAGCCCCATATTCAACAGTGTCCGCTGAACAATGTGCTCCGATACTATTCTACTTGGCCCTGCATTGTATTGGGCTGTCAGCTGAGCCACTGTCTGGCTCCGGTTTTGCTTCACCATGCGAGACAGTCTCTGACGACCTTTCTCTTTGATAGCGTGTGGACGTCCAACACCATGTCGTCTACTGCTGGTTTCACCGTCATTCATCCACTTTGCATAAGTACTAACAACTGCAAATCGTGAACAACCCACGAGTCGTGCAGTTTCGAAAATACTTGTTCCGAGCCTTCGAACCATTACAATCTGCCCTCTATCAAAGTCGCTTAGATCCGCAGCCTTTCCCATCACACACAGAAGTAAGTGAAAGAATGATTCTTCAGACTCTCCAGCAGCAGTTAAATACCACTTCCACCTGATCACGTGCCTTCCACGTCATTCAGGCGAGTTCATTGCAAAATGTAGAGGTGGTCATAATGTTTTGGCCCTTGAGTGTAAGTATTATCAATTGATAATTATCATCAATAATTTGTAAAATATATTTATTATTACTATAAAAGATCAAAGTTTGACTCTTAGTAATTTTTGTTACAATCCTTTATTGAGAAAAAATACTTGATTAATTAAGTTGCATTAGAAGTTAACTTTCAGAGGAATTTTTAGCAATGAACATATGACAAAACATTTATTGAAAAATATTTTTCATGAATTTGTGATGTTTATTCAACATATTTTTTTGTTTATATTTTTAATTACAAACTTTTTAGAAAAAATATTTATTAGTATATTTATTTTTTAAGAAATGGAGGGACGAAGAGTGAGTTAATAATCTGTAATCAAGTTTCCCCAATATTGAAAAATTTATATAAAAATTGCCATTCTAGGTGCGTTTTAAAATCTTTTGTTTATCAAAGTAATTTTAAAATAAAAATTTAAGAAAAGGGCTTAGCATATGACATAAATTTATAACAGGATGTACGCACACACATATATTGTGACCTCTTAATTTTAAAAACAGAGAGAAGTCTCTATATTCATCGTTATCAAAAAATTCTTGTAAAAATCATTAAAAAAAAGAATTTATTAATCAAGAAGATATTTATTTATCGATAATTAATGAAATACGATGTAGGATTTTGGAATAATTAAAAATAAAATGGCAGGAAGCATCAAATCAGAATATCGTGATAAGTTTTACGAAAATTACTGACAGTTAACGTCAAGGCGCGAAAATAGTGTCTAAATTTGTAGACGAGACCTTCAACACAAATTTCTTTTCTTCGTTGAAACATGCTCATTATTTCTTTGAGAGAAGTAATTTCTTAAAAGATTTAGATAGTTTCAATTTTCTTATACAAGTTTTTGTTTTCTTCATCTATTAAAATACTTTTTAATGTTTCTTCGTGATAGCATTTTATATAAAATATTTTATAAATTAATGTAAATAAGGAAAAAAAGAATAAACTAGTGTGAACTTAATTTTATCAACAGAATAAATCCGCATTTTTATTAAAATATTCGTCTAAGATGTACTGCTTTTTGGACTGAGGTAATAGGATAGTAATAGATCATTTTGTCTTAGATTCTTGTAATAGCCAATAAATATTCTTTGTATGTTCACTTTTAAAACATTTATAGGGTTGTATTTTTTCTGCTTGCTTTATCAGTGGCATGTACAGACCTCACTTATGGAGGAATTACAGTCTAAAAAAGACACGGTTATTCTCAACTTTAAAAATAAAAATTTTTTGGTCTATAGCAGTGATTTCCAAAGTGGTCTATATGGACCCCAAGGGGTCTATGAGGACCTGCAACGTGTTTACGTCAGCAAAATTACAATTTGGGGATCTATGAGGTGTAAAGGGGGGACTAGGATAACCTATATGAGAGCGGGACTTTAATTTTAAAAGAAAATTTAATCAAGTGGAAACGTACTAATTTAACTGCTTTACTTACTAAATTTAATGGGATTAATTTGCAATTACAAGGCAACAGCATAAATTTTATTAAAAAAGGGCCATCAATTCAGTGTTTCTTACCAGAATCAAGCCAATGGAATATAAACGTAGACATCTCGAATTTTAAAATTTTCTCAATATGTCACAGATATGACAGACCATAAAAATGACGTTTTAATCTATGTTCAACATTTAAATGCCCTTTATTCAGGTTTTGAAATTAGGTTCGAGAATGCTTTGACTATATATGGTAATATTACGCTAATGAATTCATGTTGTCGCATTAAAAATAAAATGTCTTATTACAAAAGGAACTGATTTTAATAGCCCTAATAAAGATCTCAAAGTAAAGTTTAGAAACGAATGTCTACAGTTTTGGCTTTAAAAACATATACCTCTTATTTATTCGAATTATGGAACGTTTTAAGAAAGCTTTTAATTGCTTTTCGCAGAGAGGATGAGTTTCAGCACGCTTGTCAATCTCCAAAATAAAAGCAAAAAGAAAGATTAGGGACTACTAACCGAGAATATTTAGGGTTAAACCTGAAAAGATTAAAGCCAAATGTTGAAAATTTGTTATTGAAGCAACAGATTCTTCCCATTCATTAAAGACATTTGTTATTTTTTTTATGTAACAATTATTTCATATAATAAATTTTGTTTTACTTAATTCACATGTATTTCTTTTGGACCAATCTACTTAACTACAGTTAGAAACGTAAGACTTTTAAAGTAAGTAGTGCTATACTAGCTGTCAAAAAACATTTAAGTTTATAAATTTGTAAACATTTAATATTAGGTAAGTAGGGGTCTACACAAAACCCAAAAACATGTCAAGGGGTCTATGAGACAAAAAAGTTTGGGAACCTCTGGTCTATAGGATGGGGTGTTGTATACCTCTAACCCCCTCCTTCTTGTATATACCACTGTTGATTATTGAGGCTTTTTTATTCTTACATTAATTATTTTACTTTTAATTGTATGCTATCCATATAAAATTATTTAATTTTTACTATAAACGTTTTATGCGTTTTTATAGAAGTAACGGAAAATTTTATACCTTTTGATTCTTGTTTTGCTATTATTATCTTGTTTAGTAATACACAATATTGATATCTAAATTAATGAAGTATTTTTCTTCTGCTAACTAAGCCTACTTGTGGATAGTTTAACTAATTGTTTTAATTTAATTAAAATAATTGCTAATTTATATAAAAAAATTAAATATCACATTTTGATTGAAAAAGGGAATTCTAATAAAGTTTGCATCGTATATTTCCTTATTTATTCCTTATTATATTCCTTTTTCCTTAAGAATTCGTTAACAGATAATTCTTAAATAAATATTTACTTAGGAACATAAATTGCTGTTGAATATATTTTTAAAATATTAATTTGGAAAAATAATTAATATACTACGAAGCTGCATTTTACCTTGTTTCCATTTGAATAAATATTCTTACTTATAAGAAATTTAACATCTAAATATAATATTTAAGGCAAATTTTTCTCATCATTCACTTAAAAATATTATCCAGTTTTACCTGAGGAAAGGTGTTCATTGGTTTTATCTTTATCCCTGCAATAAAAGACCCCTCAAGGGAACATTACAGTGTTCCACGCTGTGTGACAAAATACATTACTTTTTGTAGAGCATCTCCAAATTTAGGTATCACATCTCATGAAAAATAAACATCTCCATAAATAGCTCTAGATACTGAAATCTTTAAAACTAATGACCAATTTTGGATACAGAGATAGCAGTAAGTCTCTATTTTCTTGGGGCTAAGAGGCACTTTATTGTCGTTAAAATGAGCTTCAGATTTAGATGGGTGTGAATATGAAACTTCCAAAGGAAAATATATTCTCCATGTCAAGCATTTTATCCACGTTCTTCTCTAACGCTTACGGTATATGATTTCTTAAAGGTTAGGGATGATTTTGATCTAAGAATAATAAATTGAAGCCTTCCCACTCTTCTACCAGTTAATTAAGTAACAAAACACAAGAATAGACAATAAAATCTCATGCGTGTCTTGTTAATGTTTAAGGTTTCCGACTATACTTGGGACCAATTTTTTTTCCAAAAAACAGAGATATAAAGATTTTTCTTTATGTTTTTAGTTTTATTTAGTACACTTTAAGAATAAAATGCTAAAATTAAGAAGAGAAAAAGAAACTATTATTACTAAAATGGGAAAGAATTGGTAAAAATTTACAAAAAATCGAGACCCACTTTGTTCAAAAAGTTTATCAGCAAATTTTCAATTTTTGAATTTTGCTGTGTTGCTATGTTGTTCATTTTTGAAATGACCTTCAGGATAAGAGATATTTTAATTTTTACAAAAACTAGAGCTCTTTATTTTAGTGATTACATGAAATTGCTTAAAAATACAGTGATTATATCCACATAAGGGACTGTAAATTTTGTAATAAAACAATGATTAATAAATCTAAAAGTTAAAACACTTCTACTATTATACAAAGCACACCCAAAAAATTCAGTTATTATTTTAAAAACTTTTTTCAGTAATCGCTGTTCCCGTTTCAGCATTCTCTAAGAAATCACACTTCGAGTAAAACTCATTTTAAAGTTTGACATCTTGTTTAAAGTTGCGGCATCTGATTTCCTAGTTTTATAGTTTTTGTTCTATGAATGGAAAATAAAAAAAACTTGGTATTTTTAAAATCTTGGTAAAGCTAATAAGATGTCATATAAAATAAAATCATAAAAAAGTTATAAATTTTTGACAAAATTCACGGTTTTAGGGTTGTCGGATAGTTTGAAATGACTTGAAGAATTTTTTCAAAGGAGGGAAATGTTACAGGTTTGTTCATGCAATATTTTTGTGCCTTCATTGTTCTTTGTAAAAATGTTTTTAAGTTAAAAAAACAATTTTAAGTTAAGACTTTCGTTTATTTTTGCTATTTAAAGAAATTTTGACTATCAAAATTTATCAATGCATTAAATATTTCCTTATCTCTTCTCTCTTAAGAATATATTATTTTTCAAAGTTTTTCTTTAAAAACTTCATTGATTAAGATTTAAATCTAATACACTCTTTCATTTCAACATTAAGTAATAATAAATTGCTCAATTTTGAAGTTAGATATTTAATTTTCTTCAACTTAATTCTCATTCTCTAAAAGTAGATTGTCAGGAAATTTTTTTTGTCTGCGCAAACGCTGAAAACCTTTTGGTAAATACTCATAAAAATTCAAGTAAAACTGAATTTTTCAAGAAAGGGTGACGTGTGTGTGTGTGATAGTTTTTGAAATTAGCACCAAAAAATGCATAAAGTTGAGCTATTTTTTACTTCCTTTATATTTTTTCCATCTCAGACCTGTGCTGTTAGAGTTTCAGGCGCGTTGGTGGCATTATTTCGGAGGTCAAAAATTTCGAATAGAGCAAAATTATTAATTAGAGGTGAGTATGGCCATGAGCTGTGCTACAGGTGTTCCAAAAATAACGATCAATTTCCTTGAAAACTCTAACGTATTGATTTCTTTCACAGATATTTGAAGAAATGCCCTAATTGGAAGAAAGAATAGCCATAGTTTCCTGGAAAATGAGTGGTAAAACATATAAAGAGATTGTGGTGACCTGAAGCCACCCTTTACATTAATACCTTCCTGTCTATCTGAAAACCCGGCTAGATGTGTTGGAGGAACTAAATGATCAAAAGACATTATTTCAATTCAACTGATTTAGTGATTCTTATCAATATTTAACAACAGGCACAGCACAATACTAATTAAGGTATATAAACGGGAGTAGAGTGCAGAGGTGAGATATAATTACAAGCAGGGAAAATATCACAGAATTTCAACTGAATCTAAGACAGCTTAAACTCGCATATTTACAGCTACGCCTCACACTAATAATCAGAAGTTACTTAATCAAAATGACGATACCTGATGTTTTAATGCTGCCGATCCTTCATGGAGAATTTCAGGCACTCAATTTACCTGGATGAATTGACGAAGACTCCCCTCTCCGTAATAATTAATTCTATTGCTTTTCAATCTTCTAATCCACTTCTCTTGGCGTACATCAAACGTATCCCTCGCTTAACTCGTCAACAACTACGTGCCTACAGTACGCTCTTTTCACTTTACTTTAAATCATCTCACTTGACTTCTTACTTCCTCTTACTTAGCTCTCTTCAATTCGCGAAAACCAAATTTATATAACATTTTCATTTACATAAATCACGTTTTGTTTCTCGATGAAGGTTGGTTGAAATAAATATTTTGATTAAAAGGGAAAAAGAAGGAAATAGTATAAGCCCGTATAGATCCGTCACAAGATGTGTTAGCTGTATCAGAGAAAACACGGAAAATAGCCACCAACTTGGAGCCAATATCGCGCTACTTGAGAACAAATTCAGACGAACTTGTGGCGTGGCGAATGAAAAGCGTCCTGGACGACCATCAACATCTGATGATATCGTTAAGAAACTTTTCCTGAATTTGTTCACAAGTGGCCTAATATTGGCCCTTGTTGGTGGCTGTTTTCCGACTGACAGTTGACGCACCGCCTCAAATGTTTTACCACCCAGTTTCCAAGACACGATGGCTATTCTTTCTTCCAAGGAGAGCCTTTCTTCAAACATCAATACAAAAGAAATCAATACATCATATTTTTCATGGAAATGAATCATTATTTTTAGAACACTGAATATTACTGAGAGATTCTAAAATGAAATTCTACAATTATTCTTTTGTGTGAGGTTTCCTAAATTTTTTAGAGAAAACTTTCTTTGGCAGCACACAGACAAGGTACAACAATAGCTTGAAAGGAAATTAATTTGTTTAATTTAGAGTTGAAATAATTATTGTTAAATGAACATAATTGTAAAAAAAAATTAACAAATCTCAAAAAAGTCATCTTGTTTTAAAAACTTTTCACCTGTGTTTTTCTGACGTTTTTCCTTTCGGCAAAATTTAAGATTCGAAATGACAAATGATACCGAAATTTTTTCAAAATAGTAAAACGGTTACTGATCTAATAAATGTTTCTTCGTCATCATTTGCTAAGGATAATGTTTGCCTAGTAAATGCTGCCAGGTAAAACATTCAGCTTACTGTTTCTATAACAATTTATAATCTTGCTTATAGAATTAAACAATAAGTAGGTAAAAGATAACTTTTGAATATAAATATGGTAAAAAAAAAATTGTATTCGAACAATTTTTGCTATTTTCTATCAAGGGCTACAAGAATATATATATATATATATATTATACAAAACATAGTTATATATAAACTTAAGATAACTATAGTCATGATAGAATAGTCTTAGCCACAGTAGTACTAGAGCAAACTCCTGGCCTTAGGAACCAGGATTGCAGGTTTAAACAATGTTTTTGGCCAGCCAACCTTCACCAGAATTTCTTAATACTCTGGGCCAAAGAGAAAGCAAGAAATTTCTAGAGAAGAGTTTAACTATTATTATAAATAAAACCATAATCTATTAATGTAAAACGATAATATATAGCCTGTAATAATTACTAAAATATTTTAAAATCAAAGTTAAAACTATTACATAAAGACTTACCACGTGAGTACAACAAAAAACATATTTCCGGGCAACGGAATGGTCAATAACAGTAACGCATAAAATTATTAAGATTTGATAAATTAACATTAAGACTATATACATACACAGTTAAAAAATTCTATATTTTATTTTAACACTTATAGAAAATAAAAGTACCATCCAGACATATACAATTAATTAAAAAAATATAATATTGTTAATTTACTTAGCTTGAGGCGCCATCTATCGATTAACTGTACAACTAATAACATATTTTTATTTAACTGTTAGGCAACTTTTTATAAATTTAGGAGGGTATCCATGTTCCATACAATGTATAATAAGGTTATTAAAATTTAAATATATTAAATTTATCACTAACTAACACGTTATTAGGATAAATATTATTGAAAATAATATTTCTATGTATAGATATTTTTATAAATTGGAATTCCAGTAAGGCAATTTAAGAATATTAAAATTAAAATCATCTCTTTTATCATAAATATTGCTATGTAATTTATAGTCCTTAATATACACTGCTGGCCACCGTAAATGCAACACCCTGAAGGAAGCACGCAAATAACATGAAATTTACAAAATGCATTAGCGGAGATGAGATATGCAAATGATTAGAATTTCAGCACAGACACATATCACGCACGCCTGTGGCGCCACCTCAAAGTGCTATTTGAGGCTTGGAGATTTCAACAAATTCAAGTTAGGCAATTGTGTTTTTCTTGTGGTTTTTTCAAAAAACGATCAGTTATGTCTCGTAGAAAACAGCGATCAGCTTTTGATCAAATATCCGAGTTCGACCGAGGAAGGATAGTGGTCTACCGAGATTATGGATCATCTTTCAGGGAAATCGGTAGTCGTGTTGGACGAAACCCAACAACTGTAATGCGGATAAGTGACCGTTAGATGCAGGAGGGTACGACGGCCCGACGTGGTCGATCACATCCACCTCAGTGCACCACTTCACGTGAGGACAGGCAAATTGTGCGCATAGCAGTGACGGACCGCTCAGTCACATCACGAACCATAGCACAGCACATTGAGTCTGTAACGCATCATTCAGTGTCTGCGCGTACCATTCGACGCCGTTTACAGCAGGTCTGTCCGCAAGACGTCCATTGCTTGGTCTACACTTGACGCAGAACCTCAGACGTCCCCGCCGCCAATGGTGCGATGAAAGAAGGATGTGGGTGGCAGAATGGAATGAAGTTGTCTTTACTGACGAGTCACGCATCTGTCTGCAACACCACGATGGTCGGATTCGAGTCTGGAGACACAGTGGAGAGAGAATGCTGAACAGTTGCGTTATGCACCGCCACGGTCCTGAACCGGGTATTATGGTATAGGGTGTCATTGGATATCACTCTCGCACTCCTCTAGTACGCATTGCCGGTATTTTAAACAGTCAGCGCTACATCTCCGAGGTGTTGGAGTAAATTGTCCTTCCTTATCTTCAGGGCTTGGCCACAGCCATATTTCAACAGGATAATGCGCGACCACACGTGGCACGCATTGTCCAAAGGTTCTTCGTCAATCACCAGATTGAATTGCTTCCCTGGCCGGCTCGCTCTCCGAATCTTTCGCCGATAGAAAACACGTGGTCCATGGTTGTTCAACAATTGACCCAGATTACACCCCCAGCTGCCACACCAGATCAATTTTGGAAACGTGTGGAAGCTGCTTGGTCTGCTGTACCCCAAGAACACATCCAAAGTCTCTTTGAATCAATGCCGAGGTGTGTGGCAGCGGTGATCTCCAACAATGGCGGCTACTCTGGCTACTGATTCTGGCAGGAACCACACTTCACAGAAGTCTATAAATTTAATCATTTGATACTTGGTCAACATGTTATAAACAAAATAAATTTTGTTGTGCTATCTCTTGTCTTTCTTGGTGTTGCATTTACGGTGGCAGCAGTGTACAATGATACATCCAAATAATTAGTTTTCTATTAATTTTAATTAGCTTTAAATAATTCGGATAAAAAGTAATATTGGGGATAAATTACTATTTTTACCAAACATTATTAGGTCATTTATGTACCTAAATGTGTAATAATCATTATTAATAATATAATTATTTTCGTAAAAGTGTTAACATAAATTAGCCAAACTATTGCTGTCTTGTAAGACTAAATCTATTAGAGTTCTAAATTTTTGTACATTAATATTAAGGTATAATTACCATGATTACCTAAAATTACCCTAATTATACCATTGCTATCAATGGAATTAAAAAGATCTTCAAAATCATAACTATGAACTGAATAAATATTTTATTTTTAAAAAACTTTTAATATCTTTACTATTTTTAATTATAGCTTTATTATATTATGAAGTTTTGTATAATATTATGGAGCATTTTACCTGCAATAGTGATATAAGTTTTAAAACCATTTGTTACCGTTCTAAATTTAACAGGATTTTTTATGGAATTTAGGTGTTAAAAATATATATGGAAACTTAATCTTATGAATGGAAATACCCAATGTTCTATATGTAGCAATAATTCGATTATTAATTTCTTTATCTGACAAGTCCAATCTTTTAAAAGATTCATTGTTTAAAAAAGGTTCATTAATCATATTATTATAAAAATATTTACAAATTATAGCATAACTACCAGGCACTTTGTCTATGTAAACAATGACAAAATTCTTTTGTAAATCATAAATATTCTTTTTTACATCTTTATAAGTAAGTACTGATTTAGAATGATAATTAAATTTCATCAAGTCTTTTAAAATATAGTACTTAAATTCATCAAATGCCTCTAAAGGCAAACCATATTTAACTGCAGATTTAGTAATAAAAATATTTATATCATTATTAATTTGTTTTTTTAACAGTATTATTGTTGTTAGAAATTGTTAATCTAAAACTAGGGCCTTTACTCGTGATATCTTTTAAAATTTTGTCCTTGATTATTTTTATATTGCCTGTTACTACATGTTTATGATAGCTATCAATAAATTCATGATAGTTCTTACATGACAGCTCTTCATGGCAGTCATCTATGTCAAGAGATGGTGATCTATTATTGTAATTATAGATAAATCTGCCCATCGCTTTATTATATTAATAAGCTTTTTTAACAATTACATTCCTTACAGGAAAAAGTGACAATTGTCTATTAATTACACTAGAAAAAATTAACTTTAGCAAATGTTTTATTCATGAATAATAAAATGCAGTATTCTGTAGTAGGTTCATTAATTTTATCAATATTTATATTGAATTTATTAACTAAAATTATTAATATCTTTAATGATGTGAACTGCATGACACACCTTATACATATATATAATTATACAGTCAGTGGCGCACACAAGAATTTTTCAACGTGTCCAAGATCGAAAGCCCACCGTTCTTGCGTGACCGCGGTAGCCTAGTGGCCAAGGTAACGGGCTCGTGTCCGGTGTGTCATGAGTTCGAACCTGGTGCTTCTGAAAACCCACCGTGTAGAGCAGCGATGTACGTTAAATCTGTCGAGAGCTCAAACGTCCTCCCGTTGTTGTGGTAGTTAGGAGAAGGGGGTGCCAGTTCAGGTGTCGTCCTCGTCACTTGACCATGGTTCAAAATTACGAGCTCCGTTGCCAAAAGCCCTCGTGAAGCTGAACAGTGCGACGATAAACTACCTTTACTAACACTCTCGTATTTTTCTCCAATAAACCATCCATCATATTCTTTTGATTTTGTCGATTTTCGGGAACAAGAAGCAGTAGAAGATTAATTATTGAATAAATAATAAGAAATAAGTAATAAAATTAATTGTTAAAAACAAAAAATACTTTATTTTAATTTTACACACACGTACTATATACATAGAATTATAATCAATAGGGGGAAAAAAACAAGGGCTATGGGATTTTTGCACCCGGGACCCCCTACCCTTGTGTGCGCCACTGTATACAATCGAACCCCGATTTGACGAATCCCTATTTAACGAATTTGTTTCCTTCCCAGATAAAAATGGAAGCAAAAACCCATTTTAACGAAATAATAAACATTGAATTAATGAATTATTTCAACAGTTGAAAAATTTCTTTATGTGTTTGTATTAGAAAAAATATATTTTTTTAAAAAATGATACTCTTTTTTGCTCGGAACAGAAAAAGGATTCTTATTATTAATAACAAGTTCCCATGGGAAAGGAAGCAGACTATTATTAGACTTTAAAGGTGCGGATGAGTCAAGAGTGCAACGTATCATGTGAGTTTTGAATAGGATAGGAAATTCCTATTATTCTACTCCAAGATTTTAATTATTATGTTACATTTGATGAGGGACTGCCTATCTGTGCAACTGAAGCTCAGGAAACTGTTGATTTGTTGGAGCCGAAGAATAGCAGTTCTGACGCAGAAATTATCAAAACTGTTACATAGTCTAATGCTTTACATTACATGGAAACATACATCAAGAAGCAAGATGTAAATGACGCAGTATTTTCTTCTCTGCATAAAGTAGTAAAAAAAAACTCTGTGACGGATCTATACGCGGCTCTACTAATCCCTTCATGACTCTTTCAGAAAAATATTTATTTCAACCAACCTTCGCCGAGTGAAGGAAGCGTGATTATGCAAATGAAGTATATTATATAAATTCTATAATCATTAGTTGGTGAGTTAGTTGGTTAGTTGAAGAGTGAAGGATCGTGGAATGATCAAGTGCATTTGGAGTTTATTGATGGAAGATTACTGAGAGTGGATCAATCGGCGGTTATTAAATCCAGATAAGGATCGCTTCAAGGTTCAAGTGTAGGACTCAACTTCATAAAAGTACAGGTAACGGGATCCTTATTTAAATAGAAGTTAGCTTATTAGTGTGCGACGTAGTTTATATTGAGCGTGTTTAAGCTATCGTGGAATCAGTTGAGGATCCTTATTATAATCCCAGGCTATTGAGTCTCACCTCCGCGCTCTATTATCTGATGAGTTATCTTAATTAGATTGTTATTGTGTCTGCTTGATATTTTGGTAACAATAAAATAATTAGTGTGAATCATGTCTGTTGGTTATTCAGTTTCTCCTACCACACCAGCCGGGGGTCTGCGGGTAGACAAGGGGTTTCAGAGGGAAGCAGGAACCGACCGGCATTACAACTCTTTCATGTCAAAATTAAAAAAAAAAACTGTCAAGATTATCAAAAGATTAGTCAGTATTTTAAAAATTAAAATTAACTGGTGCTTAATAATTCTCTAATAGTATTTTTAGCGGTTGAATAAAAAGCGTGCAATTTTAAACTATAGATATTTTTTGTGTAGTTACTTATAACAGAATTTCCAAAATATCAATGCAAAAAATTTATATTTTCATTAGACCCCGATATAATGAACAAAAAGTCCGGTCCTGATGGATTTGTTCAATCGGGACCAGACTGTATATATGTATATACATACCATAAAATCCAGCGTATAACACGTATTTTTAACATAAAAATGAAATCGAAATTTATGGTTGCGCGTTATACCCCGGGTATAAAAATGATATATTTATAAAAAAATAAAAATAAAAAAGATGAGCATAACAAAATTAGACTTCTACAAGGATCGGAAGACTGTTAATTTAGAAGGAATGGAATATCTAGTTAACTTAAAGGGTTGTAGTTCTAGAATTACATTATTTTTTCAAAATCTTGGGATATTACCTTGAATAAATGACTTTAATCATAAGTGCATTGCACACGTACATTTCAGGTTCCAACCTAAGAAAGGGGGTGTGCGTTATACCGTGAATATACCTAAAAATTAAAAATTGCAGCTGGAAAATATAGATGGGTGTTATATGCCGATGTCATATTTAAAGTTGGACACCCAGAAAGCTTTAGAGATGTTTTTGATAAATGAATCCTTGATTTAAATCTCAAAACTCTAATCTATTCAACCATATAGAATAAAAATTAATTTAAAAAAAAATTTCAGTAATATTATTAGGTCTTTTCGAGCACCGTAAAATTGTTAAGTAGAAACCTAAGGGATTAAATCCCTATTTTTAATATTTTTAAAGTTGAAAGGATAAACAGAACGTGCATTCTTATTTCTATATGAAGAAATTATGAATGAAACTTTCTCGTAATACATTTGATGAAAGAAATCCCTCTTAATTCACACGATGAATTGTCAACGTGTGTTTTCATTTTAAACCATGGTCAAGAGATAACATTTTAGCTAGTTTCTTATTTATAAATTTTTTCCATTATGCTGCGGGAGAGGTACATAAAAAACTCACGAAAAAAATAAATAAATCTCCTATTGTTCCACTTATAGCGGTAGGGATAACTAGTCCACCTCGGGCGTGCAAATTTACATACAAAATATTTTTAGTATAGTCATTACTAATCCTTAAACAGAAAAAAAAAGTGAGTGTACATTTGGCGGAAATTATTTTAGTTACTATGCATTAAGAATAAGAATACAACATTAAGTTACTATTCGTGCATCAGTTGAACGAATAAAATAAGGGGATGCTCTGCTATCTAATACAAAGATGTTTTTGAAATTAAAAGTAATTTAACTCAAATTAATCTTGAAAAAGAAATTTAAAAGCATTTTTTTTTCACTGTCAGATTTGAAAAAAAGAAAGAAAGGAAAATTACATTTTTAACTGGTTAACGAATAATTCAAACTCTGAAGACTGACAGTTAAGTCGTACAGCGACTGTTTGAAATTTTCTGGTATGATTAATTTACCAGTTAGTGAATGAGGGAGAATTAGTAACATTAACGTCGTACTATAAAGGAACACAAGAGTTAATGACGACGGACCTCTTAATTTAACGTCAAATGACGAGAGCTGAATATTTTTCATTCTATATTTCTTCTATAATATACAGATTGACACAGCTTTTGTTGAAGGGTGTTAGAAAATTTATTTTTTTGAATATACGATTTTGTTGGCGGGATGTGTGAGCCTTTATACCGGATAACTAAAGGAAAATGCTCCCTGTTAAAATTATGAATATTGTAGATAAAATTAAATGATTGCCTAAATTCATTCTTGGCGAGGAAAGATCAGTTGTTGTAATAGATCCTGACGAATTGATAAGTTGAACTTTTATCTTTAAGTAAAACATGCTCGTTTGCAAGAGAATCCAGTCAAAAATAATCTTTCCAGAAATATAGATTTTTTTTTTTAAATCCCATATTTCACGAGACCCTTTAATACTTTTAAAAATCCCTCTGAGGTAATTTAGATTAGTTTAAATTTATGGTAAAATTGTATCATTTGAACTCTGGCAGTTAAAATTTTAAAATTTTCACTAATCTGGGGAAAACTTTTGATGACATTAAAATCTTTATTTAAGTCTATCATTAGTTCTCCTCTCTTTTGTCTGCTCTCAATACGGAAAATATTTGGGGGGGGGGATAGTGAAAATGCCTTTATTTTGTAATCATGTTTCTTGAAAATATTTGTCTGTTGAAAAATTGCTCCAAAAAAGGTTATCTTGAAACTTGTTTTTGATTAATTCCACAAGTGCATTCCTTTCTATTAATTGCATGTTTTTGAATCCCTTTTGTTAAGAAAAGGATAAAGGGAATAAGTCATAGAAAACCTAACGATATTTGTGTGGGATGTAGAGCATGGCTTCACTAGATGCGTGCGTAATTCTAATAGCGGTTGTAACAATCAGAATCTTAAAAGACCCGGTTGCATCTTTTCAGCACTAGATGGCGGGACATTCCTACTGTAAATAAAAAAAAAAGACTTCATGAAATATTTTTATTTAAATCAATTAATATTTTAAGATCTAATTTTTTTGTTTTTGTTTACAAAGCTTTTTTCAGAGAGTAGGGACTCCTTCAAAATATTTGACAAACTTATTTATGCTTGTGGAATGTTATAGAGTAATTCAAATAGAAGCGTTTAATGTAAGTAATAGATTCTGCTTGAGTGAGTGAGTGAATATATTAACGTCGTACTGTTCTGCCATACGAGGGCATTTGGAGACGGACCTCGTAATTTTCAGCCATGGTCAAGTGACGAGGACGACACCTGAGCTGGCACCCCCTCTCCTAACTACCACACGACACCAACGGGGGAAAGTTTGAGCTCTCGGCAGATTTAACGTGCATCGCACCCCTACACGGCGGGTCTTCAGTGGCACTAGGCTCGAACTCATGACACGCCGGCCATGAGTCCGTAACCTAGGCTACCGCGGCCACTAAGTTCTGCTTGAACTCATTTGTAAAGGGGGAGGGCATTGCTTATATAATAGAGAAAATCGAAGAAAAAGTTTAGAAACATGTACATTACACAAAAAAATAGATTAAGTTACACAAAGTATTATTAGTAATATGAAACATAGTCTAAAAAGTTTTTTTTCAAAAATAACTGTTAATACAGAAGCAATAAGATTTGAAAATTTATTAAAGGAATAATGTATAATTTTTTTTCTCTGTGAAACGTTGTACGTCTTCTGTTAAACCGTTTGGAAGTATAAATGCTTTAAATGTATGCAATGAAATACGTCTAGCGCGAAAACGCTTAAGATAAAACATCGGTTAACGAAGTCCTTCTCAAACATTCAAAGTTTGCGACTTTTTTTTGAGACTCTAGGTAGACTCCTTGTGTGCCAACAAGTATAACACAAGGCTTATACAAACGTAAGTCAATACTCAATCAATAGTGGTAGGAAGTTTTAAGTACAGGGATACAAGCACAAATGGGGATCAAAAGGTAAAAAGAAACAAGAAGGGATGCAAATACAATAAACACAGAACAAAATACAAGATTGCTCACATGCAAAAACGGAGACATTCAGTAATTAAAATTATACAATAATGAAGGTTTGGGAACACATATGTGATCGTAATAAGATTTTCAAAATACAAATGCATAAAAAGCATGCACATACACACAAATACTATACGCACAGACACACACACATATATATACGCACTTGCAAAAAAAGAAAAAACCAGAGATACATACATACACAGTAAATGTTAGCAAACACACACACACAAAATAATAAAATAATAATAAAAAAAATTTAAATTTACAATCTAAACAATACGAGAAAAAATGCTATTAATATATGCAGAAAACGATGTAACAGAAGACTTGCTCTGAACAAAGGCAGAGAAAGGAGGAGGCCACGCTATATTGTTCTTTTGTAGGCAATTCATGAGAGTACGTCTTTCGGAAGAGAATTTAGCACAAGCAAATATTAAATGCTTGACATCCTGGAATGTGTCACTGGAGCAAGAACACTGATCAGTAGGCGACAAATTGAACCGTTTCAAATAGGCTTTAAAGTTTCCATGCCCAGTTAGAAACTGGGTAAGTATAAAATTAGGATGAAAGTGATTAGTCTTTAAACGATTCTGAATAGAAGGAATAAATTCCTTGGTGAAGAGGGTATTATTTGATATTTGATATAATTTATTCCACTCGGAAATAATTTTTTCCTTAAAAATATTTTTATAATATGATTTCGGAATGCTCATAGAAATCAAAAAATTTAATTTTGTAGCTTCTTTTGCAAGCCAGTCAGCACGTTCATTGCCATGGATTCCCGTATGACCTCGAACAAAAGAAAAGGAGACTTTTACACCTCTGCTTCGAAGAAAATTGAGATCAATTTGCGTTATAACAATCAGTTGATTTTGAAAACCAATGTTATTTAAAGCAAATAAAGATGAAAGAGAATCGCTGCAAATTAAAAAAATTGGATGAAAGGTTTTCGTTTTTACAGATCCTGTTTGAGCTATGCAATGTAATTCAGCCTGAAAAACACTACATTCATCTCTTATTCTAAGTTGGCGAGTTTCAATTTCAATGAAATCTTGGAAGATAACAAATGCAAGGTCGACCTTATTGTTGGTTTTGCATCTTGCCTTCCCCCATTAAATAACAATGTATTAAATGCAATAATAATGCACTTTGATGATAAAACTACAACACGACCTCGGTTATAAACCTTACAAATTATCAAGATGCGTGTTGAATTTTGTGTATACCTAACTTTTAAGTACTAGACGTTTCAAATAAGTGTTGCGGTAAATTAATATTTTCTTTTTTCGACTTTTTAATATGCTCGTGCCTCCCACAAGGTTATCAAGCCCCCTGGGGGGCGCTGTAAATTTCAGAATCTCTGAGTTAATTCGAAATAATACAACAGTCCTGACAAACTACTATGCATTTTCATGATTTTTTTTCTTAACACGAAACAAAATCGCTTAACACGAAAAATTTCCTTCAGTTCATTGCAGTAAATGATGATAATGTGTGTGCACAGCTCCAATTATGGCAGGCAAAGACATTTTAGACTTTGATCAAAGCTCAAAAAATATCATTGAAGCAGATGCATAAGAGGAAAATTAAATGAATAATGCAGCACCTGTTCCCACGTCATTTGAAATGAGGAACATCATGAAAAATATGTTCAATTTCTTAGGTGCACATACCAATGGTGAAATGAATGGAAAACATAGATCAATTTGTTGACAACTGAATACTAAAAAAGACAATACAAAGAAAATTATCAGATAATTTTCCAAATACAAAAAATGTTTTGCTTTTCAAAAAACTTGAAAATTTTGTATCAAATTTCATTAAGGTCTTGTGAATGAATTTTTTTAATTCATTTTTATTAAATATGTACATTTATAAATATCTATTTAAATAAAATATACTCTAAAAAACTTAATCTTGTTGATTTATGTTTTTTTTTTTTTTTGTTTTTTTTTTGTTGCAATTTCTTCTTTTAACATGGAAAAAATATTTCAGTCCCCTCAATTTCACGTTAAACGAGTTTTCACAGCTGTTTGTGGGATATAAAGGGACAAATGCTATTATCTCATATGTTAAACGATTTTCAGAATATTTTCACAATTTTACATGTTGCCACTTTGTAAGTTCATAATTAAAAATAATAATTGCCGAATCCAAGACTTTCTTTTTTTTATGAGATACGAGCAATATTTTTTAATAATTAAAAAGACTTAATATTGTTATATTGAGTAAATTCGTAAATTTTTACTTTCACAATCTGTCATTCTCAATTAATTTTGGCACAAAATTATAAAATCCGTCAACAATGGTTGGTTATGTAGCTTACAACAATAAAAACTAAGCAAAATAAAAATAATTTAAAAATTATTTTAAGGGAATAAAAATTATTTAAGCTCTTTTTACCTTCACAAAAGGGACTCTAAAACGTTTAATTCATATGAATCGCTTTGCATACACTTCTACTTCTGCTTCTGTTTATATTTACATTTATCCTGTTATATTTTGCCGATAAGCTGGGTGCAGACTGTAAGCGGATATTTCTTTCAGAAATTTGAGCATTTTATATTTCATTACTCAGTAGTAATTTTTTACTGTAAAGATGTCCACCATTTGTAGACTAAAACAGCTTGTTCCGAGAACCACTGCATTATTCCTTTGTGATATGCAAGAAAAATTTGCACCTAGCATACAGTATTTCCCGGCTATAGCAAATGTAGCATCACGAATTTTGAAGACAGCAAAAACTTTAAAAATGCCTGTTGTTGTTACAGAGCAAAATCCAAAAGGTATGAAGCAGTTTTCTTTAATGATAACGTTAACAAACTGAATTCTTTTTAGTTTAAATTTGGTTAAGTTTTCATTAAAAAATAAAAATTGCATAAAATCTCCACTACAAGATATTTAAGTGAAAATAATGGAGTATACTAAACTTCCAAATTATGTAAATAAAAATCCACTCTGTACAGTTGATGTCATATTAAATACAGAATTTTAGCTTTTGATTCCTATGTATAAAATGTAAAAGTTACTTTTAAAGCATATATCTTATTTTTTATAAAACATGTTTTAAAACTAACATTACATTTGTGAAGTCATCAGCTTTTTATGTCTAATTATTAGTAATTAAAATTAATTTCATGCACATGGCATTATCAACTGTTTAAAAAATGGTATTTTTTTTTAAAAAGTTGCTTTTATGTAATATTAATGTCTTTTTAAATAACTATTTTTTGCTTGCAAACAATAAAGAATGTTTTAACAGTTTTGTAATTAAAGATAAACACATAATTAAGCATGTGGATAATTAATTAAATTCAAAAGGTAGATAGACTTTGGCACATATCTTTCCTAGGATAAGATCTCAGTTATTTATTTTTTCATACTTTTATAATAACTGGCGTTTTATATTTGAAAATGATAGATGTCTACCAAATTCATTCTTTTCAAAACACAAGAAAATTTTATTTTTTTAATTGATTTATTATACCATGAGTATAGAACACTATACCTGTAACATGTTTGTGATAAACACCATACTTACAGTTTCAACTTTCAAAATGAAAGCCTAAAATTTTTTTGAAATTTTGTGAATAAGAGTTAAAAAAAAAATAATAATAATAGAACTGGCAAATGAATTTTTTTATTTTATCAAGATATTTGCTTCAAGGAAGAAGATAATCTGTTGTGTTAATTCTCCTTCATGTTGTTTGAGGTGGAGAAAGACCTTAGAGGAAGGATAGGCTTTGTCACAAATCTTGAACATGCAAGAAATATAGCTGCTGAAATATTTTCCATGACTTGAGATTATATAATTTCTACTTATGACTGTAAAATGCAACATATATGAGATAATTTCATCTTTGAACTCTGAAAAATTTCCCATCAAACTTTAGTTACAATATTCTATCAATTTCTATTACATTTGCTGCATAGTTTGATTTAATAAGTTAGTATTAGATTTTATTACTGTATTTCACCATGACTAAATATTTTTATACCTAAATTTTTTTATTGTATTTTAATTGAATAGTATGTAGAAATGTAACATTAGTATTTCTTTCTTATCTGTTCAAATCAAATTTTACTATTTACACAAAAGATCTTACTTTTTTAAAATTAAATAAAAAAATCTTACTTTTCTAAAATTTTCAATATTTTTTCTTGTATTTTCAAATAATTTGTGTGGAAAATATTTATTTATACAATATTTTGAAATTTGTATATAATTTGTTTTTAATGAAAGATTATAATGTTTTCTAAAAGCAAGGATAATTTTTGTAGGTAAAGTCAAAGAATAATGATTCTACAAAACTTTTTATATAAATTTGGGGTTCAATAATTAGGCATTATACTCATTTTTAATTATGCATAAGTCTACTTTGAATACATATTATTATATAATTTAAAATGTCTGTTAATAATTTCACCTGCATTTTTTTTAGTTATAACTTTTGCATTTACATAAAATATGCTTCAAAATTTAATTATTTTTATTTTTTAAACTATTTCCTTTTGAATTTAAACTACATGCAACTTAAATTTGTTCAATTTCAAGGTAAAAGTGAAGTTGCAAATATTTGTTTTGATTTTTGCTTGAGATATTTGATAATTTAATTTTTTTTGTATAAATATATATGTGATAAAGTAGTCATACTTTTTTATAAATTGATTTTATTTGCTAAAAACTTTAAATATTATAATTTTTGTAGGTTTGGGTCCCACTGTAAAGGAAATTGGATTGGCTGATTATCCTGAAATAAAACCATATTCAAAAACACAATTCTCTATGATGATACCTGAAGTACATGACTATCTGAAAAAGGAGCATCCAGAAGTTGAAAATGTCATTATATGTGGCATTGAATCTCATGTATGTGTGCAGTGCACTGTGCAATCTCTTATAAATAGTGGATATGATGTACATGTTGTAGCAGATGGATGCTCGTCACGAACCATGGTAGATAGGTATGATACTTTTGATATTAATAAACATATAAGATTTCTTCCTTTGTTAATTTATGATAAGTTTTATGAAGTGGCATTTTGTTAACTTTATTATTTTACATTATGCATAGTTGTTCAATGTTATTTTTTTGATTTTTGATAAAAAAAAAATGTAACTGCTTCTAATATGTGAAATATTGTATTTGAATTTTATATGATTTTTAAATGTGTACATAATGATTTTATAATTAATTAAAAAAAATTTTTTTAGTCACTGGAATGTTAAAAAACTAATTTTTTACTCTAATAATAATTAATTGTCAAATTACAGTAATTTACTACAGTAATTGCTAAATTTATTACAGTTTATTTTAAGCATTTTATTACAAGACCTAATTTATGGACAAAGAATGATTTTTCAATTGTATGAAATGTATGCATTGCATCATATTAATCTGAAGCCCAGTGGCTGAGTGGTTAGTGCATCACGCTTCTACACCACAGGTCCGAGGTTCAAACCCCGGGCTGAGCAAGGTTGACTCGGCTTTTAATCCTTTCAGTGGGTTGATATATGAGTACCAAGCCTGCTTTGGAACTTAACACTGAGGGTTTTGCGTCAGACTGACCACCTGACCTGAACATCTGCTCATGCACCTCAGGGCCCAAGGTCACGTATACTGAGTTAGACACAGTAGGCCTTGACCCTCTTGGGCTGTTGCACCATTGAGTTAAGTTCATATTAATTCAGATAGGTTATATAAAATATTCATTTTTAAGACTTTTCCAAATTTGGCACACTGATAAAATAGGTATATTAAAACACCAAAATAAAATGAGGAACCTTTCTGGAGGTATCAAAGAAATTGTATCTTAAGTTTCAAAACTTTGTATATGCTTTTAATTTTCTATTAAAATTTAATTCTTTTGATTACTTGCATAGCAAACTGATATAGTCATTTCTTACTTCCCGACTCAATTTTTTGTTAATATTTCTCACATTAAATTTTTAAACAAACTATTTTATTTCTATACAAAATATTTTCAAATTTACCTTATGTTTTCTGCTTTCAAATATAAAACTTCTTTGAAATGTCAAATTATCTGAGGCCAGTTATTATAAATATATTATACTTGCTTATCACAAGATAATTTGCTTGTTAATTTGTAACTTGAAATATAGTAATTATTATAGTATGAATTCAAAGGAATTTTTAATACTTTTCCATTAGCTAGGTGTAGGTGATAATAAATTGACAAATGTTTTCATCAATCCCATGCAAAATATTACCAATTACAGCCATTTTTGTCATTCCCAGTGTAGTTTTTAGTAGTAATTCTGTAGAGTTTATTAGAGAGTATTCAATAATTAGTTACGATTAAAGACCACCCCAAGTTTCCATTCTTTTTCTTCAAAACTTGAAAATAAAATCCTTTGATCTGGGTGTGAAAACCTTGCTAATTGAAAATAAAACTAATTTATAATCAACAATAAAAGTATGAAAAATAAAATTGAAAATAACCAGAAAAATGTTAAAAAAAATTTAGGATTTAATGTTGTGTTTTCACAATGTGAATCCTAAATGGGTTAACTAATCCTTTATTTCTCAATTGTATTGTAATAAACTATGCAAAAGCACACAATTAGCAATATATTCTAAACTGTGTTTCAGTAATTGAGGCTATGAATGACATTTCTTAATAGTATTTTTTATTTGTTAATTTTAGTCATTTATCACAATTTAATTTAAAATTGCAAACTTTGTCATTTTATGTATTCTTTCTTTGAATTCACCCTCCCCCTCTCTATTTTATATTTAATACAGAAGTTACAAAAGCTTTGATTTTAGAAATTTTTACAAAAGATATAATTTAAATTTATGAAGATTTTATAAAATTCAATTTTTTTTATAGTGTGACTAATATACATCATTAAATTTTATGAAAATGAATCTGTTAATGAATTTGGTGTATTGTTTTGCTCTTTTAAATGAAGTCAAGTTATAAGTTATGTATTGAGACTTTTTAGTGTTTCTGGAAAGGAATATTGTGCTCTATAAACTTACTGTAATTGTAATGTAATTTTTGATTCTATATTAGAAAAATGAGGAATTTTTTATGTATATCGTGATTATGAAATGAATGTTATCTTGAAGATTTTTGAATTTGACTTGACGAATAACTTGAAGATTTTTACTACAGAGATCAATTTAAAAGGTAAATGTAAAATATCTACAACTATTTTATTAATATTTAAACAGTGCATGTAATATGAATTGTATATCAAAATAATAAGTGCTCTAATTTATTTTAATTTTTATCTTTAAATTTTTTATGAAAATTATAAAGCAATATTAAAATTTATATAAGTGTACATATTAAAAATGTAAGCGCATTTGCACTTACATAAAGTTTATTGAGTACATATATATACCTTTGAGTTATTTAAATCAAATTAAAATTAATATGCTTTTTTTTCAAAAAGTGAAGGGAAAAAATTATATGTTAATAATATAATTTTGAAAGAAATAAAAAGCACTTTGTCAAAACTGTTTTTAAAAATTTTCAAAAATAAATATTTATATAAATCTGTTTTACTTTCTAGAATGTATTCATTTCAAAGAATGAAGGCAATGGGAGCTTGGCTTACTACTAGTGAAAGTGTTATATTAGGATTGGTGGGAGATTATACTCATCCAAATTTCAAAGAAGTACAGAAATTGATACGTGAACCAGCTCCTGACAGTGGACTGCTTTCATTTTTACCCCATCAAGTACTTGGGTAAGGTAAGTTATTATATCTTATTTATATTAATACAAAAGGTGCTATTAAATATTTATTCAGTAATAAACTATTAGCATATAGGAAAATTTGGTTACATTGTATATTCTACCATGTAGTGTAAAAGAGGGCTTTAATTGAGACAACATGAATTCATTGTGAATTTTTTTTTTCTGAATTAAAAAGGATTGACATAAAATTATTTTGTACTCATTTCTTTTTCTTCGTTTAGTTATTTGATACATTGTTATTAACAGAACTGTCCACAATTAAAACAATATTAATATAAATCTTCTGTTAAAATAATTACATATATCAGTATTGATATAAAAAATGCATATCTTTTTAGACACAAGTATAGTCTGAATAGGTTGTGAAATAAATTTAGTTTTTAGAGCAATGTATCCCGTAAATTGTTAGTTTAATGTTACATTATTTTGATAGGTATCCTATTTATTTTCTTGTGGTATCCAATAGAATATGTCAAAAAAAGTATATATATATATTTTTTATATTGAGTATATATTTCATCACATAAGAAATAAAATTATCTAAGCCACAAAATTCTTATGTAGTTCATACTATCTAAGGGGCGGGCTTTGTTTCCAAATAAAGTAAATCTGTGAAATTTTGTTTGATTAGAATATAATGTGTTTTACAAAATAAATGTTTTTCAGTAACATTTTATCAAATATTTTTCAATGCATTCAAATTGAATTTTAACAAATTTGACTTAAAATTCAGCATATAAGGTAAATTATTTATCCATGATTTAAATATATTGGCTGTGTTTAAAACTAACAGGAATAAAATTTCAAATAAAAGAAAATTCTTTTCACATGATGTGTCAAATTGTGTTAAATTTAAATTCATTAGCCAAATATGATGAGATATATATGTTAATGATATAAGAACTTTAATTGACCCCCCCCCTTTTTTAGCCTTTTCTCTCTCTCTCACACACAACACATATAACAGCTTATGTAGAAATTTAACAATTTAGCTATTTACTTTCTTTTTTTACTGTCTTGAATTTTTGTGTTACTTTATTTAAAATACTGAAATATTTCTTTAAAATTATATGGGAAACTTTAGTTAAACTTTCAATTTTTTAAAATAATTTATATATATGTATAATGTAAAGAATTTTCCTTTAGAAATTTTGTCGGGATAAAAATATATTTAAATAAGGTTGGGGGAGGGGGAGCACTGTACGTAACCTCTTGTGTTTGAAGTTAATGCAAACAACAAAATTTTTTTTTGACTTGATAAATACTTTGTTCACTGAATAGAAAAATATGAAGATATGTGTTCAAGTTGTTGGATTTTCGTTCAATAATACTATTAGTAGTACAGTTGTTTTAATTCTCAGTCTATGACAAAAAGGCATGCTAGACATTATTAGACACATGACACATTAGTCTCAGGATTGAGTTGATGAGCTGAATTTTGTGTGCCCAATAATTAGTATTTTCTTCAATAAAATTTTGCTACAGAGCAAATTACTTTTTTGTGCGGATACATTAGATATATTACTTATAAATTAGGCATTCTTATTCCAGAAGTTAAATTCCAACATATGTTTTAACACCTAAATTTTCATAAAAATCCTGTTTAATTTTTCATACATTTATGAATAGCTTTAAAGCTTATATCACTCCTTCTGGTAAGATTTTACAAACTCTTTTTTTACAAAAACGTTATTCACCATCTAGATATAAAAGTTATTTTTAAAAATAGTAAAGATCTTATATTCTTTAAAAAATATTTACTATATGTATAGTTATAAGAGATTTTGAGGATTTATTTAACTCTATTGATTTTAATGATATAATTAAAGTTCTTTTAAAAATTACAATAATTATAATCGAAATAATGTTATAAATTTCTAGAAATTTAAAATACTTATTGAATTAGTATTAAAAAGTAATTTTATTTATTTTAATGGTAATCTGCATAAACATTAAAAGTTTACAATACAAGTTACAAGGAGTTACAAAAGTTACAAGAAGGCACTGCTAGTAATAGTTCAGCTGTGAACATTCTTATAAAAATGGTTATATTATTTATTAAGTTTTAAAATTTTTTTAGACATATTAATGATCTAATTATTTTATGTATACTAAGTATTTGAACATCATTAAAACTAACGCCAGCTCACTCAAAGCAGGTTACCTTGATGTATTTGTGTGTTTTATAAGAAAAAATCAAATTATATTTTTTTATAAGAGATGCCTTTATAATATTTTTAAGGAACTTTTTTAGAATTCTGTTATACATATTTCTGTGTATATAGAAATATTCTTTATTATTTACAAAATAACAAAATATTTGTTAGAAATAATACAAATATGATTTTTAATATAACAAAAGTTTATTTTTTAATTATTGCTTAGATCATGACTTCATTTACATATGTACAATTTTCTTTGTAATTGCATTTCTGTATAATAAGCCCAGTATGAAGTTATCATGGAATAATCTCCTTTTTTTTCGTTATTCATATTTTTCTATTAAATATTTTTGTGTGGTTTTAAAATTTTTATTTTTTATTCCTACATACATTCACAAGATAGTGCTACAGGTTATTTATTTATTTATTTTGATAATTTTTATTTAGCCTCTTTTTGAATAAATCCTTGATGTTTTTCTTCCAATAAATTTAAGATACTTTTTTGATTTTCATGTTTTTAGCTAGAATTATTATTCATTTTAAAATATATTATCAATTTTTTCCTTATGTGCGATACTGTTTTTAAATGGCAGGAATTGTTTTATTGTTCATGTATTGTACTGATAAAAATGATCTTAAAAAATTTACTATACTTGGACTTTTGGTTTTCTGGCTTAAGTATCTAGGTTATTGTTTTTAAAGAACATTCGGGATTGGAAATTATCTTATTATATTTTAATTATTAATCATTTAAGTGTTATGTTTATAATTTTATCGTATTTTTATAAACTTATTCTTATTCTATTTTTCACCCTTTCAGCCCAATTTTAGCAAATAGGAGGAGGGTTGACTGGCCTTAAAACTATGCTTAACTCCACAATCTTAGTTCCTAGGGCTTAGAATTTGCTGTTATACTACTGTTGCTATCTTATTTTGACCTATAATGTATAGTAATATTTCTAGTTATCGCTTTGCTTTATTAGGTTGATTGGAATATGTATGATTAGGGATTGCAATACCGGGATACCAAATACCGGTATTTTGAGCCATTTGTACATTTTCGAAATACCGGTATTCACAAGTTTAAATATCGGTTTTTTGGTATTTACTAGAATTTTTTTTAATTGTTTCTTATAGGTTCAGGGATTGCCTACATAGCAAAATATTATACGTCTTTCTGGTTATGTTATAGTGTTAATTATTGCACCATGATTAAAATATATTATAAATAAAATAATTTTACGTTCATTTTAGAAGGTGAAAATGTCAATCGTCTTTATATTCCACTCATTCCATTGTTCTTATTTTTATTTTTCCTAGCTGGTTCTACAGTTCAGAGGCAACTCATTAAATCTACCATCTGATTTTTTTATTACCAGATACTACAGGATAAAAGACTATTAATTTGAACTTAAAAATATAGACATAAATTATTTCTCTGACAAAAAAAACTAAATACACTACTCCTAACTAAGTTCTCGTTGAAAGAGGAATAACATATCTAAGCTCATCTGCCTGCCTTCATTCCTCAACACCTGTTACTAAAATGTTTCCCTAACGAGCGAAATTAATTAGTCTATGAATACAAAGTTGCATTATACAATCAAGAAAAGTTATAAAATATCTTAATCATTGAAGGCCAAAACTGTCTTATTACAGTTCAGATTGATACTGCACTTGCACAGGATTCATAGTCTTATATTCATATCTGAGAAACCAAGGTTGTACTTGTGAAGAAAATGCATAATATATTGATGTTTGCATTGTATCATACTTTCGGGTTCAAAATGTGTTTTAAGATTCATTATATATATATATATATATTCTCATAAATAATAACCCATAATAATGAATAAGAATAACTTTAAAGAATATAAAAAAAATTCAGTTAATAATACTTTGGTTTGGTTTCATTATTTACATGATGAAAAGAATATGATGGCAAAATGTTAAAAATTTTTTAGAGTTAAGAAGAAAAGAGACTAACCAAATCTGATCAAGTTTATAGTAAATTTTCTTAAAATTTTTTACCCACAATTCAATCTACATTCTGAAAAATTCGGTACAAGTATCAAAGATGATGTTGACATTAATGCCAATAGTGAAAAGGAACTGTCTCTTGAACAAAAATTAGAATTAGTGATAACTAAAAAATTTCAACATACAAAAATACAGTACAGAAATCAGTTATATCCAAAATCATCTGACGAGAAATGGATTGGTTTGAAGATGAGAGATTTAGAGGTAAATACTTGGGAAAAATATATCCTGCATTGCTAACAGTACCACCAACTTGTGTAGATGCCAAAAGAGCTTTTTTGACAGCTGGTAATTTTTGCACAAAATTATGATCCAGGCTTAATGTGTGACAGTACAATTGATGCATTATGTTTTTTGAAAACACTTTTCAAAAATTTAACTTTTGAAACATTAAGAACATTTCAAAAACTTGATATAGTACTACAGACTGATTAGTGATAGTTGCACTTTTTTGTGATTTAAATAAATAAGATGTTCCTTTATTTATTTATTTTTTTGTGATTTTTTATATATTGTTATAATTTATATGTTACTTATTATTTCTTCTGATAGTTGCACTCTCTAATAAAATTGGCAAGTAAAATAAAGAAACACCTGTGGTTTTTTTTCCTAAAATTTCTAATACCGGTAATAAAATCGGTATACCGGTATTAGACTTTTGGTCCAATATTGCAATCCCTATGTATGATTGATTATACATATAATCTTTTTCCAAAACAAAGAACTTCAATAATCTCAAATTGTTTTATATGACTTATTTTCAAGTACCTGTTTCATACAAATTATTTGTGAATTTCAAATTTATGATATTGCTATAATCCCTCTGTGGTAAAATATTGTAAATATCATGGGGAAAAAGTATGTTATATTTCTACTAATTATTTCTACTAATTTCATTTTATATTTTTATCTAATAAATGCAGATTGATAACTATATATTGCAATTCAAGAATTTTAATTTTTCTCAAATTTTAAACTATAATAAGTTAAAATTTAAATGACATTTGAACCTTGTTTTATTTATGAATTTGTAATCATTTAATCTCCTGTATTCATTTTCTATTTTTTTAGAAATAGCAAGATATGAATGCTGACATACACATTCAAAGAGAGCAAAATGATTTGTTGAAATCGATTGGAAATGTGATTTAAATTTTTTGTTTAAAATATAGATGTTTTGTGATACATTATGAAAAATTAAGGTTAATATTGCCAAATTATTTTGTAATAAAAGTATATTTTTTCATTCTAGCATAACAAAATTGTATTGTGTATTTACTATATCATTGCTTTGAAAGATTGTAAGCTGATGCTTTTGATTGTGTTTGTTATCATGTTCCTATTTGTATTAATATAAGATAATGCATTTCACTAGTTCTAGTAAAAATTTTCAAAATTCATAAAACAGAATTAAGATAAAGGAATTAAATACTGAACAAATATTAGTTTGTAAATAATATTAATTTATTCACTTCTTGTTGTGAGAAAATGAATATCTAATCCCATCACTTTCATGCAATAAGTAAAAAAAAGTATTGTTATTATAAACATATTATTTTTATATGTTCATTTATTTTTAATCAATCAAAAACATGAAAAATATCTAATTAGGATTTCTTAATTAGTGGAATTATACCAAAGAAATTAGAAAGTTGAGAGTTTCATCTTGAATCATTAAGGATCATTGTGTGTAGGAAAAACAAATGTTTTTGTTTGCTATGTATGTTATTATCTCAAAGGGTACCTTGTACATAGAAATTTGAAATCGAATGGTATCTTTACAATTGGATTGTTATTCTTATTTTAAGAATAAATAAAATATTTATATTTGATAGAAACATATGACTATGTTAGTTTTAATATACTGTGTATATTCCTGAATATAACATGGACTTTCAATACAAAAATAAGCTTGAAATTTATGCTTACATGTTATATGACAGTTATAAAAAATAGATTTCTACATGTACCTAAATGTTGTTTATTTAAAAGAAATGACATGCTTGATTAACTTGTTTTATCTCATAGAACTAAGTTATTCTATGCCATAAATCAACTACACCAACTCTGAATTGCTTTGCAGTTTTCACTTTCATTTACATTCTATTTTGTAACTTTAAGGCCACTAAACATTCACTTCTTCTTGTTGCATTAATACATTCTGGGAATTTTATAGGACCTATTTCTCAACATTTTCTTTTAGTGTTGACCATCTTGTTTTTGTGAAAAGCACATTCTTTGACATATTGTAATTTTTATTTTATTCTTCTGCTGATGCTTCAAGCTTTCACAAACACTAAACATCCTTGCTAAAGTATGATTTCCATTTTCCCCCACAAATTGCATTTGAAACCAGCACTGCCAAAAGTATGTAATTTTCTTTAAATAAGTAACCTAGACTCCAAATCAAAAGACAATTTCTTAAGATACACACATTATAAGTTTATTTGAAAACTTCCATAAAAGCCTTGTGCTTCATATAAAAACAAAACTTTTTAGAAATCTTTGCAAGTGTAGTAATTGTTTATATGTAACTCATAATTTCATTTCTGTAAACAATAGTAATGATACAACATTTTTACCTCTGAGAACTACTCTAGTTTTCTTAAAAGGGAACAACTCTTTTTTACAACATATGCCATGTGACTTATAAAAGTTTTGGCTGGAAGAGTTAAGTAATAATAAACATTGATGCTCAATTCAACATCCTCCCACCTAAGTTAATGTGAGTTAACTTGCAACTCAGGTAAAAACATGTATGCCATATATGTTTGTTCAAAATTACTTTTAAAATTTACAACTTTCTTATAAAATTAAAATAATTATAAAAAAAAGTTATAAAAAAGAAAATACTGTGAAATAAAAAAAATCATAACCATGGAATAAATGAAGAATAATGATAAAATTAAAACATAATTGTTAAATTATCTTAATATGCCAAGATCTTACCATTTTGACATCAGAAATAGGTTCTTTTAAGACTGGGATCAGAACTACTGCTTCAGCAGTTTGATTTCTTACCAATTTAATTGATTTCTCCATTAAAGATGCCCTGGATGACACTTCTGGAAGGTAAAGGTATTGGATCGGTCTTAACACCTGTCCATGAATAGTTGTGAAGAGTAACAGTCTTTACTGCAAAGAATCTCAGTAACTATGTCAAGAGACCAATTTATATGCTTGAAGTTTCCAATCAGTACAATGTCACCTACCATTCCTCTGATCTGTTTATTATTTTCTACTTTTTGAACTAAAACTCTTAAATATTCTCGATACTTTTTAGACATTTGAACTAATACTCCTAGAAATATGCCTTAATTTCTATGTAGTTCTTGTCAATATTTAAAGTGCAAGACTCTAGGCATCAAAAACATCAGTATCGAGAGCACCAGATGTTTGGATATCTCACTGAAATCAATTTAGATTCAGAAGCTCTGCATCATTTTATGAAACATATGTTAAAGGATGTGAATTAATAAGTGATTTTCAATCACAAAACACCATGGTTATCTCTCCATACATCAAAGAAAGCCTTTCCTGAAACTTTTCTTATTAGAAGAGGTTAATAGAAATTCTTTAGAATCTCTATTAACCTCTTCTTTCACCAACCACTCATAGTGGAATGAGTGGTGTAAGAGGCTAATAGGAAGTCGGTAAGAGAATTAAATTTTCATTCAGTTGGGGGTAAATAGCATTATCACTAACGATTCCATTCTTATCTGTGTATTAAGAGAGTTCAAAGCATCTCTAAAATTAATACTGTAATATAATAAAGACTCCACATCCTTCTCTTGAGTCTTAAATCTTCATAAATACAGTTGGGAAAGCTTTTGTTTGAAGAGCTGTAACTAAAGATTCACGCCTTTTTTTATGATGGCAAACTCATTTTTTTAAAAATTTCATCTTAGAAATAATGGGTTAACCAGATCTATCCCATAGATTTTTAAAGCTTCAGCATCCTGGACATGGTTTCCTAAGAGTAGAGCGGTAACAGTGTACAGTATTTGCACTGGGTATCGTACAAATGACACATTTAGGCACAGTGGAACAAATGCTCTTTCCACCATTCAAAATCTAAGATTTTCTCAATATAAACTAAACTAAACAAAACTCAGTATCACAACAACCCATGAGGATCAAGGCCTACTGTACCCATCTCACTATACATGAGCTTGAGTGCTGAGGTGCATGAGCTCATATTCCCGTCAGGTGGTCAGTCTGGTGTGAAACCACTAGTGTTTAGTCCCAAACAAGCTTGGTACTCATTTATCGACCCACTGAAAGGAAAAAATGCTGAGTTGACCTTGAAGTGCAATACGCTACCACTCGGCTTCCTTTTCCCCTCAATATATTGAGTAGAATTTGCTTGCTTGTTCACATGGTTCCAAAATATTAGTCTTTCAACAGCTTCAGGTTGAAATGGGAGAACCGCAGGTGTTTTAAAATGTTCTCTATCATGCTGATATAGTAGCTTAAGTTTTTGTCAAATAATATGATTTTGATCTTTGAAAATTTAAAGGCCTATCAAGTTTTTATGGTTCTCGTTTTCGAAACATGCATACTGAATTATCATAATTATTTTTTTACTTTTCCATTAATAACTCTGACTCAATAATACTTAGTATTCTTTTTTAAGACTGATAATTTTTAACAAACCTCATTATCCAAGCAATAAAGTTAACAATTACCTTTATTAAAAAAATGCATAAAATACCTTTGTGTAAAATACCTTTAATACCAAATATTCCCTTCAATAAGCATGTCTGTTGATAGGAAATATTTCATTACTGAAGAAATTGCATCCTTTTCCCACTGTTTGAAGATTTCTTTTTCATCAACATCGAAATTACTGCCCAGCCACTCTCTTCGCAGAATAAATATAACCAATCACATTCCTACCACCATTTTGAATTTAGTAAATGTGCTGAGTAACCTCTGTTCAGCAAGCCACAATGCGATTCTTCACTCCAGGTATGTGTTCCATGACTTTCTGTCGAGTAATTTTCTTATTCCTTTGTCTCAATTACAAAGGTTTCCATGGCTTATCTTTAGAAATCCATGCCTAAACAGTGAAAGAATCGATCTAAAAATAGACATGTTATCTCAGATAACATAGTAAATGAGAGATGTGAACTAACATTAGCGTCTAATGATTCCAATCTAGAAATTGTAGTTTCTCCTTTTCTTGTGGGGAATACTCTGCTTCTAACTTGAAACAGTCACACTCAGTGACGTCTTAAGGCTCTGGGCTACAGATAAATTTTAAGATTTTTTGAGTCCCTGGGCCCCTATGTAAAAGTAGGCCCTACCCGATACCTTTAAAAATAGACAGTATATAGCATGCATTGCCAAATACTTGTTCAAACGGTCATTTGAAACAAGTAAATGTGCACGACTCACTATCTCAAAAACATAGGCACAAACCGGCTCCACCAATGGCCGCATTTCGTCTAAATGTTGAATGATTGTGTATGGTATTAGACCTACACCTAGACATTTACAACGTTCATCACATAAAAATATAGTCTTGCCACTTTTGCTAGTTTGAAATTCCTTGCTTTTTGGAGAATATGTACGGGAATAACATTTGACCACATTAAAATTATCCGGATCATGATCTTACAAAGACAGAATCGAGAACGAAATGAAGCCCCTAACGAGGCCCAGTTGGCCCATGCCTTAAGACGTTCCTGGTCACACTTTAACAGAATTGAATGTTTCAATTCATATAAAAGCTTAACAGCATAAGCATGTTTATTGGTATCACAAAAGCAATGTTGAGGTCAATATTAAACATTTTTCACTCCAAAATATCTGGGTAAAAGCATGCTCTCAAGACGACTAATATTTTTAATCCATTTTGAAATTTCGTTTCTTATGCCTGAGTCGAGATCACCTTCCCATGTTGCTTTCATTTTTCAAACCATGTGGGATTACAGTTTAGGACCTAGAAGTACAGGCGCTATCATACCAATCAGATCAAAAATTGTATGAACAGTGGATAAGAGATTTTCTTAGTAATTGTATCGAAACACAGTTCTTCAAAGCATTTCATATTTACTCGTGATATGTCGGACTTAATCCCAGTTCAAATCCAATATTTCTGCATCATCTGGTTCTACAAAATGATAACAGTATGCTCTTTTCTTTTAAGATCAAATTTACCCCTAGCCATTACTTCATCTGATGCTTTCATGAACATGTCGAGATCTTTCTCATACTTGGCGTTAAAAATAGTTTTGTCGAACAGAAATTCTTAATTTTTTTGATAACATTTTACGGATATGATGAATGGGCAGAGTGTATCTGTTTTAAACCTGCTTGTGTACACTACTGGCCACCATAAATGCAACACCCTGAAGGAAGCAGGCAAATAACATGAAATTTACAACATGCATTAGCGGAGGTCAGATATGCAAATGATTAGAATTTCAGCGCAGACACACATCACGCACGCCTGTGGTGCCACCTCAAAGCGCTATTTAAGGCTTGGAGATTTCGACGATTTCACGTTCTTCAATTGTGTTTTTCTTGTGTTTTTTTTTTCTTCAAGAAAACGATCAGTTATGTCTCGTAGAAAACAGCGATCAGATTTTGATCAAGTATCCGAGTTCGACAGAGGAAGGATAGAGTGGCCTACCAAGATTGTGGATTATCTTTCATGGAAATCGGTAGTCGTGTTGGACGAAACCGAGCAACTGTAATGCAGATATGTGACCTTTGGATGCAGGAGGGTACGACGACCGACGTGGTCGATTGCATCCACCTCAGTGCACCACTTCACGTGAGGACAGGCAAATTGTGCGCATGGCAGTGACGGATCGCTCAGTCACATCACGAACCATAGCACAGCACATTGAGTCTGTAACGCATCATTCAGTGTCTACGCGTACCATTCGACGCCATTTATAGCGGAGTGGTTTGTCCGCAAGACGTCCATTGCTTGGTCTACCCTTGACGCAGAACCACAGACGTCTCCGCTGCCAATGGTGCGATGAAAGAAGGATGTGGGCGGCAGAATGGAATGCTGTTGTCTTTATTGACGAGTCACGCATCTGTCTGCAACACCACGATGGTCGGATTCGAGTCTGGAGACACCGTGGAGAGAGGATGCTGAACAGCTGTGTTATGCACCGCCACACTGGTCCTGCACCGGGTATTATGGTATAGGGTGGTATTGGATATCACTCTCGCACTCCTCTTGTACGCATTGCCGGTTCTTTAAACAGCCATCGCTACATGTCCGAGGTGTTGGAGCCAGTTGTCCTTCCTTACGTTCAGGGCTTGGCCACAGCCATATTTCAACAGGATAATGCGTGACCACACTTGGCACGCATTGTCCAAAGGTTCTTCGTCAATCACCAGATTAAATTGCTTCCCTGGCCGGCTCGCTCTCCGGATCTTTCGCCGATAGAAAACATGTGGTCCATGGTTGCTCAACGATTGACACAGATTACACCCCCAGCTGCCACACCAGATCAACTTTGGCAACGTGTGGAAGCTGCTTGGTCTGCTGTACCCCAGGAACACATCCAAAGTCTCTTTGAATCAATGCCGAGGCGTGTGGCAACGGTGATCTCCAACAATGCCGGCTGCTCTGGCTACTGATTCTGGCATGAACCATACTTCACAGAAGTCTATAAATTTAATCATTTGATACTTGGTCAACATGTTATCTACAAAATAAATTTTGTTGTGCTATATCTTGCCTTTCTTGGTGTTGCATTTACGGTGGCCAGCAGTGTATGTATAATGTTGTATCTCAGAACTAAAAAAAAAAGACTTGAAGAAACTCTGAACAATGTCGATATTGTTTTAAAGTACCATTGCTACCAATCCATAAAAAGCATATATAATCTCCGTCGATAAGTAAGACAATTATCTGAAGGAAAGTAATGCAATTATTGATATTTAAAATTATATTTGGAATATCATCTATTTTCTCAGTACAAAATAGAATTAAAATATTTGGAATTTATTGGAGGAGATTTTCACCTTTTTCAAAACAGTCGTTGAAATTAAGTGAACCTTTCAGTGTGGTTGAAGTGTCAAAAACTGTACTTAATTTGGTGTACTATTTTCTTTAACGACCGGATGATGTGGTAAATATTACACTACAAGATTCTGTTGAACTTTTCTTCAATAATCTGTTCCTTAAACCAATCAGAAAACGTATTATTTGTACAATGGTTGTCATTTAAGACGCGCAGCAGTGTTTAATCACTTCCGAGATAGATCATAATTACCAGGAAAAGAAGATAATCTTCTTCTCAAGGTAAGTGCACACCATTGCGATGATTTTGTGTATAGACAGTTTCTGAAAAAACTATTCTCTAGCTTCTCGGAGCTCGAATTTAGTCATTAATTCGTATGGTCATTAATGCCGAGTCCAGCGACCATAGATCTTTTAATTTCTCGTTAACATATAACGTCGAAGTAATTGCTTAAAATGTTAAGTCATTTGAATACCCATCACAGTCCACCCTGTCCTGTCTCAATCTCGATTAGAACTCACTGGGGAATATTTTATATCCACCAATCTTAAGCATTCTTTCTACATCGGCTCCAACTAAAATTTGAGTAGAATGTTCATTACTGTCAGCAGCACTAGTATTGCAATCGAATATCTCTTCAGCACAAGAGTGGGCAAATAGCGGGAAAACGCGCAACAGAAAACTAAAGATAAGGAAAATGTTCCCTGTATTTGGGTCGACATATATTTGTGAGCAAAGTTTTCCTGTGTAAAGATCCATAAGAATAAATAAAGATGCAAGTCGGCTGACTTTAACTTGTTGGCTGGTATAATAATTTTACAAGTAATTTTCTTCCGATTTAAAAAAAAAAAATTATAGAAAAGTGCGATAAGGTACATGTGTCACATTAAATTGATTCTAAAATTAAATGTTCTTGCAGTTATAAATATGAAATTAGTACACTAGAACTGCCGCTATTTTGTTTAACTTATATTTATTGATTTTTATGGAGCAGTTTATACTTTTTCTGAGATGCAAAATTAACGAATGAAAGCGACCATTTTCAGGTGCGGCCTTCCGGTACATCTACAATATTAACTCTCGAGCCAAGAAAATTAATTTTTTCCACCTCTGCTTTCGCTTTAGCACATTATTCATGACTTGCTGGAGAAATGATTTTACATATATGTAAAAGTACTAAGTACTTTAAAATTACAATTATAAGTTCTGTCATTATTTGTTACGCTACTTAAGGAGATTTAGAAAAATGACAAAAATTTGATCTTTATCTGCAGAATTTTCTAATTTAACGATTTCTTCATTAGTAGGCTCAGACAGTGGAGCACACAAGGGGGTGTCCTAGGGGTCCGGACACCCCCCAAAGCCCTTGAGTTTTTTTCGATTGATGATAATCCTATATATATATATATATATAACTTAGAATTTAATTAAGTACTTGTAATTAACAATTTATTTTATTAATTAATGCTAATTATTAATTAAATAATTTACTTTTTATTGTTTTTTGTTAACCAAATCGACAAAGTCAGAAGAATCAATCAGTGTTGTCTTGAGGTATGATACGAGCTGAGGGACTTTCGACAAATGGACTCCCCCCCCCCCTTGAAAAATGTTTGCGTGTGCTACTGGGCTCAGAGGTATGTTGATAGAAATTCCTACGGAATAAAATATGGTGTTTTTTCCACTACTAAAACAATCAGTCTTGATGTTACATTGGTGAACCTAATGACCAGATTTTAAACTCAAGAAACAGCTACGATATTATCGAATATTGCATTAAATATAGTCGAATTTTATCAGAAATGATTTATTATGATAAATAATTAAATGCAGTACAATTCAGGAATATGTCTCTATAAAAATATGTGATAAATAATGTAAATAAAAATATATATTATATAGTTAGATAATTGAACACAGTATTAAAAAAAAGATCGAGGAAGGCAGAAATCTGTCCGATCGAAATTATCTTTAATAATAACTCATTATTATCTGTAGAATGCTACCTGTTATTTTTATCAAGTGAAATAATTTGAATTGTAAAATTAAGGCATCTATTTTATTTCCGGGCATGTTCTCAACTTGTAAGATCGTATGCAATCATTTGAGTCATTGACAGTATTTTTTTTTTTTTAAATTCTTTTTTGTATACTGTTTTTAGTTATTTTGAAGATTGTGTTTTTTGTACATAATTTGAATGTGAGGATTGATTTTAAAGTACTAATATGTGGTGTGTTAGAGTACTGTGAATAAAATTATAGAAATAATTTTTTTTTTATCTTTTCAAATTTATATGTTTGTACATTTTTTTTTTGAAGCAAACATATAAAAAATATTTTAAAATAAAATTATTTAGGATTTTTTTCAAATGCAGTTGTTGGATAAGATTCCATGTTGCTATTCATTATTAACACTTGTTGAATATTTAATGAAATACAAAGCATGCTTCATGAAAGGTTTTTTGTCATATAATAGCGTAAAAAATTATATAGTATTAACTTCGCTGTTCTTATAAAGGCAATAGTAAAATATTATTAAGAGGGACATGGTACGATATAAGCGCAAATTTTTAATTTAAGGATTTTCAGAAGTTTTTGGTTGCCTCCTATGTGTGTTACTATGTAAAACAGATTTTGTGCTCAAAATTTTATAAATAGCTAGCCATTTAATTTTTTAAGGAAAAAACTTAAAATTTGGGAAGTGATCTTAAATGCTACTTCTCCTACAAAAGTTCACTTACTCGCATGAAATTTGATTTACAAGTGCGTCAATCTATGTTGGTATGGGTTTTGCGATAACATGATTGGTATTCGTACAATACTTCTTTTAATGAATAATTATTGGAAATTCCTTTAAAAATGTACAAATTCTGAGTTCAACTATTTAAAAAAAATAAGTATTGCTTTAATTCAAAAGTGCATACCAACTTTTGTTACGTGTGCTATTAGCAATAGGTAAAAAAAAAATTCAAAGCATCAGGTACAATAAAAAAAAAGGTCTTAGCATTTTAAATGAAGAAAAACTAGTTATTTTATCTTTCAGAGATAAGTAAGTTTGAAGTTTTGATTTGCCGTAGGGATGTGAATAAAAACGAACGCAAAAGCTATCATAATTGTGTGTTTTTTAAGTTTAGTGCTTTCAAATTTTTTCAGGTTATAGAAAACTATATAAAAAATATTTTAAGCTATAGAAATTAAATTAAATTTTTTTCACCGATTTTTGTCAATCGAATCGTATTGTGTCCCCTTAAAATAGAAACAATAAAACTATTAGTTTCAGTTGCATTGAATTTTCGTTTAGTTAATGTAGTCATGAGGAAGTAATATTTAAGAGGCAAAAAAATTTTACAAAATGGAAGAAATAGGGATTGAGACAAAATCAGCTATTTTAATGAAGATTTCAGCTAAGGAAAATAATTTTGTCTATGTAATTTTAAGCAGTATTAGGCATCGAAAACAAATCGGTTTAATATCAGTTATTTTCTCTTATAAAGATTGAATGGGCTAAATTCATGACGGTCACGTGATAAATGTAATCACGTGATCTCCGTTGAATTCAAAACTGACATTAGACTTGTACTTGTTGTTCTGTTTGTAAAATTAAAATAAAATTTTATATTTGTAATAATTGGGTAAATATGTTCAAAATTCTTCAAAAACTTTTTCAAAATTCTTATATAATATGTATTTTGTTTGTATAATATGCATTTTATTCACCTATGCTTGTTATTGTTGACAAATATGCAGATTTTAAAAGGAAGTTTCAGCAAAAAGTAAAAATTGGCAACAGTTAAGTGCATGACTGGAAACAGGTGATTGCATTTATCATATGATTATGACGTCACATAAATTTACCCCATTATCTGTAATGCTGTAACTTATTTCATTTGAGGTGAAATCATGTAAACTTATTCAATTTTCATTAAAAGCTTTTATTTAACTTACAATGTATGTATGTATGTATGTATGTATGTATGTATGTATGTGTGTATGTAATTTGTTCGGGTGGAATCTTGCAACTCAATTTTGAAGTTGATATCTTCATCCTATTGAGCTAAAATTTTGTATACACGTTTAATTTGGGTGACAATGCATGTTTTGACCATTTATATTCCGATATTGCAATTAATTAAAAATATATTAATTAAAAACGTTAAACTAGTTATGGGCGCCAACTTCGATATGTCAGCATTGTTGTAATAATGTTATTGTTACAACAATGACAAAAGTTGGCGTCGAAAATCGGTTTTCAGCCAAACTGGAATTTCATAACGTTGCGCTAATGACTGTATTAATTAACTTTGTCTAAAAATAATTACATTTCTACAATGTAAAAATAATCGTATTTCTGCAAGGTATGCAATTTGCTTAGAAATTTCTATCTATTTTCTTCGATTTAAATTCAAAACAAAAAAAAGTAGAGCTATTTTTCAAGTAGATTGGTACATTGTATATCTTTCTCAAAGCTGCAAAGTTAAACTAAGAGGGAGAATTGTAAAAATTCTTTAAAAAATTTATCTAACTTTAATTAATGAAACTCAGACAAAAAATAATTACAGAATCGGAAAGATCATTTATTTCGTCCCGATAAGGTATAATGGTTTTTGCGAAATAATAATATTTGCATTTCTTACGATTTTTTTTAAATAAATCAAAATCGATGCGTTTTTATGAAAATAATGTCTAAATCGTTGCGCATGAATTTTTTTTGTTTAAATGAATCGACATTCCGTACTAAAACAGCTCATGCTTTGCTTTTTTAGAATTAGTCATTTAAAAAATAAAATGCCGAAAACTTTTTTTTTTACGATTTTTCAAGAAATACTCACAATTTTAATTAAACATTTAATAACTTCGTCATTTATGAAGAAAACCTCATGAAACTTTTTTTCGTGTGTAGGACAATATTAACCAAGATGTACGAAGATTGAAAAAATTGCTTAAAAATTACGGATTCCAAAAAAAAATTCTGTTTTTAGTCTAGTACCCTTTTTGCGAGAATTCATTTAGCTAACTGTTCAAAAATAACCGGCAAACACCTAGCAACAATGATGCATTGAATGAGATGAACATACTGAGAAACCTGTCCAGTGATAACTAAAAAGTGAAAAATAAATTAAAAGTAAAAAAAGCTTTTTTAAAACAAGCTTTTATTTAAACGCGCTAAAAAGAATAAAATAAATTTTTCTTTAAATATTTTTTTACTATCAACATTTTCCGTCATTACACAATTTATATGATATAAAAGCTTGTCGCGAGATTTACCTCTGCAGATAAACAAGTAAATTAAATAACTTGATCTGATTGATTTTAATTTTTAAAAATTTCAAACTAAGTAAATAAGAGTACTTTAATCTCGCGACGAGCTTTTATCTATACAAATAAATAAAATTGAAGTGTCTGTTTGTAATTTCAAATTAGCAGCAGTTTACTAAATGCATTTAAAAGTATATACGGTACTTATATCAAAAAATCAATTTTTAAAATTTTTTCTGTCTGTCTGTTTGTTCCGGCTAATCTCGGAAACGGCTGGTTCGATTTTAAAAATTCTTTCACCAATGGAAAGCTACATTATCAGCGAGTAACATAAGGTATATTTAATCTCCATATTCCAACGGGAATGGGAACTATGCGGATTAAACCGTGGGATGTTGCCTTATCCCCGCCAAGTTGGTGCTAGATTATGCATTTGGTCAATAATGGAAATTTTAATAAAAATTTTCTCACATTTGTAACAAATAACATAAACATATTATAATTTAGCATCTTTACAAAAAGCAATTTTTTAAATGGCTTTTTATTAAACATCTAACGTTTATTACGTTACGTTTGTTAAATGTCAAACTCAAAGAGGGTACACCGGCAAATGAAATCAGTCTCTATTAAATCATCAAGCTTATGGGCAGAAGTTGAAAAATTCAGTCTGAAAACGAATATGAGAGTATATCTTCATAATGACGTAGATTCGGGACATTATACGGAGACGCAATTGAGAATCGGTAATAGATGTTTGGACACAAATGCTGGAGGATATATTTTACTTTCAGAGAATTTTGTAATGTAGAAAAATTATGTAAATCTTATTGGTCAAATTTACCCGGGCTTGCATCAAAATTTAAATTGGGATCAGTGGTTGCGCGCATGATCAATATTGCCTCCTAACAATGACATTGTCCATAAAATCAACATTGAAAATTCAAACGACGTGCGGGGGAGGGGGGGATGAAGAAATATTTATCAATGAATACAATCATGGATAAAGAACAAAGTACTTCATATCCCACGGAGTTCTTAAATTCACTTGAACTTTCGGGGGGTACCCTCACATAAACTTCAATTAAAACTAAATGTATCAGTTATACTTATGCAAAATCTCGATGCTCCTCGACTATGTAAATGAACGAGGCTTTGAATCACAAAACTGATGCAGAATATATTTGGTGCCAATATTTTAACATATGTCATGAAAAGGGATAATGTTATCATGCCTCGAATTCCAAGTATCCCCACTGACCTACCGTTTCAATTCAAACGAGTTCAATTTCCCCAGTTATACTGTTGCTATTAACAAAGCTAACATTTCAGGTAGCAGGGGTGCATTTGGAAAAACAATGTTTTCCCCATGGCCAACTATATGTAGCCTGATCGGCGTGTCCAATGACCAAATCTTAACATATTTGCAACTGACGGAAGAACATAAAAAATGGTATACAGTAGCATCTTAGAATAATATTCTGTTTTGAGTTCTTTTAAAGATTAATTATATATTAAACGTAGATACTTTCGATTTTTAAAAATATTAATAGTTTAATTTATTGAATTTTTGTTGTTAATTAATAAATTACATTTTCAGTTTTTAAAACTAAGCTCAATTTTAGAATTTTTAAATTTTATTGGTTCCAGTCAAGCACAAAAAAAATTGCCATATTATATTATTTACTTTCTAATGATAATGATTTCGACTTTGACAGTTATTTAGAAAGAACAACGCAAGTGGAGCCTCGGGTAAAAGCTAGTATCATATAAATTGTGTAATGACGAAAAAAGTTGATAGTAAAAAAAGTTTTAAAGAAAAATTTATTTTATTCTTTTTAGCGCGTTTAAATAAAAGCTTGTTTTAAAAAAGCTTTTTTACTTTTAATTTTTTCTAATAAAGTTACACATAGTCTTCATTATGAAAGCTATTTTATTGTGTTTCTTACATAAATTTTAAAATTTCCCCACAAAAAGCAATTTTTTTTCTTTTTTAAAATGCTTGTGCCAATTTCTTCTTGACTATTAGACGGAACACATTTCGGCAATGTCCATTTCTTTAGTCATGTCAGTCGGTTTTGTTTCCAGTTCGGCTAATATTCTCCTTTTAGACTCAATCACGAGTTTCTTGGTCATTTCTGATTTGTTCAAGCAGTGGAATTCGACGGATTTCGATTCTGTGCGGACTTCGCTGTCTTCCCTATTACAAACTGGGAATGCTCGCTTACTAATGCATACTCTGTTTTCTTCGTACAGAACTATGTTCTTCTTCAAAGTTGGCCCTGAAAAGAAAAAGAAAAACGTTCTAAGTCATCCATTATTTATCCAACCTTCCAATCCCATGCATGTCACATAACACTTTTATTGCATATAAGTAATCTACCTTTTTACTTTAAAATATTTCAAGTAAATGATTCGCTTGAAGTTAAAAGTATTTTTAATCAAAAAATGATTTAAAAAATAATTTATAAATTTACATTTAGTACTAAGTACTGGTTGGTTCTTAAATTTTCAACTGTGAGGTTCTTACGCTCCATTAAAAAAAAGGATAAACAAATAGTGTTAAAGGATATAAAATTGTGTTTATGTTATGTTTATTATTGTTTATGTGTCCACTAGTAAGTTTATAAGTAGTGGTTGGACATCTTTATCACCTTTGATGGCAGGGGCATCCTTAGGAGCTTGCTTGTTATGATCTGAATTTAGTAGGAATGGTCTTCAATTACTGATTATTAATTTGAAGAAAACTCTTAAAATTAATACATTTAAAGACACCCTCTCTAAAAAAAGCACAAGTATTTCGTGGAATAAGTATACAATTACAATTTAACAAATTTAATTTTTTTTTTTTTTTTTTAGAAATTAAGTAATTTAAAATAAAAACTACTAAAAGCAGGAAGTACTATGTTACGGTTTTCTGATAGTTGAAAGTTTTTATGTTTGATAACACAGACTATTAAAACTGGAATTTTTTTGCGATATATGATCTCTACTTTTATACGATATTTGATACATTTTAAAATTGAATTGCTTAAATTTAATGCAAAAAGTTGAAACATCTCTCCCCCCCCTTTCTGATTATAAAATACTTACTATATTCCTCTTCGGTGTATTCTGGATTCCATTCGTAATTTTCTTTATTTGCGCAGATGTAAGGATGTTCTATTTTCTTGTTTGCGCACTTGCCGACTATGTTTGATCTGGTGAAGTCTACACTATTTGTGTACATGCATCTATTGGGTCCTCGCATTTCCCTATAGATCTCACCATTGAATTCACTGCACAATCCACACAATTCTCCTTTATATCTTGTGTCCACCTGAAAACAGTTATATGCGTATATTACCAGAAATATTTATTTTCTATGTTCAAATTATAGTGTAAACTTTATTTCATTATTCAATTGCAATGTTAAAGCTTCATGACATATTAATTATTCGATCCTAGATTACTAAATAAATATTCAATTTACACCAGTGGCGTAAAGGAGAATATTAGGGCCCCCTGCAAAGTCAGATTTTGTGCCCCAAGCTGGATCTTACAAAAGGCACGTACTTGGTGTCAGTCAGACTTTGGGACCCCTAAAATCCAGCCCCTCCGCAATGCAGGGGTTACCATTCAAGTTGTGGTAACGTTCGGTTACCCCTTACATCCGAACTCTCTTGTCTACCTGTAAACCCGGCTAGATGTGTGGGAGGAACTAAATAATCCGCAAACATTATTTCCAATCTAATTTGATTTATTAATTCTTATTAACAATCATTAAACAGACACAACACCATTCTAATTAAGATATATTAATTATCGTATAGGGCAGAGGTAAGATTCGATGACTCGGGGATATTACTACAAACCCTCAACTGTGAATCTAAGATAGCTTAAATACGCTCAATTATAACTACGTCGCACACGAATAACTAGCTTCTACTTAATCAAATGTACAGTACCTGAACCTTTAATGCATCTGATCCTACACCGGAAACTCCCAGGCACTCTTTACGGCTTGATCAAATGACGATGGCTCCACGCTCTGTAATCTTTAACTACTTCTCAAACTTATGATACTTCTATTTGCACACCTCTAACGTATCAACTTCAGCGTGTCAACAACAACGTGACAGCAACTCGCTTTCTTCTTCTTCCCTTCTTTTCTTACTTTCTTTCTTTCTTTTTCTTCCTTTCCAACTCACGAAAACCGAATTTATATAATATTACGAATTTATACATTTACATAAACCACGTTCGCTTTCTCGATGAAAGTTGGTTGAATTAAATATTCTGTTTAAAGAGAGAGGAGATATTAGTAGAACCGCGTATAGATCCGTCACAAAGTTATTAAATAAACTATGTACTATTAATGTGTAGTACTTAATCCTATTTATTTATGAAAAATGTATTGCTTAAAATTTACATTTAGTGATGGCTATTTAGTCAACTAATTGGAAAGGTTTGCGTCTTCTTGATATATTTCAGTCCTAAAAGTTTGCTTCGAATATATCGCCCGCATTTCTCATGCTACTTTTGAATTATTCTTTACGGTTTTTAGAAAAGAATGATGCATTTAAAAGATCCGAATTTTAAAATAGCTAATATAATAGGATGACAAAAACACATACACATAATATAATTTTGTTGTCTGTGGGCTAAAAAAGTTTGGTGATAACAACGGCCGGATAGTATTGTGTGTGTGTAGATTCGATTCCATACAAAATTGTTGTCAGAATGTTGGAGACGACTGTAGCTTTAACTAAGCCTCGCGTTACGAGAGTGGGTTAATATTGCAAAAAAATCGTTATTTGGTAATACAGCGTTTCTCAGACTATGGGGCGCTAATTTTTCAATACTAAGTTAAAAATAAGTTTAATAATTACCAGTGACCCCATTGGCTTGTCATATATAAAATTATGTACACAAATCAACACCTATCTTCATAATTTGTATGGTTTATAATTAATCCCTTAACTTCCGATAAAAAGCTACTCGATTCGCTTTTCCATGCCACCGTTTTCCACGTAAGCACGCGCATGTCATGTATTAAAGGGAGGGGGGGAGGGAGAGAAAATGAATAAATAAGCAAATCCTCTGAAATAAGTAAATTCTTCGCAAATACTGTCCTTTAATTGTAATCCAAAGCTTTCAGATCAATTTTATGGATAGCAATGCACAGAAAAGATCGTACTTCGGAAAGACGTATATATAGGTCCAGGGCAATCAACGCTTTGGGTGAGCGAGACGTTTATATAAGATGTTAAAGTCGAGCATTGTGTAGCTTTAAGGTTAAAGTTTAGTGTTATTTAATTTAATACATTGTTATTGTGTAAGGAAAGGGGGGCGCAATGAAAATTATGATTGAATATTGGATCACAAATATTGAAAGTTTGAGAAATTCTGTGATAATATCAAAAAAATATTTAGATTGCTAACAGTTGACAGGTCTAGCGTATATGAGTATTAGTTCAATTGAAACTAAGCCTAACTTATATTTATTTTATCTGAAAATTATATTCATGCCTAGCACTTAATTATAATTATAAATATAGCGAGTATTTTTATTTAATCTAATATCAAGAAGTATGAAATCTTTAAAACGGGTTGATAATCTTTAAATATAATGAAATTAATATTTTAAATCCAATTTATTAAGCTAATTAATCAAGAGAGAGCTTTGATAAAAAAACATCTTTTATTTATATGAGTTGTTTAGTTACGTAGCAAATTTTATGGTGATAATTTCATGATGTTACTGCAGTATTTTCTTAACATAAAAGGATATCAGTTGCAATCTTATTACATTTAATTCTACTTTCAAACAAATCTGACTTTAAGAAAACAATTTATTTTTTAGTATTGTTATAAGTTCTTTTTCAATTCCTACTTTTACACTCTCTCCCTATATATATCTTGTTCAAATTTTGAATCGTTAATAAAATACTTTCTATTCATCCACACAATCAAGCTCAAATAAAATTTTTTAAATTTGTTGTGGATGACACTTGATGTTAATACAGTTTTTTTCAAATAGTTATTCATTATATACTAGTTAAATTATTAATTACCGATTTCCGACGCCAACTTAGATTCTTCTCCATTGTTGTAACAGTGTAACTGTTAAAACAATGACAAAAGTTGGCGTCGACAACTTGTTTTTCAGCCAAACTAGCTAAACCGGGTGCACATTGTTACAACAATGCAGACAAATCATGCTCTTTTTTCAATTTCTACTATTAGTTCACTCTCTCTCTATATATATATCTTGTTCCAATTTTCATCTGTAATAAAATATTTTCTATTCATTCATTCAAAGTAGGAATTGACTTAAAACTTTTTTTTATATTACTTGTTTGGGTCTAATTTCAAATAGGGATCAAATTTATGTATTCAGATATTTTTGAAAGATACAATCAAGTGTTATTTAATAAATTCTAGATTTTACTAAAATTACCTGTGTCTTAACGTTCCTTCCATCGTATGTTACGATGATTCCAACTTTTTCGGCGTGTATTTCTACAAAATAGGATTCATCAGCTGCTACGTTGGATACTGCATAAATTAATTCTTGCTCTTCGAAGAGGATTGGTTGCAAAATGTGAACTTCGTGGTCTCTTTCGTCGAATTTAATGACATATTTTTCCTTCTGAGGTGGAGTCAGAACTATAGTATGTTTTCCAACGTAAATGATAATTTTCTGGAAAAGAATGAAAGGATGTTAAATTCAAAGCCTAATTCAAAAGAATGCTATAATAATCCTTTGCTGATATTTTAATCGAAAAGGTTCTTTAAATATTATAACTGGTGATGTTACAAAATAAGGCTCAAGATGTTGATCACGCTTTCGGGTAGAAAAAATACTCAAATATTGATATAAACTGCTATGGTTATGGTACATACAATTGTTAATAGAATAGGGCTCTCGGAATTTTGAATTAAAAAAAGTACTCAGTTAAAGCTTTAATGCAAAATTGACATTTAACTTTCCTTTTTAAAGTATAGAAGGCAAAATATTGATCATATATATTTTTTTACAAGAAATTATTTTTTCAAATTGAATTAAGTAGTTTGGAAACACAATGCTTCTCTCTCTAAGGGATAATATATCTAGAATACGAATTTGAGTCTGTTAATCACGTTTTTTTCAATTCCTACTATTAGAGAGTTCACACAATATCTCCCTATATAGTATATCTTGCTCAAATTTTCAATCGTTAATAAAATACATTTTAAAGCGCTCAATTGAGCTGAAATTTTATATACACGATTATTTTGGATGACAATACGTTAATTTAACCATAATTATTAAAAATTAATTGATTAAAACTAATTATTTAATGAATTACAAATACAGTCACATTGGCATCATTTTTGGCGACTTGTGTCAAAATTTAAAAACTTTTTTTCTCATATTTAAAGCGCTCATTGGAGCTGAAATTTTCTGTACACGATTGTTTTGGGTGACAATACGATAATTTAATTATAATTAATTGAAATTCATTTTCTGAAACTAATTATTTAAAGAATTACAGATACAATCATGTTAGCTTCATTTTTAGCGACTTGGGTCAAAACTTAAAAAGATTTTTTCTTCTTACGTTTTAAAGCATTGAGTTGAACTGAAATTTTATATACACTATTGTTTTGGAGGACAATACGATACTTTAATGATAATGAATAAAAATTAATTGCCACATAATATTGTGATTATGTTATATAATTACTGTTACTGCGATTATATCTTAATTAATTGCCACTTAAGATGTTACTTTTTTATCAAATAATTACAATTAACTAAAATAAAATTTTTCTTTGTTGACCTAAGTTGAAATTGACTTTAAAATTTTTTTTTATATTACTTGTTTTTAATTTTACTTATCGACTTAATAAATTCATTTACTTTATTATATTAGTTGACTACTGAAACTTATTATTTTTAATCATCTTAATAATTACTGGATTAACATAATTTTATTAACTTTTCTTATATAAAATTACTAAAAATATTTTCTGTTTTTAATTTGAGCTTAATTTTAAAAATTTAAGACTTACTTAACAGTTTCGTTAATTTATAAATTTTGCTAGAAATTAAATTAACATATTTCTCTCATATTAACCATTGAAAATAAATTCAGCGATTCAATTTCTTTTAAAATTAACTAGGAATATAATTAACTAATTTAAAAAAAGCCATTAAATGTATTTATATTTTAAAAATTTATGAGAGGCTTCAGCCACACTATTTGAAACACTTCCATCACATTTCTGCTTTACATATTTAAGAGTTTTTCCAACTTACTTTTGTTCCTGGTTTTAAATGATCAGTTGTAGAGATGATAGCGAACTTTTTGTCCTCCAAGCAGTGAGTTGTCAAAATGTAAGAGCATCCTTTCTCTATTGGTGTACGGATAGTTTTCATGTCGTAGGTCCTTACGTAGTTGTCCATAAGTGTGCAAGAAGCTGTTATATATAGACAGTTTTTTTATTAGAATGTGAAGGGAAAATAAATTATAGTTTAAAAAAAAAACTAAAAAACACGCTTTTATAGTGAATCGAACTAAAACGTAAAAAAAAATAATTCTTAGTATGAGAATAAAATGATTAACGAGAAAATTAATGTCATTGGGCTAAAAGCGTGGGGATGCTCTATATTAATTGTCATAATTTCTTACTAGTTCTATTCCGAAATGCGGAGTTAGTGTAAAAAAGTAGTACAAAGCCCCCCCCCCTACGCTTTTACCACAATGACATTCATTTTCTCGTTAATCATTTTATTCTTATACTAAGAATATTTTTTTTACTTTTTAGTTCGATTCACTCTAAAAGCGTGTTTTTTAGTTTTTTTTAAAACTATAATTTATTTTTCATTTCTTAGTTCGATCTACAATAAAAGAAAGTTTTTTTAGTTTTTCAAACTATATATATCATTTACTCATTGTTGAATTTATCCTTGAGTTTGATACTTGGAGCCGGAATTACGTGGTTGCTGGAATTAGTCTTGCTCTTCTGTAGATATTAATTAACGGGTCTGAAGAGTATGTATTCTTTCCGGGCCTCGAATGAGTCCTGTATCGTTATATTTCAAGGATTCCGTCTCTATATATATATATAGATACAGTTAAAACTAATAAAAGAGTGTTTGGAAGAAATATTAAGTGTCAATCGTATTATCACTTTTTAAACGTATTGCTATAAAGTGTTAATTTGTACCATCACTTCTAAACGTATTGCTTTATAAAAATAAAAAATATTTAGTTGAATATAAATTATTTTTTTTCCATATGCACGAGTCTTTTTTTAAATTCCATTTTCAGAATAAACTAGACAATTGCTTATATTATGGTAAGAAATTGCTGACGCACCCACCCTCCCCTTTCTCACATAAAAAAACAATTTTTTGTTTTATTTATATTAACCACAAGTGTATTCATTTTTAGGGTTACTTCTTAATCTTTTAGTCACCCAATCTGGAAATGGTACATGCAATAAGTCGCCAAATCTGGAAGTGGTATATGGAATTAGTTGCCAAATCTAGAAAACGTTATTCCTGGTGTCCTGGTCAGAACAGTGGAACAAAATTATGAAATTATTGTATTGTCATCGGTTCTTGGCAAGTGTGCAAAATTTCGAATTAATCTGACCTTTTAAAGTGGGTAAAATTCGAGTTCAAAGATTCCGTTACATACAAGTGAAACTTATAAAAGCGTGTTAATAATAAAGATTTTCGCATTCAAACCACTTTAAGTCACCACTACTTTTTTTCCTAAGTGGATCATAAGAAAATGGCGAAAATAGGTAATTTCGGTGGAAGAATGTACATCTTTATATCATTCTTTTAAAATAAATTTAGCGCTTTAAAAATTGCTTTTTTTACTTTTAAGGCTGTCTTAAAATATTGTCAAAGAGTCTAGAACAAACATTGGACATATTTTAAGTCAGAAAATTATTCGGTCCATTATCATGTAAATTTGTGAAAGACGTATGCATTCTTTTATTTTTCCATACTTTTAAAATTTAGAAATCTTATCTATAAATTTGTATATTTGTTTGGGACTCTTATACGAATCCATACCGTAAATCGTTTCGTTCCAAAATTTTGCAGAGAGTTTCGCTGATGTTTTAAAGAAACCATAAACATTTTTACGCGAAAAAAAATTTTCAAATTTATTTTTTTAGTGAATTTTTTTGAAACCCCTAGTTTAAGGAAAAATTATATGTAGAACTACTCATATTTTACATCAAAAACAAATACACTGATTCATGTATAAATGATTAATTTAATAAAAATACTACTCTTCTAGCAAAAACAGAACATGATATACAGTATTTACTCGAATCTAAGCCGCACTATTTTTCCAGAGTTTTTGCTACTGAAAATTGGATGCGGCTTCGAATCGAAGGCAAAACATTTTTTGGGCGGGGAAAATTGAATTTCCACGCCTTTCAAAAGGAAAAATGCATTGTGGTAATTCTTGCATTGGTGATTTATCCCATTCCTCGGTTTATCTCCAACATTCAGTCTATTCCAAACATAGTTGTGACCGCGGTAGCCAAGTGGTCTAGGCATCGGATCATGGCTAGCGTGTCACGAGTTCGATCCCAGTACCACTAAAGACCCGCCGTGTAGGGGAGCGATGCACGTTAAATCTGTCGAGAGCTCAAACGTCCTCCCGTTAGTGTGGTGGGTAGTTAGGAGAGGGGGTGCCAGCTCAGGTGTCGTCCGCGTCACTTGACCATGGTTCAAAATTACGCGGACCGTCGCCAAAAGCCCTCGTGTTGCTAAACAGTGCGACGTTAATATTCACTCACTCACTCACTCTAAACATAGTTGTTTGCTAGTATTTAGGAAATTTGTTTGTATGCACTTTAATTTAATCACCTAAACATCAAATATATCTGTAATAGCATCAAGAAGAGTTTATTATGACGCAAGCAGGAAAAGGGAGTCAATTTTATAAGAAAAAAAAACGAAAGCAGAGCAGTGACACTGAAAATTTGACAGGGATGAGACAAATATACATTGATGGCGTTAGCAAAATTATATAATTTTTTCTTGTGAATGTTTTACAGTCTGTAATAATTCTTTTACGTTCTTCTATCATGCATTCCTTAAAAAATGTTGCATAACAAATGCATTGGATGGCATGGAAGACGACACCGTGTGGAAAAATGGCGATGGCGACACCATTTCCGAAGTCAGCTGAGACAATGGAAGCGACGAATAATTTTCGGAACATCATACTGACGGTTAGAGTAATTTAGGTTCATGTATGTATTCGTAAGTTTTTAATACTGGTAAAATAAATTAATTATTAACATTATTTCTCATTAAAGTTTCTAAAAAATATTTTTAAGTATCAGATATTGATGAACCTTTTACACAATATTTTATTTTTTCTCAAAAACGTGTAGAGAATTGGGGGTGTGGCTTAGATTCGATGACAACCTTTTTTCACAAAAACAATTTGAGAATTTAGGGTGCGGCTTACAATCGATGGTGGCTTAGATTCGAGTAAATACAGTAAATGTTGGTGCATTTTTCTGTCGAAAGATGTGTTCACATAGTTTAGTTTACATTCTTTAATATGAATACAACCTTAAATAGCTAGCAATGTTATCACACTCAACTAGAAGTTCGAATTTTACATTTTTTCTTATAAAGTTCCCTGTAAAAGTATATTTGATTGAATATACGCCTTACTGACCGTGTTTTACGAGACATTAAAAAGTCATAGTAAAAGTAATACTTACGAGGATATGTGATATTTGTCCAATGCTTAATGTAGCTGTCTCGTATACTGTAAATACTTGATACGGGTTGCATCCAACCTGCTTTAACTCTTTCGAATTTCATGACCTCGTTTGGCATTACAATACTAACATCAATCACAGGTTCATCCGTCAACTTGTTGATGTAAGTGAAATCTATGTGTAGTCCTTGAGTAGGTGGCTTTTTGTAAGTCGTCAAGTGGCTGGCGAAAGCCGTTTTCAAAAGGAGCTCCGTTTGATATGCTATGTTTTGTACTAATAAGGGGAATTCCTGAAATGCAATAAACATTATTTTTACTCAGGCTTTATATGCAAATACATATCCTTCGAAAACAAACATTTCATTGGGAATGTGCTTATTAACTGATTCACAGTTAATCAACTTTATGAAGTATCTGGCAAAGATGCAAGTACATCCCCCCTTTAAACAATTCAATAATTATATTCGTACAAAAACTATAACTAAAGATAACCGTTTTGCCTTTCTTCAACTATCCTGTATACATTAAACATTGAATTTTGTTTAGTGGTATTTCTTTTCTTCTTTTTACATGGCTGATTTATTCTTAACATAATTCAAATCGATAATTTTTTTCCGCAAAAATTTATTTAAGAAATTCATTAACTAACTAAAGACCTTAAACTTGATGCAAGTCTTGAAACTAAATTTTTTAAATATTGATCGTTCGCCGGCTCAAATCTCGCCAAAGTTGGTATTACTGGCGACAAAACACATTATAGGCAGAAAAATTAAAAGTGAATAAAAGTTCTAATTGATGTTTCATCCATTTTAGATGCATTGTTAAAAGTACGTCACTGATAAGAAAAGACACGACTTATTTTGAAAATGTGGTGGTAAAAGGTTACCAGCGGGAACATTGCGTTTGGCGTTTATTGTTCTATTTTTGGTGACTTTATCGCCTTCGCCGGCGAAACGGATAAAATACTCATTGATCTAAACATAAAATAACAAGACTTCGAAGATTTGTTTAACTGCATGTTTAAAAACTTACTAAGTTTAAACGGAAATTAATTAAGAAGTAACAGTTTTTTCTGTTAAAAAGGTTGGTAAAAAAACCGCTAATAATTTCAAAAACCATTTTATCTTATTAAAATGTTATAACTGCATGAAACCATTCATTGGATTCTAGCTTAGCGAATGTGAAAGATTCATTAGTGAGGGCTGCGATTTCCATTTCTCCTCGTCAACAAACGGGCTAATTATCATGCTACGATAAATAGTATTACTTTTCAAGTATACTTAATTTGAGGGTTTTACTTTTTCTTGATACAAGATATATATGTTCCTACCTTTATTATTTTAGTTACTTATTGAAACACTGAATTTTTTTTTACACTAACGTTAAATGTTTGGATGCTATAACGTTAATGGTATAAGTGTTAAATATATAAATTTGAAGCCGCTCAGCCAGTATGGTGGATATGACCCTCGGCTCGGGTTCGAATCCCGAATAAGGCATGGATGTATCTTATTCGGGAAAAGAAGTCGGACTTTCGCATGAAATGGATTCTCGTCTCGAATGGAAAACAGTGGACCCCTTCTGTTATATGCTGGGATAATCGTTTGTAATGTCTATATTAGGGGTCGGCAACCTATGGCACGCTTGCCACATGGGGCACGCGGTACAATTCTCAGTGGCACTCCACACTACTCTACAAATTTGTCAATTTCTGACTGGATGGAAGATAAATTCTAAAGATAAATTTAACAGCTATTTTGATAAATTATTGAATATCATTGACAGAGAGATTTGATTGTTTGAAATTGTTTTACAACTGAATGCTCAGAATCTTATCAAATTTGAAGTCACAAATTATACCCCTGATTTTGCGATATAAAAGTAGAGCGATGCAGGCATTAGGCTCACTTTAAAATTGTTATTTATATTTTTATTTAATTATGATGAAGGGAAATACTTAAATTTTATTTTGTCTATTTCTTATTTGAATAAATATGTTTAAAAATGCATAGTATATGTACAATTTTAACTTCTTTTATTATTCTTGAAGAAATTGATATATTTTATGCTGTTTATTTTTATATCAAGAAATATCTCTAAATGACGCAAAATTAATGTATAGTAAAATTGCTAATCTATATCGTCACGGGAAGCGAATAGTTTAAAAAATGTCATTTTGTGTGACACGCTGAATCATATTAATAAATGGTTTGGTACGCCATAGCTAAAAGGTTGCCTACCCCTAGTCTATATTCTTCTGTTTGTATTGAATGATTCTGTTCTTCCACTCGTCTTTCATATGTATCCCAGGATAAAAGCACAACAACAATATATAAATTTGAATATTTATTTTTAAAAGAAACTGGCGTAGCTAGTTCTGAATGGGCCCTGTATCAGTTCTTTGGATTTCTTTTTTGAAAAATGTGATTGCATTAATAAAACTTATTTGAAAATGTCTAAAAATTTCACATGTTGGGACCCTGTAACTGGGGTTCCCGTATTATTGATACGGCTAATATTACTGTAGCTACGCCCTTGTAACATTAATATAATTCATTTAAAATATTTCGTAAAAAATTTCATTTGAAATATTTCGTGTTCTCTCCTTGCAACGTTTTTTAATAGTGTACAAGAGAATATTAGGTGAAAAGTAGACTAAAATTAGCAACCTTCTCCCAGTCAATTTCTACTGTATACGGCCGTATAGTCTATAATGCCTACGTATCACTTTTCGAAATGTGTGTGGCAATAAAAATAGATTACCCACCTTATTCCAACGGCAGTGAATATCCCAGTGGTTGTAAATAGATCTTTCGTATATTGCTCTGAGACAGTGGACTGATTGAGGTTTGCCTGCTTTAACGTCTTTAACACACTCCTCGTGAGCTTCTGGTAAGAAACTTCTCTTAGGTGCTGGTTTATGAAGCTCTTTGTTCAGCTTGCTCTCCAAAGACTTGTATCGACCAATAGCCTAAAATGGAAACGAAGAATAGAAATATTTAGCTACAATCGTTAGTGTTTTTAGTTGTGAAATATCAGTTTTGATTAGCAAATTTTTTCTGAATCGTTCCTTGAGTTTTAATATTGGAAACAATTTCGCTAAGCATCCGATTGATAGTTTCAGTGTTGTCTTGGTAATATTTCCTTTACAAAGTTCTGTTCTGTATAACTTTCCTTTTTTTTCTGAAACTTGATATCAGCCATATATATATATATATATATATATATGGAAGAAATTTATATAAAATATAGAACATAACAGGAAAAAAAAATGTAAGATCAAATCTAATGAAATACAAATAAGAACCTAGCGAGTCAAAATGCAATTTCGGACTTAGGACCGAATAAGTGGGGTTAAACTAGTTTGAAGGCGCCAACCTTCCCCCTTTGCAACTCGGTAGGAAAGACCAAAATAATATATATATATATATATATATATATATATATATATATAATTCGGAATTATTAATCATACAATTCTTAAGAAATTCTTTTTGTGAGTAGACTATTTTTATCATATGCTGTGGATGCAAAAAAATTCCCAGAAAGTTTCATGAGTAATGCAAAAAGTTTTATGTATAACTTTGTTTATACATGCCGGCTGGGTGGCATGGTTTCTTTTTCGGTGGTTTTCTGTTCCCAAGGTTGCGGGTTCGACCCCGGCCCAAGTCGGTGGATTTTCGCAATGAAGAAAATCGACAGCGCCCATGTCGTATGATTATACGGCAGATAAAAGATCCCTAGAGTGCCTGTTTGGCTTGGGAAAATTAAATTCTAGTACAGGTTTGCATTGTCAGAGTTCAGGTGTCTCCCTCTAGGGAGGAAACTGGGCGTCAAAATTCCAGCGGCGATTGGTATCCGCCTATAGGGTGCTGCACTAAAAAGAGATACCAGCTTCCGAGGAATGTACTAGGTCTGCAATGGAAACACTCCAATTCGCAGCCCATTAGAAATAAAAAAAAAACCTTGTTTATACATTTAAAAAAATCATGCTTTCATGCAAAAACTACGAGCTCAAGATGCTATTTGGCATTATATATGTTAGTGATATTTTCCAGAATTTTTGAATAAAATTATAACACAAATAATCTTCTGTACTTTGTTACTCCTTAAACTTTAAAATGATTAATTATAATTTTTGATAAATAAATATTTTTATTTTAGGAAAATTTCTCTTGGAGAACAAAGGAAATAGAATATAGCAGTTAATATGCACAAACATTGTTCTGGTTAAATAATTTAATTTCAAGATTTTTAGATGAAGCAACAAAAAGATTTTTTAGCAAATAGTTGATAGTTGATTTAAAAGTAATTTTTTATTTTTTCCTTTAAATTTTTATAAGTAATTTTTTATTTTTTCTTAAAATTTTTATAAGCAATTTATAGGCTTTTTTATTCTAATCGCTCCATTTTTTAAAGGAAAGAAGTGGTTTTATTTCTTCCTATCACATGTTTTGGAGGATACATATAAGCTTCGTGTAAAATGTTTTTTTTTTCAGGAATTAAGCTTTATTTTTTCTTTTATGAAAACTGATAAACATATTAAAACACTACGTGATTATACATATTAAAACAAGCCCCATATTTGGTTAAATTTGTTTTTAATATTTTTAAATAGACTAGGGGTTATCCCCCTAGACTGTATAATTTATATAATGGGGGTTGGCCTGCCAACCCCCATTATATAAATTATACAGTCACCATTGTGCATCTTAAAGTAGTATAAATAATGTGTATTTGGATGCTCAATATACTAACGTATTACTTTCTGCTGTAATTATCTTATAATTCAAATTGTAACATTCGCAAGCAACGTCGTCCATTACATTATTATGGCGTTTCAATGGACACGTGACAAAACATTGGCGATACAGCCTAGTTGGTATCATTTTTGGTGACCATATTTAGTGACTTGGCGACAATGTTGGTGACTTAGTGATCATATGAATGCTTCTGGAAATTACTGGGGAAATCTATAATATTACGATCTATGACGGGAACGGATTTTTCGAGAAAGCGCTGGAAGGTTGGGGTGAAACCCGAAAACAAATCGTTCTTCGCTATCTTCTATGTCCCACTTTTACTAACAACACCTTATGTATAAATAAATTTATTATAGCATAACGAAACACTTTTTTTTACATAGAGAAAAATTTTGTTCTCGTAACACGATTTTGGGAAGAAAATTACTTTTACACGGGATCCTTTTTTGGAGCAATTTACAGTTGGAAGTCAAAGAAGAATTGTATAAAGAATTCCATTAAGATGTGTAACAATAAAGATTGCGAAAAAATTCTTACTCCAATAACAACGAGGGCATCTTCGAAAGTTTCGTGTTTTGGTGCGACGAATCCAAGCAGAATAGCCAGTTGTTTTTCGTAACTTCCATCTCCATATTTGAATTCATTGGGCCTTTCGAGGAAAGCAGCAGCAAAAGTGCTGTGTAACTATAAAAAAACACAAGGAAGAAAGAAAATTGAGAAAAAAGTGTTCAAAAAGTTTTTGTTTCAATTTCTACTCTTTCTCTACTAGCTCACTCTCTCTCTGTATTTATTTGTTCAAATTTTCAATCGTTAATAAAATGCATTTTAAAGCACTCAATTGAGCTGAAATTTTATATGAACGCTTATTTTGGATAACAATACAGTAATTTAATTATAATTAATTAAAATTTATTGATTAAAACTAATTATTCAAAGAATTACAAATGCAGCCGCTTTGGCATAATTTTTGGCGACTTGTGTCAAAACTTGAAAAGATTTTTTTTTTCTCACACATTTTAAAGCGCTTATTTGAGATGAAATTTTCTATACACTATTGTTTTGGGTAACAATACGATAATTTAATTATAATTAATTAAAATTGTTAACTGAAATTAATTATTTAAAGAATTACAGATACATCCACATTGGCTTCATTTTTAGCGACTTCGGTCGAAACTTTAAAAGATTTTTTTCCCTTCACGTTTCAAAGCTGAACAGTTGAACTGAAATTTTATATACATGGTTGTTTTGGATGACAATGCGATACTTTAACGATAATTAATACAAATTAATTGCCATTTATAATGTGATTCTGACATGTATATACATATTTATATTAATTGTAACTATTTAATAAAAAGTAAATAAAATAAATTTTTTTTTGATGATCTAAGTAGGAATTGACTTAAATTTTTTTTTTTATATTACTTGTTAAATCTTGCATTAATATATCACGTAAGTACAAAATATATATTATTACTTTTCTCTTTTTGAAATGTATTATTTTTTTATATTAATTAAGTTTTAGATATTAGGCTTTAGGCTTTGAAATATTCCAGTTATGCTCATATTGCATATCAATGAAGAGTTCCACCTTTTCCTCAATTTTAATAACTAGAATCTGCTCAATCTTGCTTACATTTTTTTTACTCAAGAGTGAGCTATTTATATAAGAATTAATCTCATTTTTTACATCACAAACGTTTTTTTTTTTCTGAGATCAAATTATTTTTCCTAGAACCTTGAAACGGATTTTCACGCACCTTTCCCTTTACTAATCTCTTTGGTACTACTTTATAAAGATATTTGATAAAGAACTTCACTTCCCTCAAACATGGGTACGTACTCACATACTATTGCAACCATAGTGGCGTCAGTGAATAAAAGAACTCGAATTTTAAAAACGAAATAAGCTGACAGGGAACATGGAACGCGTAGTAGAAAAATACTACGTAAAAAATTATAAATTATTATAAATAAATAATCAATACAAGAAAAGAATAACTAATTCTTATTATTAAATTATTTTTGTTTTATTATTAAATTATTTTTGTTTTATTATTATTATTAATTTTATAATTACATTATTATTTTATTACTATATATTATTATAATATAATAACTATTATTTTATTAATTTTATAATTATATTATTATTTTATTACTATATATTATTATAATATAATAACTATTATTATTATTTATAATGAAATTATTATTATTGATTTTATTATTTAAGAATTCATTAAATCCTAGATTCGCATTTCAGTTTTCGAGCTTGCCATATCAACGAACAGTTAGACTTAGAATGGCTGCAAACGGAGAATAAACGAAGAACATGGTTGCCAATTTCGCATTTATGACTCGTGCGAGATCCGGGTTGCCAATTTGGTGGGTTATCTTGAGAATTAGCATGGTTGCGATAGTACGTAAGTACTCAAATATGCGTTACTATTTCTGTAGAAATATAGTGAAGGGGAAAGAAGAATATAAAAAAGGTATAGAAGAATTAGATTGACGCGTTACAGTCTCTTTTACAAATAGAGATTCACAACTAGTCTATCTGAATCAAATCCTCTTATTAGAAGTCTACTGTTTAGAGATTGCAAGATAAGTAGTTATTATAATTCTTATGTTAAAGTTCGGTTAATTTAAATTGGTGCACATATTTAGTTTATTTTGAAATTGATTATTCACAGTTTGATTTAATTATTCAACTTATACTTGGATAAATATATTTCTACTACAAACGTGCGCGCGAATCGAATTCGTAACAACTTCAAAATAGCTTTAAAATAGCAATTATTATTAACGCATAGTTATTACGTATATTTCTTTTCTTCTTCTCTTTTTACAAAATGATTTCAAAACTTGATTTATTTCAGTATTTAGAATATAGCTTATGTAAACTCATTGCCATAAAAATTTGCACACCAAGAAGTCGTCAAAATGAAACGAAATTTTACATATGTATTAGTACTACTTTGATATGAGTGATTAGAAAATCAAAGAAAAAAGATCATTTATTAAAGAAAAAAGTACAAATGAACGGAAGTTTTAGTACTCTATTGGGCCCCCTCTACCGCGAATGCACCAGGCGATATGAGCGGGCATTGAGGCATGCAAGTTCCCTGTGAGGTCTGGAGACATTTCGTTCCACAGTTGCTGTAAACGCGTCTCTAGTTCGACCAAACTCGTAGGATGTCCATCTTACCGTTCCAAATGATCCCAGATATGGTAAATTGATGACAAATCTGAAGATCGAGCAGGACAGTGAAAGGTAGTAATGTGGCGTTATCTTGTCACATCCTTGCTGTGTGTGGCCGAGCATTGTCTTGTTGAAAAATGGCTCCTGGGAGGCCTGCCATGAGTGCTAACACATGTGACTGAAGGATGTCGTGGACATATCACTGGACTGTCATTGTGCCATGGATCAATAATAGGGGTGACCGTGTATCGCAAGCCATGACACCCCATACCATCATACCAGTTGTAGAAGCAGTGTGTCGCTGTAAATCGAAGGCAGGATTAAGGCATTCATCACGGGACCTCCACACACAAACACGATTGTCATCACTGCTCAATTTGAACCTAGTTTCGTCGCTGAAGACGACCTGGTTCCATTCCATTGTTGTCCAATCCCGTCGTGCATGACACCACTCCAAACGGAGGTGTCGGGGGTGGGTGTCATTAGCAGCTCACGTAATAGGCGCCGCGATACCAGATGCCCTTCAACCAGGCGCCTTGCGATACTTCGGGAGGACACAGGGGCCCGTAGTGAAGGTGCTGCAGGTGTATAGACAGCGGCCAATGAGGAAGATGGCTAAATGTGAGCGTGTCGCAAGATGTGACGGTCTTTTTGACGACTGGTCTGTCGAGGGCCTCCAGAGCCCGGTCGCCGTGTAAATGACGTCTCTTCTGTCCACTAGTCCCAACACCTCCTCACAGTTAAATCAGAACGGCCTACTTGATGAGCTACTCGCCGAGCTGACCACCCAGCTACCATCATCCAGAGGATTCTTCCCCTCTCAAACTCTGACAGCTGCTCATAATGTCTTCGATGGCCACGTAGTGACATGTTCTGCCTCAGCTTATCTTTTGCAAAAGATTAAATACACTCAAACAAACTCTGTTTACCTGTTTTATACTCCAAGGATAACGAAGTTCAATGCCCTCTAGTGGCCTTACGCAATGCGCAATCGCACTGCATATCTCTCCGACATGTACCTTCCTGCCAAGTTTCGTTACGATCCCACAATTATTTCTTGGTGCGCAAATTTTTATAGCAATGAGTGGATATTCATACCTTCTAAATGAGAAGTTAATAAAAATGACTCCCTGTTTTGAATCTTAATAGACAAATAGAATATATTTAACAGTATATGAATGTAAAACAAAATTACAAATATAAGGTGTCCGAAAAGTATGGGTACACTTTCAAAAAGTAATTAAAGATAAATAATTATTGATATTCCCTTTTGGATTTTCGTAAAGAAAAGTTAAAATTTTTTGTTCAATAAAATACAAACTGTATGGCGCAATGTCCACGTTTTGCAACATTCTCGCTTCAAAACGGCTTTGCCAAAAGAACAAGCACAAGTTGTAGAATGGTTTATTGAATTTAAATCTGCAACGTAGGCACAGCGTAAATTGGGCACCATCATACTGACGTTTGGAAGTGTGTAAGGCTTTAGGGGAAAATTTCTCAGAGTGATGGATGGGAACATGAGGTCCAATACCATGGCCACCCAAATCTCTTGACATAACATCTTTCAACTTCTTGTGAAGATAAGTGAAAAACATTATTACCTATTTCCAATTCGGTGCACTGATAAATTCAAAAGAGGAATTACATAGGCCATTCAGAATGTTTATCGTGCAATGCTGCATAAAACGTGGCTAGAAGTCTTGTATAGACTTGATGTGTTACGCGCAACTATTAATATGCACGTTGAAATCGGATAGTAAGACATTGTAAGAAAACTTTGGTATTTTCTTTATGGAACATTAAAAACCATATGTGAATACATATTTGATTGTTTATTTGTAGCTAATATTTTTCATACTTTTCAGACACTCGCTATATTAATTGGAATTATTATTACAACGCTTTTTTTAAGCAAATGAATTGCCATCAAGTGAAATGTTGAACAACAGTTTAAAAATTAATACCTTTACCATGCATAAGCATGATATTTAATGCGTAAACGCATGGATTTATTTGAACTTGAACTAGACCTCTCTGTCAAATTGCTAAATAAGACATCAATAAAAAAAATCAAGCTAAATTGCCTGGTGAGGATTTAAAATTCTTACCTCAAGGCTTGTATGTAGTTTTGGAATCATAGCAGTAGCACATATATGGAGAGTATGTAAAGCTCCACCCAGCGTGTGTCGGTGTATCCAATGAAATTTAGTTCTGTGGCTCTCCGTTTCGCTGAGTTTATATACGACAGTGAAATCAAGAAGATCTTCAATGTGACTTATGGTTTCAATACGTTCTTGGATAGCTTTGCCATATGTCTTATAATTGGATTCATCGGCAAAGAAGTTCAGTTGTTTCACCCATTGATCCTCAGGTACTGGATCTTTCTCACGTGCTTTAAATTCTCGAGTGTGATTGACGACAAATTCAACCTATAAAATTGCATGCTTGTTAAAAATATTTAAAAAAATAAACTCAAACAATTTCAATTCTGAAATTTTATCTACATTTCTTAGAATAAATCTAAATTAAGGAATACGAAATTTTTTATCATGTCTCATAGATAATTCGTTTATATAATGCTAGTGTTTTTATAAGCTCTAAGTATTATATACAGTGAGTGACCAAATTATTATTACCACCCTTCAATACAATATCGGACCACCTTTTACTCTTAATACTGTATGGATTCTTTTTGGCATGAGGTCTAGGAGTTGTTGGTAGGTGGTATGAGGAATTGGAGACCATATATAATGAATTGAATGTCTTCGACGAATGCCGTATACGATGTCCTATACCGTCAGATTGGATGGTATTGGATCCAGCTGACAGATGCCCCGTTCAATCTCGTCTCACAGATTCTCAACTGGATTGCGATATGAAGATTGTGCAAGCGCGTTAAAGTTCCTATCATGTTCTTTGTACCATCTGGGGACAATACCAGCTGTATAACATGGAGCATTATCCTGCTGAAAGTATTCATCTCTCGCAGGGAATTTTATTAATATACAAAGAGGAATTTGATTTGCGACAACACTTAAATACCCTTGGGCATTCAGACGTTCTTTCACACAAATAAAAGGACCCAAGCAATGCCAAGAAAAGATCCTACAAACTGTAATATTCCTTCTACCAGCTTGAATAGTTGTGGCAGTGCTGATGGGGCTCGTACTTTCATTCTGTTTTCTCTATATTCGCAACTTCATTTATATGATGTAATTGAAAATGTGATATTTCGGACCACATGACTTTTTTTCCAGTCATCTACAGTCCAATCCTGGTGCTCCATTGTGAACTGGAGTCGTCTGTTCTTGTTCCAGGCCAACAGTAGAGACTTATGAACAGGCTATTGACTCCCATAGGTTGTACGGTGTTATGTGCGGCGAACAGTTATTTCAGAGACATTCGCAGTTGCTCTTTAAGGTTCCCTACAATTTGAAGTACGGTTGTTCTTCTGTTGAACTGAATAATTATCGCTATTCTCCTTTTGAGAGATAAGTAGCCTGTGATGACCATAAGCCTGACGTTGGAACTCAGTTTTCTGCTTGGTCATCCACTCTCAGTAAACATTAATTACTGCTGCTCTCGAAAATTTCATATGTGCAGCCGTTTTGCTGATACTGATTCCGACGCTTCGAGCACCTACAATCATACCGCGTTCAAACACAGTTAAATAACGTTTTTTCCTTATTTCATCGCAAGCAACTTAGTGCAATCGATGCCTTACTATTCTGCATTCCCTATTAATAGCTATCTCTCCCTCTAATACCAACTACAGGGTTATAGCTGATCTCCGTAAAAGGTCAATTGGTCATTATAAATTTACCATTCCATGTATTTATCTTAGCCATTACCCGCCCGTTTCTCTGGGTTTTTCACTATATTGTTTTTAAGTTATTTTTTTTATCTAAGCAGTCCTATCATTAATCTTTTAATATGTTGAAAGATATTTATTTAGATTTCGCTTCTTAATTTAAAAACAAACAAACAGAACTTAAATATCTGAAACGGAAATATATTTATATTTTACGCTTTCATAACCGCAGCTTCAGGGTCAATTTCTACAAACCCTATTTTTAGCAGATCTCTAATCAACAAAAGAAATATGCTTGCCAAATTTAAAGTCTGTCGATCTAATAACTTAAAAACGGTAATTTTTCTATCTACTATAATGGCTCGTAAACCAGACAAGCTCCCAGTGAGACGATTTTAGGAAAACCCGTTCATAACGGATCTCTACTCAACAATAGAAACCTGCTTGCCAAATTTCAATCTATAGATCTAATTGTTCCGGAGATATTGTGATGAGTGAATCACTTTTCTTCTTTTATATTTGTAGATATAAAAATTTTAATTTTAAGATCTTACTAAGAAGCTCTTTGGGGGGTGAGTTGCTGATGATTTTTAATATTTAAGATCAGTTGCATATTCAGCTACTTAAGTGTTTCAATATATTTGAGTATTGATAGTTTTCAAGTCTTATAATTGTGAATATCCGAAGTTTTGAAATTTTAATTTTTAAATTTTAGGGATCTTATTGCTTTTGGATATTTTAATTTCTTAACATTGGATGCATTTTTGTTGATTTTTGGTAGTTAAATTCCGTTATGCACTTATCTATTTTAGCATTTTAATATTTTTAGTATCTTAATATTTTTCAATTCGCTAAATAGGATTTCGTTAAATAGGGGTCCGACTATATATATTCCGACTGTATACCATAATTCACGTTAATTTCATCTTAGAAGCTTTTTAATTAGTAATGGTCCTGACCCTCCAGAACTTTCGTATAAATAACTACTAGCTTACCCGCCTAACGGGATGTAATTGTAACTTTTGCACTGTAAAATTATGTACTCAGAGTTTCTTCAATTATTCCTGATGTAATTACCTCGAACGTTATTTATCCACCAACCACAAGAACCGTCGACGAAGTCATGAGAGTTTTGGAACTTCCGGTCTACGTTTCATATAAAAGCCGAGGTTCTCTGAAAAGTTCACGTCACTCCTTGTGTTTGTCACTATGTTCCTGTAGCCGTGGTGGCCAAGTGGTCTAGGTATCGGACCATGGCTAGCGTGTCATGAGTTCTATCCCAGTACCACTAAAGATCCGCCGTGTAGGGGCGCGATGCACGTTAAATCTGTCGAGAGCTCAAACGTCTTCCCGTGGCGTGGTGTGGTAGTTAGGAGAGGGGGGTGCCAGCTCAGGTGTCGTCCGCGTCACTTGACCGTGGTTCAAAATTACGCGGACCGTCGACAAAAGCCCTCGTGTTGCTAATCAGTGCGACGTTAATATTCACTCACTCAGTCAGTCACTATGTTCCGTTAATTTTTGCAGATGCTTATTTGCGCCATGTCTCTTCTACTTTGTGTTTGTGTGTGAAAGTTTTCTACATGTGAAATAAACCATGATGTCAGTGTATCCAGCCTCATCGTACCAAATTGGCTACCCCCCCCAAATCATTAATATCTTAATTAAAATGGGAATACACTCGGCAAATTCATTATATATATCCTCCTCGGTTCCCTTGTATCACATGTGATACAAATGTTTCATAATTTTTTGTAAAGGCTGAACAGAAAAAAACAAATTTGGGACCGGTTGCATCATATGAAATACAAAGTGAAATACCTCATATAATTTCCTCCTTTAGTCAACACATGGCAGTACCTGTCTATGATAGCGATTTCTAGTAGCGTCTCTGAATCAAAACAAGATGTGTGCATGTCATCGAAGTAAGTATTTTTTAAAATTTATATACACATATTAAACTATTTTTAAAATATGCTTTTTCTTTGTGTATGTACACTTTACTAGTAAATATAAAAAAAAAAGAAATTTTTAGTGAAATATTAAAGCATAATGACTTGTGAAATTTGTTTGTATCTCTTGTGAACATACTTCTTAAGTCAATTTTGTTTTAATCTTTAGTTATATTTTGGGGGGATTTGAAGATTCTTAGAAGTATTTATTGAGTCAAAATCTTTAGTTGAGGTGTTTGCTTTTCATTTTACCCATCTTTTTCTGATAATTTTTTTTTATTTAATAAGTATTTTTTTAATGAAATATTTGACACCAGATGAAATTTTAGAGCTGGTGAATCGCGATGATTCTCATTTGAGTTCAGTTTAATGGGAAGTGCCTTAACAACTGTACAATGTACAGACTGCAAGGTTTATCTATGCTTTACAACTACTAGAAAGGGTTTCAAGGCATTTCACGAAAATAAAAAAATAATGTTATTGTAATAATACTACGCCTATGTGCCTAAAACGCCCTTAAAACTTAATTTTTATGTTGAATTTATGAATTGAATGTAATGTGTGATTAAAGACTAAGATTAAATTAATTACTTCAATCTTGCTTAACACTGAAAAAAATTCTGATTGTAGTGTCTTGTCCCTGATGTATCACATGTGATACCCCCCCCCCCCCAGCTTCTATAAATTAAAAAAATTATTGCACTTTTCTACATCAGAGTGATTAAAACAACTAGTTAAGTACCTCTTACAAAATATCAAGCTTTTATTTTTGTCTCGGGTCTGAGGAGGATTTATATATATACACACACAGCTTTAGATACTAATGATTTAAATTGATATCTTAATTTTTGGAAGTATAAATGATGGATGATTAAGTTTTTTTGAACGTACGGTATTAAGATCTAATGAAATTTAACAAAAAATTATCATGAGAAAGGTGCATTGCATTACCTTGGATTCTTTAGTCCAGAACCGCTCATCAGGTATCCTCTTAATCTCAACAGATTTTCGCCTCCACCCTGCGTTCATCCAGTCCTGGACCAACTTACTTACAATTCTAGGTGTGGTCTCTGGGATTCTTTCTTTGCCGAAACTGATGTCTTCAGTGAGGATTCTGCTCTGGAAAGCAGGGAATCCAGGAGCACCGAATCTGTATTCTTTCTGAAAAATAAAGAAATATTTGCGAAATTAAAACTCTTTCTGTTCGCAACTTCTTTTCTCTTTTTGAAGTTAATTACAAGAAGTGAAAGGGAAAATAATTTAATTACGTTTTTGCTGTCGTTGTTTTTCAATTTTAAAGTTAATTTTGATTTTTTTTGCATGTAATAAGAACAATAAAGTGCAATACAACGACGAAATTAAAAAAAAAATGTGTCAGTGTGCAGTGATCAAAAAATCGTTGCATTTATGACGGATTCTATTCACGATTCTTACTAATCCTTATGGGAAAATATTTTTTTAATGTTATATGATTATAAAACCGCTTTCTGTCAAGGAACCACGATTTATGTTAATGAGGATTGCTATTCAAATTCAAGTTGTGACGGATCTATACGCGTCATTCAACTAATCCTCTGGGGAAATCTTTGGGCAATCAATCACAACCAATGCTTTTAGAAGAAGAAACCGTGATATGCAGATTAGGTCATATATATATATAGTATAGGTTTTCTAGCTAGTAAGATGCACGGACGGAGTTACATGAAGATTGAAATATAGAGAAGCTGACGACAAGGAGATATGGCTACTGATCAGGTATTAGTATATATCGATAGCGCTTTTCGGGCATTAGATAGTTGAAGATATTTAAGTGACGATTGGTCACCATAGCTAAATTGTAACTCAAATATTAGAGTAGTGGATTGATCCCATAAAGGGAGGATCAATATATATATATATATATATATATATATATATATATAATATATAATAGAAGTCTTCTCATAATTCGCGTCTCTCGTAGTTATACCCCTATTGTTCTCAGTTGGAACATCTCTTCTTGTTTGAATACTGGAATTGTGTCTGTTTATAATTTGTGTACTGAATAAATAGTTGAAAGAATAGGCGAATCATCCTTCACTTCCTCCCACACCTCTAGCCGGGACCGAGAGTAGATCCCGTATGTTATAAAATGAAAAGGGAATTTAGAGTTATGGCAGTTGTTGTCATACGGAATCTAAGGCGTTTTAGAGAAGTAATAGTTGAAACTACCAAAGTTCAAGAGAAAGGATCCGACGAGTCATTTTAGGACGCTTTGTATTGCTATGGAACTACTTGACACAATAAATATTGAATTTATCTCTATACATATTTAAATTAGTATTTAACCTAACGGCTACTCTATCTTAGGTTGAATTTAGATAGTGATTTGATAATCATATTGCTTAAAAATGTCTCTCTTTTTTATACATCCTTGCGACACAGTTTCTGCATTGGATTTGGAATAAATAATGCCTAAAATTTAATACCATTCACTAGTCAGTTCATTGCAATAAAAATGTACGTCTTTCAAACAAAAAGGGCATTATCATTGACGCAATGAAGTTAAGCTATCAAAAAGCCGAATATTATTCATCTAACTCTTTCTCACCGTGGGCAATTATTTCTATTACTTTTTGAGATAAGCCAAATTGTCTGAGAGTCGCATTTCGGTTAAAGTAACATCATAGAGTGGAACAAAATTTTACACGCTAAGGATGTCTTTACTTTAAGTAAAAGAGAGTGCACACACATTACGGCACATTTATTCAGGTTGAAAATTAATACTGATAATTAAAATCACTATCCTATAGAGGGAGGTATATTTTATTGCATAAATCATTTCTTTTTGAATCAATAATTTTTTTTTTTTTTTACTCTTTAAAATATGTTCCATTACTTCTTCCATTACAATATTGTTACATTAAACTGATATTTACATAATGAAGTGAGAAATTGACATTTATAAACTATTTCCATCTTATATGGAAGCTGTATGATAAATTTGGATACATAGGTAACCCCTGTACAGTAGAACGTTATTTATCCGAACGTTTATTTTCCGGAGCGTCAAATATCCGGACCAAAGTCCAGATACGTTTTCGAACAGTACAATGCCCAACAGTTGTTTCGCGTGAGGCCAAAAGTGACGGGAAAACTCAAGGTGAGGGATATTTGGGGGAATTTCAGTTGTGTTATTTGGTAAACATCTGTGCGGAATATTAGGTCAGTTTGTTTCCAAGTGAGGGGAAAGGGCTCTTTTTTTAGTTGTGAACTGCTATGGCTTCGAATTCAAAATGGAAGCGCTACGTTTTGAACATAGAGACAAAACTTGAAATATTGCACCATCTCGCGAAGGGAGAAAGTGGAGCATCTCTAGCACAGTTTTATAATGTTGGAAAGTCAACAATTTCTGTCATAAAAAAAAAGCTGAGAAACCATTTTCAATTTTGCGTCAAAATTTGACTCAGAAGATGGCGCGAAGAAAAGGAAAACCACGAGGGAAGCAAAAACGATGTTGTTCTTGATGATGCACTTTACTTTTGTGGGACGGACAACAATAACAACGAAAGTAGCCACAGTCCATCAAATGCTGACGCTTTTACTGCGTTAGAGACAGCTATGGAGTGGTACGAACAACACTCAGAGTGCTGTCCTACTCAACTACTGCTTCTGAAGAGAATCAGAGACATTGCAGCTTAAAAACAAAGGTGTACAATGGTACAGCGAAAAATAAGTGATCATTTTTCACAAAAAAGGTAAAATTGCGACATTTTCCCCCTTCTTTTTCTTTAAGCACGTTTCCCGCATGTGATGATTTTCAATATTCGTATAGTGTCCGGTTTCATATACTGCATGAATCGCATTCGGTTTTCGGTTATCCGAACGGTGTCCGGTCCCAATTGATTCGGATAAACGATGCTCTACTTTACAATACGGTATTTCTATATCATGGATTCACTCCAACATGGTCCGAGAATCGAGAGCATTCCTAGATGACATGGTGCTATTATAGATCGAATTCACTCTAACACGATTCGAGAAAACCCCTTTCAATATGATATGCAGTAAAAAAGATTAAAAGCGATTTTTATCTAATTTGAAATTAGGGAAGTTCCCGTGTAACAGCTCAATAAGCATGATAAAATTTTTTAGTACGAAAGATATCTCATCTTTCATTCGAACTCGCCTGTGCCATCAGACTTTCCTGCAGAATTTTCGAGAATACTCAATACTTAAGCACACTTTAAAATTTTAATTCGCTCTCTCTTTTGACTATGTAGATTAGACATTTCCAAGTTAGTAGTACTCAAACTTTTTCAAAGAAACAATAATTATGTTCTCGTTTTTATGAGTTAATTTGTATCCCTAAACTATGTCTAGTAAACAAAAAAAGAATCTCTTTTAAAAGATAAATAGAAGTGGTTATATATGTATTGTGATGACGAAGAAAACATTTTTTATAAAACATATTAATGTATATTAGTTATTAAGAAAATTTTAATAAGGATATTTATCTTAATTATTTAAAAATATAGTCGCATATATATGTTTTTATAAAAATTTTTGTAACCAAACCCTCCATTTTCTACAAGTTCTTTGCTTCGTATAACACGTAATCGCATAACATGGCAATTTTTTGGAATGTAACTCTCGTGTTATATAAGGGTTACCTGTACTTGTTAAAATCACGCAATGTTATTTTAAAATATTGGAATATTTTTTTCTTTCTGCAAATATATTCTAAATTTGATCTTATATAATGAGATTCAAATGGAGTTCGCTTTAAAATGTACCGCATTTATTTGAATCTGAGCCGCCGTTTTTCCCCCAGTTTTAATGGGAAAATTGGGTGCGGCTTAGAATAGAAGGCGGACAAATTTGTTGGATGGGGAAATTAAACATGACACTGACGTTTAGAGCAATTACAGGTTCACGTATGTATTTAAAAGTTTTTAATTTTGGTAAAATAAATTAATTATTCACTTTCAATTAGTTTTCATTTCAATTCTTTTTTAAATTTTTTTAACTATCGGATATCTGTATATCCTAATTTTTTACTTTTTTGTACTATTATACACTGTTTTTTATTTTTTCACAATAACGAGAATTTGGGGTGCAGTTCCGAATTGATGGTTACGCGGTCAGTCGCCAAAAGCCTTAGTGTAGCTGAACAGTGCGACGTTAATATTCACTCACTCACTCATTCGAATTGATGGTGTGTTAGATTCGAATAAATATGGTATATATATACACACACACAGTCGACTCTCGATAATTCGAAGTTGAAGGGACCAATGAAAAACTTCGAATTATCAAGAGGGTAGGGAAAAACTCCGAATATACACGAAGATAAATTTTTCTAACACATTTAAATTTGAAACTGTGTAATAAAACATTAATTGTACATAAAAAATTATTTTAAAAGTATTTTTAAAAAGTACATATTATACAGTATAAATATTATACAGAATTTAAAAGTCTCTTGTATTAAAAGAATACATTTATGTATTAAAAACAACTAGTAAACAAATACATGCTGTACATAATATTTTTTTGACAAAAACATCTGTTATCTTTTTTGTTTTATAGCATTCACAATCTAACTCTGCCAATAGATTTTTCTAGAATGAATGAAGCTTGAAAAACGTCTACATCAACATGATTTTGAAGGGAAAAGTTGCGTAGTGTTTCGTGACACACTTAAAGCTTCTGTCATTGTTATTGGAGTCAGTTCCAATGGTAATTAAAGAGGCTACGTTACAAGCAGAGACAAAACATTTAAGCTCCAATCTGTTTGCTACAGGACTCTACATGATAGTGAGTGTTCGAATTGTCGAGTTTTATAAGATAACTTCGAATTATCTCGTGATGTAGTCTGGCTAGCCACAGATTTTACTTCGAAATGCTGAGTGTACCAAAACGTATTGTTTAGTTCGAATTATCAAGAGTTTTTCTAGGGACTGAGCATATACTTCGAATTATCAAGAGTTTTTCTAGGAACTGAGCATATACTTCGAATTATCGAGAGGTTCGTATTATCGAAGATTTGAATTATCGAGAGTCGACTGTATATATATATATATATACAGTCGACTCTCGATAATTCGAAGTTGAAGGGACCAATGAAAAACTTCGAATTATCAGGAGTGTTATAAAAAACTCTGAAAATACACGAAGATAAATTCTTTTCTAACACATTTAAATTTGAAACTATGTAATAAAACAAAAATTGTACATATGTATGAAACTATTTTAAAGTATTTTTAAAAATTACATATTATACAGTATAAATATTAAACAAAAGTTAAAATCCTGTATTAAAAATATTACATTTACATATTAAAAGAATACAAACTGTACATAATTAATTTTTTTTTGACGAAGAATCTGTTATCTTTTTTTTTGTTTTATGGCATTCAATCCAACTTTGTCAATACATTTTTCCAGAATAAACTTAGCTTGAAAAACGTCCACACATCAACATGATTTTGAAGGAAAAAGTTGCGTAATTTGCTTAGTACAATTTAGCAACTGTCAGAGTTATCAGAGTCAACTCCGTTGGTCACTAAAGGGGCTACGTTACAGGATAGACAAAACATGTAAGCTCCAGCCGGTTTGCGACAGGACCCCTACATGATAGTGAATGTTTGAATTGTCGTGAGTTTTATCAGATCACTTCGAACTATCGCGTGTTGTATTCTGACCAGCTACAGAATTTACTTCGAAATATTGAGAGTACCAAAACGTATTGTCTTAGTTCGAAATATCAAGAGTTTTTCTAGGGACTGAGTATATACTTCGGATTAGTGAGAGGTTCGTATTATCGAAGGTTTGAATTAGCGAGAGTCGACTGTATATATATATATTAATGAATTAAAATAAATTTTGCAAAATATGTAGTAACTTCAATACTAAGGTAATATGACCTTACCACAAATTGAGATGGAATAGTTTTAATAGTGCTTCTTTCTTTCATATAAGGCAATTCTTCTAAGGTCATCTTTCCTGCATAAGTTCCAGCTTCAGAGGTATAAGTGAAGACATTTTTGTTAAGTTCTGGGAATTCGTAAGCCATGCGCATTTTGTCAATGCTCTCTACGTTCATTATGACCTTGAAAGGATATATGGCTGCTATTTTCTTTTCGTGATAAACTCCAATGTGTTTGCAGTCTCTGAGATTCAAGATCTGGTTCGAGTACAAAGTTGAGTAGTAGACGCTAGAATAATTTTTCATACGTTATGTGTTTTAGCAATCAAAACAAGTATGGATTTTGATATTTTAACATGCGGTTTAAGCCGACAATAAAAACAAATTAGGATTGCAATTATATTGCGGATGTTTTACATAATGAAATAATAAAATGATAAAATAATAACATAATAATAAACATAAATGGTTTTAACATTTTTTGCTGTGGACGTTATGTATGTATTCTAATTTTTTTTTTTGTCTTTAAAGAATCTATTGATAATTATTATTTTAAGTAAATAATTAAGTGGCATTATGCCAAAATGATAGACTAAATCCTAACGTATTAAATAACTTGCTTTTTTTTTAAATCAATTTTTGCAACTTTTTGGTTAGTTTTTTTTCTCTTTTGCATTTATGTAACATTTGACACTTTGTGTGTGTGATTAACTATTATTCACAAAACAATATCTCCACAGAGGAAAGATTTTAATAAATTTTAAAACTCTTAAAGTTATGTAATTTAGCCACATTCTTCCTATTCTCCTGATCTCACTCAAAGTGACTTTTATTCTCAGAACTCAAAAGCCCGTTTCGGGATCACAGATTTGACGACAAAAATGACGTTATTCAAGAGACGGAACAATGTTTTTCAACGCAATCTGCTGAATTCTGCAATGATGGTCTTCGAAAGATCAAAGGGAGGAAAAAAGCAGCGAGATATGTATTCCTTTGCATGGTGACTACTTACAGAAGTCTTAAGATTAAATGAAAAATAAGTTTCCATATCGATTATTTCTAAGACTCTCTCGTACATGCTCAAAAATAAATAATAATTTAATTTTGCATAATACCACAGTTTCGTTACTGTTGCTTCTAATATGGAAAATTCGAAAAGTAGGGAATTTTAACCCCAAAACTGAGTAATATACTTGAGCTTTGTGTGTAAATGTACACCTGTATGACTGAATATTCATCTTAAAATGCTTACGAGACCTCAACTTGAAAAAATTGTATTCTCGGTGGGTACGCAGACTCTTCACAGCGGAACACAAAGAGAAGAGGTTTGCCCGTTCATTGGACTTTTTGATTCGTTACAAGGAATAGGGGAATGACATGTTGAGTCCAATCGTTACTGAAGATGCAACATGGGTATCCCATATCACCCCGGAATCAAAGCAACAGTCGATGGAATGGCGACATATATCTTCTCCCGTCACGGTCAAAGCCAAACAAATGCTGTCAAAGCACAAGATTTTGGCAAGAGTTTTCTGGGACCGGCGCGGTGTTTTGCTGGTGAACTTATGCCACAAGGAACAACAATCAACTCAGGTGCCTACTGCGCAACTCTACAGAAGCTCCGAAGAACATTGCATAACAAACGGCGCGGCATGCTGTCAAAAGGTATTTTGCTCCTCCACGTTAACGTAAGTTCTCACACTTTTCGAACGACTCAGGACTTAATCGAATCATTTGGCTAGGAGGTTTTGGACCTTACACCATATAGCTCCTACCTTGCTCCTATGATTTTCACCTTTCCCGGTACCTCAAACTCAGTCTTGGCGGGAAGCGCTTCAGTGACAAAGAAGAAGTGAAAGCGACCGTGAACTCTTGGCTGTCCGACCAGGCGGCAGACTTCGTTGAAGAGGGTTTTCAAACCGTAGTTTTAAAGTATGACAAGTGCATTAATAAACTCGGCAACTATGTAGAAAATAGGCAAATGTATATACAATCCTAAAATAAAGGTTTTTTGTAACAAAATATTGTCGTTATTTTTTTTAAAAACAAACGGACCTTACTTAAAAAACAGCCCTCGTATAATGTTTTATTGTAAGATTTATCTTAACTTGTCTAGCTTTATTTTAATGTAATGATCATAATTATGATTGTAAAGATATTTATGAAGCAAAGATATTTACATAAACTTCATTAACTGACAGAATCTTGAAGGAATATTTTCCTTCTTAGGTAAATTTGTTCTTATACTTACACATTTTTGTAAATCAAAATCAATTCATTGAACTTAATTTCTTCTCTAGTAAAATTGTAATATTATGATAAAACTAGGAATCGAATTACCTGGGACTGATATCCATAGAGTATGTAATGGTGTTTTCTATAAATGTAGGCTTCATATCGAATTTCAAGGAAAGAATAAGTGGATTTTTCATTTCAAATTGCACTGGAGAAGGTAGAGCATAACCGACAGCCTTTGTTTGGTAGGTGGAAGGCAAGTAGACCTGGACTATGTGACCAGATATTCTTCCATTCTCATCGGTAAAGTATTGGAGAAAATGTTCTTTCACTGGAAAAAAACAGAGATTAATATTAGATATTTTAGGCTTAGAAAAACTGCGGGCACAATTATTCAGCATTGGCATGGCAGCCCTTTGTGGGCACGAGCCTTCCTCAGAAGTTTTTCCCATTCTGCCCTTCTCCCAGCAATTGATCTCCAGTTCACTTTTAGAATGGCAAAGTCCTCATCTACATTATCTTTCGATCTCCGTTTGGGTCTTCATTTTGGTCTTTTATTAGTTGCATTAAAAGTTTTAATTTATGTTCGTTCTAGGCTCATTCTTACCATATGGGCCGTGCCTATCTTATTCTACTTAATTTTTTTGGACTTAATATCATCACTATTGAAAATCTTATATATTTCAAAATTATATCTTTTTCTCCAACTGTTATTATTGAAAGAACACGACTGTCTGTGTGAGGTCTCATCTCTACAGAATTGGTATCGCCAACTCACCGGACTGTACTCTTGTGTGACTCAGGTCATCCTATGACCGCTGAACATTTGGTCGTGTGCCCTGCACTAATTAACCTTAATTAAACTGTCCAAAAATATTGGAAACCCCTTGAACTAATGGCATAGGTGCTATTGTAGTGTGTGGCATTTGTAAAATAAATAAATAAATAAAATTATCGAGAACAGCACCAAATATGGTTCGCAGGACCTTTGTTTCGAAAAAAAAAGTCGCTAAAATCTCTGTTTCTTTTTTTTTCAAGGTCTATGTCTCTGAGACATAAATGAAAAACTGTGATTTTATCTGTACCTTATACAATAGGACTTTTGTCTTTCTTTTTATTAAGTGAGACTTCAGTAAAACCAAAGAAACAGCGGTTAGCTGCAATAATTCTCTTTCTGCACAGTTATTAGCTTTAGAAATTAAGATGGATAGCTTATATAAAATACGTTTCTTGAGTGTGGGCACGTGTTTTAAAAAGTTATGCTACACATAAAAAAGTCATATTTATATAAAAAATTTTTTGATTGAAAAAATAAAGTTCCATAAAACACAGTAATCTGTCATTAGTTATTAAAATTGTTTTAATTGAACAGTCATCTAGTACTTTTATTGTGTTTTTGTATTAACAGAATTTTTGGAGGTTTTGCATCAAGTATTCGTTTAAAAAAACTATAATTTTGTATTGTGAATAATTAGATAGTGATGTAAAATTGTATTTTTCTTGTATGATTAAAATACACGTTTCTTTTTATTATTTTGATGGTTAATCTTTAAATACCCTTAGTTTCAAATTTGATGCAGACTTTTAAATCGAATTGTACACTTGCGATTGGTTTGTTTTTAATATTTAGCTGCATGTCATAATGTTATTTTGAACAAAAGTTAAAAAAATTAACATCAACTGTCAAAATTATTCAAATAATAGAACATTTTGTTCCAGCGCCGTATTGAACGAGTGACATATATTTAGAAAAAGTTTAACGGAATTAATCTTTGGCGAAGTATTACGAGACATATATTTTTCAAAAATAAATGTTTTATTTTTCAAAAAACTTGAATATTTTGTATTGAATTTCATTAAGTTCTTGATAATGTTTTTTTATTTCATTGATTTTTATTGAATACATGCATATATACATATCAATGTGAATAAAATGTACTCTAATAAACTTAATTTTGTTGAGTATATGTGTCTTTTTTGCAATATCCTTTAACACGAAAAAGTATTTCAGTCCCATCAGTTCCGTGTTAAGCGATTTTCACTGTACTTATTTAATAAAATATAATTACTGTAGTTTAAAAAGATATATAAAAAATTTTGTGTGCTAATAATTGCATTAATAATTAAAGTTTAAAAGTGGATGAAATAAATTTTATTAAGAAAAAAAAATTGTGTAAGGAGTAGGCGGGGCAAGCCTAGCCAATCCGATTACAGGAAAGAGATCCGAGTTAAAGAGAGAAAAATTTTGGATGTAAGGAATAGGATGCATTGGTATTGAGTGGAGCTTTTGTGATTGGCTAAACAGAATGGTCAGCTATTTTTACATTTAAGTCTGGTTGAGAAGCTTTATCGATCATTGAGTAGTTTTGAGCTTGAGCAAATCAAACTGCAAAACTATTGAAAAATTTAAGAACTAAAGATAAATAAATAGAGAATAGCTAAATGAAGAAAAAATAATGAATTAATGAAAAGCAGGTTCAATTAAGATGGAACTATATATATATATATATAATTGAAAAAACTGTATTATAACATCGTCATCCAATACAAGTTTGATAAATGTATTGATCTTCAGTGGATGAATAGAAAGTATTTTATTAACGATTGAAAATTTGAACAAGATATATATATATATATATATATATGTATATAGGGAGAAAGTGAGCTAATAGAAGGAATTGAAAAAAAATTATGTTTATACTCACGCATATGGAAAATGTCGTCTGTCTGATGTTCCTCGGAGTCATAATAATAATAGCTGTTTATATAGAACAGCTTTTGGAAAACAGTGAATCGCCAGAACTCAGGATCTCTTGGAACAACATGCGCCTTTAAGAAATAATGTAAGTTAACAATTGAACTTACTAACAACTATTAAAAAATTCTTGTTTAGTTTTAAACTCTGATTTTTCTGAAAATATTACTAGTTGAATAGAGTTTGGTTTAAATTAAAAATTATAGGTTTTTATCCCGTAAAACCAAGAAGATTTGTGTGCATTAAAATTTATTTATTAAAGGGCCCGCTAATGCAATTGTTCTAACAAAATACAGCAGCATTGGATTTATTCAATTTAATCGTCGGATGCTAAATATTAACGTGATTTAATTTTGCCGATAACCAAATTGATAGTTAAGAGATCTTTTACATGCCACATAATCATATGACATGCATGCCTACAATTTTCGCATCCAGAAAATGTATCGGCTCTAGTCGGAATCGAACCTGCAACCTCCGTCTTTCTAGGTGGGAAGCTACCTTTAAGCCACCGAGCAGAATGTAAAGTACAATTACTAAATGTAAAAAATTGCAAATTACGTATGAAATTCCTCATCAGCTCTAGGAATTTGTTGACCCTAACACAATGTTACTAAATTTGTTTATTTACTGTTAATATTTATTTTTCTTGGCTTCGAGTGTGGAGAAGAACTGTAGAAGAATCTATTCTTTTCTTTGTGTAATACCAACCAAAATGACTCTAAAATTTTACATATATATTTCTGTGTAGCTTCTCAAAATTTTTAAATTCTTATTTTTTTATACTGTTACTTTTTTAAATTTTAAATTTGATTCTCTTTAAAAAAGTGCTTTGTCGTTTTTTAATGCAAACCGAAAATTTGTGAGGGAGAATTCTTTGGAATTACCTCGGGGAAAATTTCTGGAATTTTCACTTTTGGAATATCTTCACTTGGTTTCAAGTTCAAAAATTGCAGGAAAGAATCGTGGAAATTTTGTGATGTAAAGCCTTGTGCATTCAGAGCAAACTAAAAGAAACAAAGAACATTTATTTCGAATAATATAATACAAAATTTGTCACTTCGAATACAAAGAAACGATTTCGGTATGCTTCATTATATCTAATTTTTCTTAAAGTTAAAAGGTATTGAAACACACCACCTATGTTATTTTCCCTGCAGCGATACTCTCTCAGTGGGAAATTTGAATTTTGCAAGCAAAGTTCGCTTCCAAGCGGGAACTTGAAAAATATTATGGTTACCATGGAAGTTATGACCAAAGTTACCATATTGGTGACAAGTTTTGGGAAAAATACGATATCGATAAGGAATCATCGAGGAAGCTGAAGGATCGGCCCTTCTAGAAATTATTATGTGGCTATATAAGGGACCTTTGAAACAAAGGACAGGGCAGTTTAGCAGAGAGTCAAGTAGAAATCAAAGTCTGGTTTTGCTTTGACTCCGATGAAAGACTTTATCTTTCTGAGTACTGGAACGTTGTAAATGTGTTTATAAAGAGTGCGTTTTTACTATTGTAAATAATTTAATATTATTCAAATAATTGAAATCCTCAGCTGCTTTTCCCCTACGAAAGTTTGTGACAATATATTTGCACGTTTAAATAATATTCTAGCGTGAGGGTTAACTGTATGATTCTACACGAAAACTTTGTTCGATAATTTTAAATATTGTTATTAAATGTTTCACAGCTTTATTGCACATTGTGGGCGATTTGTATGCTTTAAACCTCGGTCAAGTTTCAAGTTGTGGAAGAGTTTCATATTTTTGAAATGAAACTTCTTAAGGTGCGAAAGTGAATGGGAGATTTGTCCAGTTTTACGGTAGGGTGAAAAAGCGAACGGAAGTAGTGTGCCCCCCCCACCGAATCGTCACCATGGTGAGGAGATAGCAAGCAGGAGGAAAAGAGAGCGGGGGACACTACGTGACTTGCGTCATGCGTCATATCCGTGAAAAAGTTGGACACGGGGGAATTGATTGCCAAGGGGGAATTGAATGAGAGTGGGAGCATTTTGCTGTTTCGGACGAAAGGTGCTTAGGTATTGGAGACATTAAGTGGGTACCCTTGCTACTCGTAACGAACTCGTGTGGTGTATTTTCGTAGTTTTTATGTAATAAATGTGCCGTTTTCTTGGAATAAACGCACCCAAAATATTGCCACTATATGGCTCTTCTCGTTAGGGGAGTGTCTGGGGCATTGTGCTATGTCACTAACGTTCGTGCAAGAATCGCTACGGATAGCGTCTTGTAAACAAACACAGTGACTTCTGTGAGTGATGCATTAAGTTTATATTATTAATTTTTATTTCCGTTGAATTAAAAATAATTCTAGCCAGAATGCCTAGAACAACAGCAAAAAAAAAAAAAGGGACAAGATTTTTGTGAAAGAAAAGAAAAAAGGAAAACTAGCAGCAAGTCTAGTCGAAAGATTACATATGACTAGGTAGCTCTTTCGTAGCTCTTATCGTCTTCATCCATAAAGTTTAAGTGCTCTACACACCAAAGACTGCTGGAATCATTGGATCCTATGATGATTAAAAGCCGCTTTTCCTAACTGGAGACTTTAATGTTAATTTTGCTTCAGAAGAAACAAAGTCACACATTGAATTCTTGAAACGGTCATTGATTTTGACAATGAATACTGGTTCTAGAGAAGGAATAACAATTGATGCAGTTTTCTCACGTTTTCTTGATTGACTACAATCGAGGATTTTTATATCCTACTTCAATTACCACACACCTATTGTGTCTTTCTCGGAAAATGATGATGCAGAAAATTGAATAAAAATATTATTTTTATACAATAAATGAAGTTTGAATTTTATTTGAATAAAGTAAGTTCCCCCAGCAGTTTAATATAGTTAGATCTATTCCTGCATTTACGGCCAACGTCACCAAAGAAGTTTCACTTCTATTGCATGGCTTTCCCCGTCCTTTTTAATTAACTTCTTACTAGCTTTCATTATTAAAAAGGGAATTTTCACAAAATTTGGAGATGATTTTCTTTGTTAGGAACTCATGAATAATTATCTGTAGAAATGAAAATAATTATTATAATTAAAACAAACAAAAAATACAAATTATTGAAAATATTTACTAATTTACCAAGCAAATTAAATTACAAAGCATTTACTAATATTTTCTCATAACTTTCGCAACTGATTTGTTTGAAATATATATCGTTTGTTTTTTCACTAACACTTCTGTTTTTTATTCGATGATTTAATTTAAATCGTTTCTTATATTAAATATGTTAATCAGGTCATTTTTCACATTGTAGTGTCTGTCTACTGTTGGAAGTAGATTATGGGTTGTTTGGCGCAATTCTCCGCATCCGCGGGGGTGAGTTACTATCTTTTAAGGGAGAAGGTGGTTGCCCTTCGGGCAGGGCTGACAGAAAGAAAGAGACCCTTGGTTTTATAGTACGAAGTCGAATTTTGTGTTAGGGAAAGCGAGTTCCTTTGTTTTAACCTAATGTACAGGGCTTGGGTTAGCTGTACTACGAAGAGACAGTTTCATGGGTTTTGTGTCTAGCGTTTTTTTTATGTGTAATATCTTTCCTCTCGGTTGCTGGATATTTGTAGGAGTGATTTCGTGAAAAGGGACGGAAATGTGTAACAGGAAGTCGGGAAAAGCACGTGCTATTTGATTTGACCAATCAGCGCGCTTGGTGGTGTCTCTTCGCTACCCTCGCATCGAGGTACAACTCAAGCCACCAGCCTTTTTTTTTACATTGTTAAATTTCGCATTTTAGAAGATTCGAATTCAAAGACTCGGTTTCGCATTTTCTTGACTCTAAATCCACTTCGCAAATACCACCAAATTTTATTAGACTTCATCCAGGATAAACTTACGATTCTTAAGCTCAATTGGCTCAGGGCTCGTTGTGTATGAAATATGAGGTTATATTTATATGTGTAAACTATATTAATAATTATATTTACTGTTAAACGTCTGACAAAGTTCATCATTCTTAAAAAAATATGAGTAATATGGAATTATTCGAATAAATATTTTAGTGCGTATCTTTTTGATACTTTGAGCTTCATTCCTGTCGCTGTCAATATAATAATTTTAATTGTGATTAAAAAAAGTTTTCTCGATTAAAAAACTAATTAATTACAAGTGTAATTTTGATTTTCTCTAATATTTCTAATATTTAAACGTATACCAAGCTGATTAAATTTTCATCATTTTGTGATAATTATTTGTGATAAAAAGTTGCATTACTCCTTGTGTTAATTAAATAAAATTTTCATTAAAGATAAAAACGATAGATTTATACGATAGAACATTATTTCCAATCATACCCAATTCATTTTTTTCAGAATTTAAATTACTATTGCCTATTTTTTTTTTACCACGATAACATGTCAGATGTTACACATCATATGCTACTACTGTAAGGCTCGTTTCTTTTAATTTTTTTTATGTATTTGGAAAGATAGAATTCTGTTCTTTTGGCATGATGTGCTGCTACGGGAAGTAGTGGAAAAAGTAATAGTGAAGGACATTACACATATCATAAATAAAAAATTATCAGAAAAGTACTGAAAATTTTTGCCCATACTTTGTATAAGTAATCCCTCCAGGTGCCAGTATTGTAGCTGAAAGCAGAGTACATTGCAGCAGGGAAAAATGATTCATTGCTTGGAGTCATTTCAAAGCGGTGTTCAAGCCCGAAGTTACGGATTGCTGGAAAAAAAAAGTAAATTTCGTAAGATATTGCAAGTTTATCTGATTAATAATAAAATTAATACATTCGGATCTCGATTTACTGAAGTCCTATTTAACGAATTGAGCGATTTAATGAATCCCCCCCGGATAAAAATAAAGACGCCTTCCCTATTTAACGAATAATAAACTCCGAATTAAGGTATCTGACTACTTGCGACAACTTTTTTTTGAAAAAATGGAGATATGGGGATTTTTTTTTTGTTGTTGTTTTTAGATTTCTTCAGTACATTTTAAGAAAAATATGCTAAAATTAAAAAAAGAGGAAAAAAACTGGTAAAAATTTGCAAAAAATAGCCTTAACGGTGCCCTTTTTATACCAAAAGTTTCTGAACAAATTTTCAATTTTTCAATTCTGATGTGTTGTTATGTTATTCATTTTTGAAATGACAGTTAAGATACGAGATATTTTAATTTTTACAAAAAATGCAGCATTTTATTTTAGTTTATTATATGAAATTGCTTAAAAAACCATAAGGCACTGTAAATTTTGTAATAAAACAGTGATTGATAAAACACTTAATTACAGTTAAAACATTTCTACTATTACACAGAACATACACAAAAATTTCAGTTAATTATTGTCAAAACTTTTTGCGGAATCGCGGTCCTCGTTTGAGCATTTAAAAAAAACACACATTTCGAGTAAAACGCTTTTTAAAGTATGACATCTTGCTTAAAATAATGGCATCTGATGTTACTAAAACACTTGTAGTTTTTGTTCTAGTAAAGGAAAATAATAAACTTGGTATTTTTATAAAGCTAATAAAATGGCCTATAAAATAAAATTATAAAAAAAATTGTCAGTTTCTGGCAAAATTAACAATTTTAGGGTAGTCTGATACCTTAACGAATTATTTCAACAGCCCCAAGTTTGAATTTTAAAAAATTGGAAATTTTTTTTCAAATGACACATTTTTTTTTATCCGGAGCAAAAAAAGACTTTTTTAAAAACAGCAAATTTCCACTGAAAGGGTGCTGCCCGTAATTAAACTTTTACAAGTGCCGATGAGTCATGAGTAACCTATCGCATGAGTTTTGAATAGGACAAAGGATTCCTTTCTTATCCCATTCCACACCACAACGCTAGGGATATTTTAAGAATTTTTACCATTTGCTCTCTTTCTTGAAATAAATGAGGTTTATTATACGTACGGTTTTGCAGAAAATTCTGTTCTACTGAAGTTGAGGAAATTGATGATTTGTCTGAGCCAATAAATGGCGCTTCTGATGCAGGACATTGATAGTTAATCTTCTATCAAAACTTTTTCATTTTCTAATACTTTACATTTTTTGGAAAGTACGAAAACATACCTCACGCAGCAGGATGTAAATGATGCTGTATTTTCTTCTTTTTATGATCCTGATGATAATAATCCGAGTTAACGAAAAAATTTTAGGTCTCGACGAATTCGTTAAATCGGGGTCTGACTGTATTTTTAATACAAAATTTGGATAATTTATTTAAATATTCTTCATTCACTTTTAAAATTTAGGAATAGGTAATGTTACATTAATTGCTTGTTGAAAAGAAGTATTGTAGAAAGGATATATATATATAATCACTTACTATCAAACCAAGAGTCATACATATTCACAGCATGTTGTTTGCCAATGTAGAATCGTCTGACTTGAGGCAGAACTTTCTTGATATGTTGGACGCTAAAATAGAAAAAGGGACACTGAGATTAAACAGCAATGGGAAACAACCAATCCAAAGTAATATATTTCCTGTTGAACATTTAACATGAAAATTAACTGTTGATTATTCATTGTAACTATAAAATTTAATTTAAAAAATTTACTTTTGAGTATAAATATTGAGAATGGATAAAGTTTTGATAACGAGTTAAGATAATGGGGTTTCTTCCAATCTTCACACTTTGCGTAACGTATTTTTTATACCTTAAATTTTTAGAGCGAAATGAAAGGTCGAGTCAAATTGAATTTATTCAAGAATTAGTTTTAATAATTTAACTTCACTAGGGGATGTAGTGTGTTTAATTCGCTGGTTTCCATATTCAACTGTTTCACGTTGTAAACAATTGGAATTATGAGTAAAATTTAAATCTTTAAATAATTAGCTTTAGGCAATTAATTTTTATAATTATAATTAAGTTATTGTATTGCCAACCGAAACAATCGTGTGTAGAAAATTTCTGCTTAGTTGAGCGCTTTAAAATCTAAAAAAAAAAGCTTTAAAATTTTTGACCCTGACATAGTTACAATGTGAGTAAGCGAAAACTCATTAATTAGGGTGTATCTCGAAAATACTTTTACAACAATAACCTACGATACTTAAACATGTTGAAAAAAAAATCTCTTGGATTTGCTTGTTTTGAACTAAAGAGAAAAAGAATTAAAAAAGAAGCTAAATTTGTGATCTTTAGTTACTAACCAAATGACTTGCTATATCTGTAAAGATAATCAGAAAAAATATCTATGTGAACAACAAAACATGCAGCTTCTTTTAGCAATGAAGCACTTAGATAAAATATAATACGTACCACATAGGTAGAAATATACGAATGTATGTCTATTACGTTTATTATCTTTAGTTGATAAACAGAATCTTATTTTTACACTATTTTCTCTTCTTTATAGCTCAGTAGTACGGACAAATATATATATATATATATATATATATATATATATATATATATATATGGAAGAAATTTATATAAAACTAGCCATTACCCTCCCACTTCGCTGGGTATTTCATGATGTTTTATAAATATATCTGTTTATATTCTGACAGACAGACAAAAATTTTAAAAATTGGTTTTTTGTTATGAGTACCGTATATACTTTTAGTGCATTAAGTGAAAAGCTGCTAATTTGAAATTACAAACAGACACTTCAATTTTATTTATTTGTATAGATATAGATTGGGATTATAATAACTATTGTTTAAATGTGACTAAAAATGTAAATAAAAAAAAAAAAAAGATTAAAACTAACCGTAAAACTTATCAATTTTTTGTTTCTTGCATTGCTTTTTACTTATGAAGCCTTGATTTATTATTTTTAAAAGTGCATCCGAAACAGCCGATGCTCTATTTAACTGAAAAGTGAGATAACTATCATAAAAAAAATTATGGCACGTGTCAGCGTATTATCATGTGCGCGTAACACTGTTATGTCTCATGAAGAGCATCGGTCGCCAGTAACCAAAACAACGACTTCATTAGCTCAGCTTGGCGTTCAATTTGGCGTTTATCTTGGCATTCAGTTTCACGCTCACCCGTATAGTTTACGTTCCCGTAAGAATACGGGAATAAAATATAGCCTATGTTACTCCCCGTTAATGTAGCTTTCCATTAGTGAAAGAATTTTTAAAATCGCACCAGCCGTTTCCGAGATTAGCCGGAACAAACAGACAGACAGACAGACAGACAGAAAGACAGACAGACAGACAAAAATTTTAAAAATTGGTTTTTTGTTATGAGTACCGTATATACTTTTAGTGCATTAAGTAAAAAGCTGCTAATTTGAAATTACAAACAGACACTTCAATTTATTTATTTGTATAGATATAGAACACAACAGGAAAAAAAATAAGATAAAATCTAATGAAATACAAATAAGAACCTAGCGAGTCAAAATGCAATTTCGGACTTAGAACCGAATAAGTGGGGTTAAACTAGTTTGAAGGCACCAACCTTCCCCTTTGCAACTCGGTAGGAAAGACCAAAATAAAATAAATAGAAATTTAAAGTATAAAAAATCCAAAGTATAAAAAAATTCTCATAGAAATATGAAAGAACAGCCGACTACTATTAAGCAAAAAATTCTCCCAAAATGTTTAAGCAGAAAAATATCAAAAGAATTACCCAGTAAAAGGATTCTTCCAAAAAGATTTTAAAACTTCTGCTCACAGAGCTTATTCCAGGAGATCCAACACTCTTGAAACCGATGGAAAGCTTTTATATGTTGTGATAAAAAATCTAAATTGCACTTAAACGCATCCTTTATACCAGCTTGTAAGGAAGACGCCAAGAAAGATTACATTCAAATTTGGTAGGCTATAACTTGGTTGGTTGTCACAAATGTAGAAAATTGGTTGGTTGTCAAAATGTAGAAATTTGGTTTGGTTGCTAAAAATGTAGAAATTTTTCATTTTATAAGACTTTTAAGAAGGGTGTGAAAAAAATAAACTGTGTGAAGAGTGTTTAAAACAGAATCTTCACAGCAAAACCACTAAAATGCTGACTTTGAAATCCTACTGTTGTATGGTGGTTTTGAAATCAGAAATAGCAAGACGATTAATGTATTTGTGATGAATATATGTTCTTAAGAAGTTAAAAGGATAGTCATGATCTAAGCAGCATAGGAAGAATTTCTTGATATTATTAAATTTATCTATTTTGTTGGTAGTTAAGTTTTCATTCCTAAGTAAAAAATTCAAAACAATATTTCTGTAAATTGTTACTGTTGTTCTGTTAATTGTTGTTTTAATAAATTTCATATGTATATATATATATATATATATTATATATATATATATGAAAGGTACGTCTTAAGGCATGGGTCAACTGAGCCCGTGCCCAGGGCCTCACCCTTGATGTAGTCCTCTTTTCGTCCTCGACTCTGTCTTAATAAGATCATGATTTAAATCATTTTAATGGTCAAATATCATTCCCGTACATTTTTAAAAATTTTTAATGGGCTGCAGATTGGTGTTTTACTATTGCAGACCCAGTACATTCCCAGAAGCTTGTATCTCTTTTTAGTGCGGCACCATATAGGCGGATACCAATCTTCGCAGGTAATTAAGACGCCCAGTTTCCTCCCTAGAGGGAGGTACAGCACCTGAGCTCTGCCAATACGAACCTTACTACGATTTAATTTTACCGAGAGCATCTAAGCCAAACAGACCCTCTAGGGATCTTTTACATGCCTTATGATCATACACAATGGCCGCAGCCGATTTTCTGCATCATGAAAATCCACCGACTTTGGCCGGTGTTAAGCCTGTTAAACTTTTGGTCCAGAAAGTCAGCGGCAAACCAACCACTCCACCCAGCCGGCTTATTCCCGTACATGTTCTTCATAAAACATGGAATTTCGCATTGCACGTCAACTAGCAAAACTGCAAGACTGTATTATGTGATGGCCGTTGTCCATGTTTAGGCCTAAGCAATCATTCTATAGCATAAACAATCATTCCACTCATTTAATTTCAATGCGGTCATTGGTCGAGCCGGTTGGTGCCTAGGTTTTTGAGATTGTGAGTCCTGCACATTTATTTGTTTCAAAGTACCTTTTGAAAGAGCATTTGAAAAAAAGCATGCTATATACTTTTATCTCAGGTAGAGTATTATCTCAGGTAGTACTTTTATCTCAGGGGCCTACTTTTGCATAGGGGCCCATCGCCTCAAAAAATCTTATGATTTCTCAGGGCCCAGGCCCTCAAATAGTCTTAAGACGTCCCTGTATATGTGTGTTGTGTGTGTCATATCCAATGTAAATGAACTATTTCCAGAGTTCATGCGTATATTTATAGTATTTTATTATATAGCAATATATAAAAATTAATAGCAATTTTTAATAAAAAAGACATTCGACTAAGTAAAGAAATCACAATATAACCAAGCATTTCTGATCTTGAAAATCTCTTTCACAAATCTCGAAAACGTCATGCCAATATCAAAAACTAATACCTATTGTTGGAATAATAGTAAGAAATTATCGAATTCCGCGTTACGAATCCTGACATCGTGTTCTAAAAACAGACATTAATTAAAACTTTCTAGGCTTAGCAGGAACGATAAATCAACCAGCATTAACGACTTATTTCCAACGACACTAAAATAATTAACACAGATTGCTGCAGGTACATAATATAGTGATCTCACAATTTAAATGGATATAATTTGAAAAATGAAGAAAGCGGTTTCTTTAAAATTCTATAAAACAATAATACAATCATAAAATTCATTTGAAAACATTGATTTAAAAATAAAATTTTGAATGACAATTGAGGATTATACAATCTCATTCAATTATTTTCTCACAGTATTTATTATTCTTTCATATCCCCCCCCCCAATAAGCTGTAAATATTTTGATACTTACGTCTGTTGGTAACAAGGGTCACTAGAGTTTCCGAGTGTGTCTAAAGTGTGTGTGACATGGCTTCCTACTTCTAAACTGGGCTCAGTCCATGTTTCTGTAGCGACGAGTTGGAGTTCACCAAGACTTGGATAGGATCGAATGAAGACGCCAAAAGCAGCAGTCCTTATTTTAGGTGGCTCGGTTTTGTTGACGTAAACTGGTAATACGATTTGTCGAACCTGCGCATTCAATTGGAGTGATGTTACTAATTATGTAGCTATAAAGAGCACTATGAAATATATAGGAAAGTGCTACATGTGGAAGTATAAAAAACAAAATACTAAAAATATTAATATAAATAAACTTTTTATTCCGTATAGACTGACAGAAGGGGGAAAACTTTGTTCTTTCAACATTTAACTACAGGAAAATATTTTTCGAACGCTTTTATGTTGGTTTTCACACAGGTAACCCTAGTCTTTTTTTTCCTTCACGGATTTGAAATAGCGATGCTCAAGTAAAAGAAGTTCTCTGCCTTTTACAATGCTAACACGATTTAGAATCGCTGATTGTTTCGCGAAAAAAATAAGTCTAAATGCCTGAAAAGGCATTTTTTTTTTAAGGAACCAACTATAAAACGCCCTCAGAAATTCGAATAAGATCTGTATTGTTTATCAGGGTGCCATGAATTGTATAAAGAATTTTCAAAATCGAAGAGACAAGGGAATAAGTTACTGATTATTTGGGCAAAAGAAAAAAAAAGTCAATGCAAAGCAATTTTTTTTTCAAAACGTGTTTACTGGTTATAAACCTTTATTGGATAAAAGCATAGAGGATGTGGTAAATCTTTCTAATGAAAAAACAAAGGTCTTAATTCATATCCCTTGTAAGCAAGCGCAGAGATGAAATATGAATATAATTTATAATATTCTCTATTTAAAGATTGTGTTCTTTCTTGAGGTAATATGTACGCATGTTTGTCCTTTTATTTTAGTTATTAAATGAAACGTACGAGTCTGCATTACGTTAAATACGTAAATGTATTAAAGTTAAATTAATTATTGTTAAAAATGTAAATCTAATTATGCTTATATAAAAAACTTTTACAGTTGATTTTGTAAAAATATTTATATGGATTTTCAAATTGTTTATTATACAAGATTTTTTTTTTTTTTTAGATTTCATCTTATACGCTATTTTTGAATAAGTTGGAATGTTTCACTTTTTAAATGTACTAATTCTATATTCTTTTGCATGGTCTCTTTTACACGAATTTTTGAAAAACATATCTACCTTGTCAAAGAGTGTTGGGTGTATGTTTCGAATTTATACTTTTATACATACAGTCTCTTTTTAAATATAATCAGATCAAATTCTTCTTTCACTATATTCGTAAGGAGTATAAATCAGTTCTACTTGCCTCTTGAGGATGTTTCGCAACGATATTATGAAGTGCAAAAATGGTGACAGATCTAACGAAATCATTGGAACTTGGAGTAAGTCCAGGTATGCGACGGTTGACATAGGGTTTTACAATCGGTATAACAGATCTTAGACCAGTATTGCACAATGTCTCAATATAAATCACTCTCTTCATTTTGTCAGTGGTTACTTTCAGCTTTGCAGCAATGTCCTAAAAATAATTAGAAAGAAAATTTATAAGTTTTGTATTTCTATTATCAAATTTCATCATAAACTATACATTACAATGTGTAAAAATCTTTACCGTAATGAATTTCTTCACGACTTGTTTTGGGCATCTCTCCCTACGCTGGAGCATTGTGTGTAAGTTTTGGCCTCTGGTATCCTCCTCTGGATGTCTGTCATCATTGGCGCATAACATACGTATAACTCGAGCTACTGCTATGTGGGAAGTAGAGAAATACATTCCATAACCCTTAGTTTCACGACTGTGAAGGATATCTAGGATATTCTGCAATATAGAAAAAAATAATCATGAGCGTTTTCAAACTTTGTGAAGGATATCTTTACCATAAGAAATACATGATTTATATTTTCAAATAAGGAAATATTTTCCAAAAAGATAAAAAAAATTCATTTTAACCACACAAAAACACATTAAAAATAGTCGGATAATCATAGTTGGAAAATGGATGCATCTTTCTATATATTTTCTTACAATTAAAATATAACAGTTTGTTATATTTCTCCGAGTTTTTCTCTTATTTCAGAAATAATATATTTTTTCTAATGGGCTTCATTTTAGCAAATTAGCCTTTGCACAGCAAGGCCCCCAAAATGGAGAGCTATTTCACGGTGACACCACCTAGTGGCGGCCCCGCTGCCAAATTTGGAAGCGGGAATTTATTTTTAATTCAAGCGCTCGTGATTTAATTTTGCTGAGAGTACCGGAGTCGAATTGATACTCAAAGTGTAACGAGTCTATCAACGTTGTTCCTAATAATCCTCTTGGGGAAATGCTTTCTTTAAATTTTATTCAATTGAAAACTTCCTCCCGAAGAAGACGAGGCCTATGTAAATTATGTCGTGTATTTAAGTATTAGATTTCTGGCTCGAGAGAGAGGTTAGAAGCTAAAGTGATAATTAACGTAAGGTAATATAAAGCTAGAAGAAAGTGTGCAGTAGATTATCTGCTTAATATTTAAGATTGATGGTTTGTCAATTAGATAATTGAATCGGATTAGCGTTGGCTTAAGGTAAGTTATTTAATTTATACTAAATTTACTTATATCGACTTCCTCGCTTCTGCTCCCTTAATTAGATTACGGTGTATTTTTTTTTTCCTAATCTTGGGTTGTTCAAGTTTGTGAGGTTGTTGAGACTTGTAAATAAATATTGCTTGCTTTGACTATGGCTAATCTTCCTTCTATCTCTCGTTCTCAGATGGTTTAGAGAATTCAACCATAATTGTAAATGGATCTTATGCATGTCACATAATTATATGACATGGGTATCTACAATTTCCGTATCCCAAAAATCTATCAACTCCAACCGGAAATAATATAAGATACGTGAAGAATTTCATTTAAAAATAGAAATTCAAATGATAATATTTTTTATACTTACCATAAGCGACTGTAAAATGTGCCTGTTTGGATTCAAAATGTTCTTTGGGAGTGCTTCCAAGAGATTCTTTGATTCCCATAGAGAGATGGTTTTTTCAGGTTTGTTGATGTTTTCTTTTATCAATTCGGTTATGAAATGGACAGCTGCTTCAGTTCCAATGAGAGGCAAGGTATCCAACCAAATTTGTCTAAAGAGAATACAGACATCAATATAATTTTTACTGCTTAGCCTTCATACTTTCTTTTTAGTTTAGTCAACAGCAGTTAAATATATGTCGCTGAGAATTGATGAAATTCGGGATCTGATCAAATCTATTTGATCAGTTCACAGAAGATGTTAGAATAAAAACTCGTTGGGTCATTTCTCTGAGAAAAGTCAGTGATTTGATCAAATCTCTGAACTCTTTCAGTGAAAAGATGAAATAATATTGTTAAAAGTTTAAAAGTATTTATTTAACAAATCGTGCCGTATTAAATGTATAGTAAGTAATACAAAAGTCATTGACACACATATTATTTATTCGAAACTAATTATATAACAAAAGAGATATAGATAATTTTTAGTTGATTTATTTTTTTAAAAAAAGCATATTTTTAATAAAGCTTTAAACATTTTTTCATAAATTTTATTAATTAATAATTAAAAATGTTTATTCAGTTTTATTAAAACACGTTATTGATTTGTTGAATTCCGAGTTAGAATGTTGCTGTTTCTTCACAAGCTAATCTTTTTTGTTTTACATTGTAATTCGAATTGCTCACGGGAACACTTCATAAATCCTTGACCTCGAAATAAGATTAATTTTCCTGCAATCTCATGCAGACTAACTTTTTTATTATTATTAACTCATTCATGAAAAAAAAAATGTTTTAAGTTTTACTAAAAATATGATTTTTTAAAAAAAATATCAGCTGAAGTATATATTTCTCTTTTGTTAATTGTGGTTTCGAATAAATAATTTATATGCCAATAACTTACTTTACATTTAATAAGGCACGATTTATTAAATAAATACTTTTAAACTCTTTTAACAATATTTCCTCCTTTTCTCTAAAATAAATTCAGGGATTTGATCAATGACCTACTGAGTTTTTATTTTAACATTTTCCGTGAATTGTGATCATATCTCTTAAGGATTTGATCCAATCCCCAACTTTATCATTTTCTTACGACATATACAAAGTGCTTGTGTTAAATTCCAGGACTTTGCATGCAGCAAACAAATGCGAAAGTGTAAGAACGAAAGTGTTGCAGTTTAATAGATCTGACGCTCGAATGAAAAAAGTTATGCTGAAAGCGTACGTTGCTTGAATTTTAACAACAGCTTCGTATTAACTCTTGTTATTGTTATGAATGTCATGCTGTAGTAAATATTGATTGTAAAATTCTGTTTCACATTAAGGGAATAGCATCCACAATTTTTGAAATGCTGAAAATAACATATGGCGATATTTCTACGTACCATTCCTGTACTTTTGAATGGTGTTCTGAATTTCGCAACGGTAGGGAAAGCTCTGAAGACCGCATTGATTTTTTTTTTTTTTTGATGAAAAGTCAACGGCCCTAAAATATTTTAGAAAGTTATTCATCTTCTGAAACTTGTTACCAGAATGGAAATAGCATTCCATTCAAGTTTAATGGAGGATGTAGACATTTCTAAGCATTCTCGAAGGCCACCTATTCGCAGAAAACCTAAAGCGACAGAGAATTCATGCACTTTGATGACTGCTTACCATCAAATGAGCCTCTTAGATTGTTTGCAGTGAATTAAATATCAACAGGGATATAATTCACAAAATTTGGACAAATGATTTGAAGAAAATAGAAGTCAAGAGTATAAAAAAGTAGAATAAGAATTCCCATTTTAAATCTCTGAAAGTTGTAAATTTTTTTGTATTTTTCCATTCCCTGTTTGCACTGCCGAAAATAGAAAACTAACCTTTACTGAAGCCGTAGGGTTTAGCTATTTAAAAACTTACAAACCTTTTGATTTTTTCTTCATCAGTTGCCTGTTTCACTGCTGTCCAGTCAGGAATGGTATTTTGAATTGTTTTTAAGTCCTCTTTGCGCAGAAGGGCCAATGCCTTTTGAAGCAAAACAAGGTGTTCTCCGATACTTTTCGTTTTTTCTGTCTGAATGGTTTGTTCGTGAACGATACGGGTTATCTTGGTCAGAAGACTTTGTGCAGTAGCGACAGCTTCTTTTGGTTCTGGGTATTTGCAGACTTTTTTGATTTCTGAAAAAGAAATAAGATTAATTTATTTTACGCATCCATTTCGAGTCGCATTAAAAGGGTTTCACTTAGCTTCAGCTATTTTTAAAAATCTTTATAAAGGTAAACGTTTTTTTTTTCCAACGGTGTGTTAAAAATCTTTTTTTTTTACTAATTCTTTCCAGGTATAAACAAATTGCATTTCTAAGACAGAATATTACTTTAACATTAATATTTTAAGATAAATTTCAAGTTAAAATAAAAAAAAACAATTATTACTCAATATTTAATGTTTACAATTCTGCAACAATTTACCTCAATGTTAGCATAGAAGTTTAGCTACTAAAAGTAAAAATTCTTTTAAAATCTTTCGATGGATTGAAGTAAAATTCATTATAAAACAAATATTTCCAACCCTCGACTCATGTGGGTTTTTTTCCACACATGATGCCCAGATTGGTGCCAACATCACTTTTTGGTCGTCGAAAGTTTATATGCCTGATAATATTCAAGGTATTTGGAAAACAAAAGTTATTGCGCCAAACATTGACTTCAAATGTACACAATGTGTTTTTACAACTTAAATGAATCATTTATATCTAATAAATGCGTGCCCAAAGAAAATATTTTATTTATACACAAATATGACGCTTATTTGTGGTGTGTCATCCATTCTGGCCAATACAAATAAATTAAAATATAATAAAATAAAATATTTTTTTATCCATTGTATTTAACTCTTATTAAATAAAAGATTTTTTTTTTTCAAAAATTAAAAACAAAGCATTTTTTTATTGATTTAAAAAAAGGTGAAGACATATACCTTCTTCATCAATTTCATCTTTATCCAAGTTTTCATAGACCTTTTGGCCAGGTACTTCCTTAATGGTTTCATTTGTTGAGCGTTTAAATCGAATCCAAGATCTGGAAAAGAAAATCGAATAAGTTTTTTCGTAAAAGCAATTCCTTGAATTGCAATTTCTCTATATATATTTCCTTATACATGGAACTCGAATTTAGCCTACTACACAGTACCCCTTTTCAAAAACATTTTTGTCGACAGTAACAGTAAAAATAGTTTGTGTTTTATATTCATATTATATTATTAAGTTGATTCTGAAAGCAAAAAGTCAGTTTGACCAGCCATTATATTACAATATTAAAAACAATTAAAAATTTGGATTTTTTAAAAATTTTATAAAATACTCAATTTTTTAAAACTTTTTAGTCATTTCAAGAGATTTATGTTTCTTAGATTATTTCAAACAAAAGTTAATATGGTTTTGAAAATCTGTTCCCTTGTTGATTTTTAATAATTATTTTTTCTAGCTAAACCTGGAGAAAACACGAAAACTTTTAAAATGTTGAATTTAGAATTTTGTAAAAAAATAACTAGAGATCTCAGACTTAAATCCATGCTAACTTTTATAGAACGTACGTTTGGGAATATATGTAAAAAATTTCAAGACTCTATCTTGTAAAGAGAAAAAGCTTTAGGGATTAGAAAACACCTATATCTTCAAAATTAAAAGTCTGAGAAAACCGCATTTAAAGTTTACAAAGGCGTAAGACAAAGACCTATAATGCTTGTAAAGCTCTAATTTTTTAAATATGTTATTTTACAACTTATTTTCTATATCAAAAAATTATTTCAATTAATTATGATGAAAATATTTTTTTTTAATTCAAAATATACTTTTGCTTAATATTGATAGTGTTTGTCACGATGTGTGACAGGTTTTTCAGCCTAATCTTAACAAAATATTTTCCCAAAAGTTTTGATTGTGCTCAAAAATATCTTTATTTGATTCAATTTAAGAGTGGGAAAATGCTTGAAAATGAAACTGAAACAAATTCCTAAGCACAGAAAACTTCAGATATCTTAAAAACTAATTTGTTAGCAGATCTGAAATTTGGTGGCAAAAGCTTCTCAATGATGTAGGGCACAAGAAAAAGAGGAAAAAAAAACCCCCGATATTTCCGAAATTCGTAGGGTATTGTGTAGCCTTAAGTGTTTAATTATTTACATTAGAATTTGTCGATCATTGAAAGATGTGAATGGGAAAATAAATAAAAGATAAATAATTCAAGGCACATAAATTTAAAAGACAAAAATCTCCGGAAATAAACTTTTTGGATAACTGTTTATGGGGATACATCGAAAACATTGTTTTTAATAACCTATTTCTGATATTAACTTAAAATTTTGAAATACAGTGGCTATTGATTCTACAATTCTTCATAGAGCATGACTAGAAACCTTGTATATACTCAATGTGTTGCGTGAGAAACATCGTTACATAAGTTGAATTTGTGCAATAATAATAATAACCTAGATATTTTCTTTATGGAACATTAAAAAAGCAGAAGTATGTCACTGTATGTTTATTTCCTAATTATTTTTAAAAGAGCATAGATACATTGTTGGACACTTTGTACAAGTCAGTATTTATTTCATCAATACTTATTTTGTTATAAATGTCTTATGAAATCCTTGCTAAAAATAGCGGGTGATGCTTTTTCTACAAATAAAATATTGTATTTTTCCGCTATATAAAATTTGATAACTTAAACTAATTTCTACATATTAAGTAAACATGCAAATTTAAATCTCCATATAGATTTTATAATTCCTTAGAATCTATAATTTAGACATGTTTTAAATTTAAGTCAACGCCTTAGTTATTTTTTTATGTGTTTAATAGTAATAATGGTTTATTTTAATTTTACACCCCTTACAACTAATTTTAACAGCCTTCACACATTTCGACTGATACATTTATTGTAAACCTGATATTGTACAAGTTTTAAACACGGGATTTTCAATGGATTTACATCATACTGAATGTTTCTATATATTTTTATTTGAGGGGCACTTTTTAAGTAATCATTAGGAGTTTACATACTTGATAGTGACCTCCATATTCTGATCGTAAAGGTCAGCCACGTGAGTCTCTTTAGTGCTGATGATGTCAATGAGGTTGATTCCAGACTTGAGAACTCTTAAACTGTAACGTTTGACGAAGCCTTTCTTCATAATTGTTTGGTACTGAAAAAGGGAAATATTTGTTAGGTATTAATTAAACAGGAATTTTTAAGAAAAATTCATGAAAACTAAAAACTTTGAGAAACATAAAAACATATTTAGTTTTTCCTTATCATTACAATACACGAGAAATGCATTTTAGTATAACAGCCTCAATTTTATTCTATGAACTAGCTTTTACCCGCGGCCTAGCTCGCGTTGATGTCTTTAAATAACTGTCAAAGTCGTAATAATTATCATTAAAAAGTAAATAACATAATATGGTAATACCATAGAATTTTCAATATCACGCGCGCGCAATTCGTTAAAACTTTATTTCGTTTCCCTCTGTAAAAAGTGGGAGAAAATTTGCATTAAAATATCTGGAATTGTCGGAATAGAGAACTTCTTAGCCAACTTGGCGATATTTCTCAAAGTTTGAGTTTGACATTTAACAAACGTAACGTAATAAACGTTAGACGTTTAATAAAAAACCATTTAAAAATTGCTTTTTGTAAAGATGCTAAATTACACTATGTTTAAGTTATTTGTCACGAATGTGAGAAAATTTTTATTAAAATTTCCATTATTGACCAAATGCATAATCTTGCGCCAACTTGGCTGGGATTAAGCAACATCAACGTTTTACCCTCATAGTTCCCGTAAGAATATGGAGATAAAATATATTTTATGTTACTCGCTGATAATGTAGCTTTCCATTGGTGAAAGAATTTTTAAAATCGAACCAGAAGTTCCCTAGATTAGCCGGAACAAACAGACCGACCGACCGACAGACAGACAGACAAAAATTTTAAAATTGATTTTTTGATATAAGTACCTTACATACCTTTAAATGCACTTAGTAAAAAGCTGCTAATTTGAAATTACAAACAGATACTTCAATTTTATTTATTTGTATAGATTACTCATAGTAACAACAACAGGTCTATTTTTCAATTCATCATACTATTAGCTCACTCTCTCCTTATATATATATTTATATATCTTGTTCAAATTTTCAATCATTAATAAAATACTTTCTATTCATCCAATCAAGTTAAAAAAAACTTGTAGTGGATGAGACTTGATGCTACTACACTTTATTCAAATATTAATTCAATAATTATTGGTTCATTAATTGAATTAATTACCGGTTTTCGACGCCAACTCAGATTCGTCATCATTGTTGTAACAAAGTATCTGTTAAAACAGTAACAAAAGTTGACGTCGAAAACCGATTTTTCAGCCAAACTAGCCAGACAGGGTGTGCATTGTTACAACAATGCAGACGATTCCTACTATTAGTTCACTCTCTCCCTATATATATATATATATATATATATATACACTGGTGTGCAAAAATTAAGGACGAAGTCGAAAAATTAGCATAGCAGCTGAACGAAGAGGCAGAGCGGACAGAAAGACCAATCAGGTGATTAAGTGAGGTGATATACGGTAGCACATGCGCAGATATGCAGGTAGACGTAATGGGGGAGTGTCTGAGTAGTAAAGCATGTTGTCGGTGTAAGATTAGTATTTCTGGCAAAGAGATTGCACACCGTATAGCAGTTAAAATCACACCGAGTTGCTGCCTCAGCGAGAAATGGCGAATAATCAATCTGTTAGACAACATCTGGATGCTTTTACCCGAGGTCGAATCATTGGGAAGTTGGAGGAAGGTCGCAGTGTGACAAGTGTGGCTGCAGAGTTCGGAATTGCTCACAGCATCGTTTCACGACTTTGGAGACAATTTCAAACTACAGGAACAGCTATCCGGGGGTTCAGTAGTGGTCGTCCACGAGGAACCACACTCTCAGATGACCGGTATATTGCCTTACAGGCCAGAAGAAACAGGCGGCAGACAGCGGGAGAAATCGCTAGACACACGACACAGGCGACTGGACGACCGATATCGCGTTTTACCGTGGCCAGAAGACTGCACGGTGGTGGTCTGTTTGCACGACGCCCTGTACGGTGTGTACCTCTAACGCCTGCCCATCGGAGAAGGCGTTCTCTGTGGTGCCGGGAATACAGGAATTGGAGAGACAATGAATGGGGACGAGTACTCTTTACAGATGAGAGCAGATTCAGTCTGAGTAGCGATTCTCATCGCATACTCATCTGGTGAGAGCGGGGAAGCCGCAATCATCCCTCGAACATCATTGAAAGGGACAGGTATGGAGGTGGCGGTGTTCTCGTTTGGGGAGGCATCATGCTTGGTAGTCGTACAGACCTTCACATCTTCGACACAGGTTCAGTCAACGGGACCCGTTATTGTAACGAGATTCTTCTTCCATATGTGCGTCTTTTTAGAGGCGCTATGGGTCCGCAGTTCCTTTTCATGGACGACAATGCACCATGTCATTGCACAGTAGCTGCCGAACAGCTCTTAGAGAGTGAGGATATTGAACGTATGGATTGGCCGGCATGATCTCCGGATCTCAATCCCATCGAGCATGTATGGGATTTTCTAGGCAGACGCTTGGCAGCTCGTACCTTACCACCAGTAACGATTCCGGAGCTTCGATTGGCGCTGCAAGACGAATGGGCAGCAATGCCTCAACAACTCATTGACACCCTCATTCTCAGCATGGGCAGACGCTGTGAAACCTGCCTAGCAGTCAGGGGAGATCATATCCCCTACTAAAGACCGGATATTTCTTGCTGGACACCCATCACAGGGATGTTTCGGCCTTCAGTCGCATTGCGCTCCATGCTACTTTTTCAATAAAGCTTCTTTTTATCCCTCTGATTTCTCTTTTAGTAAGTGTTGCTTACATTACTCATGTCCTTACGTATTGGGGATCTTGCGGTATTAAATGTGTTGATTTGGAATGCTTTTGTACAAAGTTATATTGAAAAAACCGTCTCGTCCTTAATTTTTGCACACCAGTGTATATATATATATATATATATATATATACATACATATATATATCTTGTTCAAATTTTCAATCGTTAATAAAATACTTTCTATTCATCCATTCACAGTAGGAATTGACTTAAATTTTTTTTATATTATTTGTTGTTTGCTTAATTTTATTCTATTTTGTTACAACATATATTTAAAAAAAATATCGTCAAGCCAACATTTTAATTTTTTATATCTATGGAAATTAATGTACAGATCTTTTAGGGTTTAAGTTTTGTGGTTTTCAGAACATACCTAAAATTTTTCACATTTTTTCTTTTTTAGATATTGCTGTTAATGGTTATGTCCTTAGACTATAAGCAAATATTTGATCTTTTAGTAGTTCCTAAAGAATGAGGCTGATCAATTTATATATATTTCGTGTTTCTTAATAATAATATTATTGAAATAATTATACGGTTTTGATTATTTTAAACTTGCTATAGTTGAATAGTTATTTGAAAAATTGCTAATAACTGCATGAAAATTGCTAATTGTTGCATTTGAAATTTTGCATAGTTGTGTTGAATAACTATTTGAAATTTTTTCCTAATAGCTGCATTCGAAATATTGCATAGTTATTGAATAGTTATTTGAAATATTGCTAATAGTTGTTGAATAATTATTTGAAATATTGCTAATAGTTGCTGGATAATTATTTGAAATATTGCTAATAGTTGTTGAATAATTATTTGAAATATTGCTAATAGTTGTTGAATAATTATTTGAAATATTTTTCTAATAGTTGCACTTGAAATATTGCAGATATTTTGAATAATTATTTGAAAAGTTAATTTTTATTTATTCAGTTTGGCCGCAAATAATTTCTGTGTGTTATTAATTATACTATTTTAAATCTTTTTTTAAGAGTTATTTCTAGCTCTAACTTGTATTTGAAATTTAAAGAACATTCATTAGGTTAAAATCATTATGATATAAATAAAGGTAAGACTATGGAATTTAGAAAGAATGTTTGCTTATTTTTTCAATGATTGTTCAAAACATTAAAATCACAACTGCAAAGAAAACATTTTTTTTTTTTTTGTTTATTAGAAAGTTAGATAAGTGGATTTTTATTTTGAGTAACTTATACGCTTAACACAGCATTTCTCAATCTGTGGGGGCGCGCTCCTTTGGGGGGCGTGATAACTCTACAAGGGGAGCGCGAGCGTATTGAAAAGTCAAAAACAGAAGATTATTTAAAAAAATTATTTATTTACTGAAAGTAAACAAACAAAATATATTCCGGCATAATAAAATATAAAATACACATTTGCACTGATATAATATACGTATAAATGTATCAACACTGCACAATGTATTTTATAATTAATTCAACAATACCAAGTTAAGAACTAGTTTAATAATTACCAGTGGGCTTCTCATATATAAAATTATATGCAAAAATTAACATTTATCTTGATGATTTGTACGGTTTTTAATTAATTCTTTATTTGCCAATTAAAAGTTACGTGATTCTCTTCCCAATGCCCCCGTTTTCCACGTAGGCATGCGCGTGTGATGTATTAGGGGGGTGGAAAGGAATAAATAAATAAAACCTTCTCTGTGTGAAATAAGTAAATCCTTCGCAAACACTGCCAAGGTCCTTTTATAGCATTCCAAAGGAAAAATTTTATGGAGAGCAGTGCACAGAGAAGATTTTACTTTAGAAAAACGTATATATACGTCCGGGAAATTCACGCTTTGGGCGAGCGAGACATCCACACACACGCCGGTGACTCTTTATGCCTCAAAAATCACTTAATACATATTTTAGCTTCAAAGTACAGTATTATTGAATTCAATATATTGTTATTGTACGAAGAGGAAAGGGGCGCGATGAAAATAATGATTGGATATTGGGTCAATAACACTAAAAGTTTGAGAAGCACTGATTTAATATTTAACATTTATTAGCGGTTTGAAATTCCTGTAGTTATTCTTCATTTACGAAAAAGGTCTTTGTGCGATGAATATCTACTGGAATCTGTTGTCACATGCATAGATTCGTGGACTAAAGCTAAGCACAACAAATGTAATCGGAATTGAATTAGCGAATAAGATATTAGAAATGTCAACTCACTGGTTCCCATCCACTTGGACATCCAGAATGACAATCGTCTTCCACGTGATTCTTCCTGCAAACTCCAGGGCAGCCTTGCTCTTCGAAATTGTTGTGTGTGTGGTAGGCCGGGTAAGAAACTTCGAAATTGTCGGTTCGACTGATGTTGTACACATTCTTTGCGAATGGGAAATTAGGGTAAGGACTGGTCATTATAATGTAGTAAGAACTGTAGTTTCCATATGGAGAGCTCTGAAAATGAAGAAAAAAAGGTGAAAATGTTGAAACGAGTTTAAATCCCTTCTAACCTGTGACCCAGCTAAAGGTGTGGGAGGAATTAAAGAATCATACGACATGATGAATTCTAATTATTTTATTTATCACAATAATCAACTGAAACATGCTCCTTCCCTTTAACATGTTCGTCAACCCATGTTAAAGGGAAGGGGTGACGAACCTTTATGGATCAACGTACCGTTTTTTTCTAAAGAAGTGTTTAATGAGGTATAGAAGTGCCGTCAAATAATTTTGACTTGTAGTTATTGGAAAAAATAATAATACTAAATACTAACAAATCAAAATTCTTTATTTACTTCGAAAAAATACTTTTAGTACTGTATAGTTGTAAATGTTTTAGTTATACGTATAATTCAAATTAAAGTAACAGTTGTTGCAGATTGAATGACAAACAACTTATACTAGGCTTGTAAGATGTTACTTTTATTAGAAAGCATATTGAATTGGAGTCATCTATGGTTCCTAAGCAACTAATTATTTTTGCTGTGGTTCATTTTTTTGACAAGAGGATTTTCGTTTTGTTTCAGAATGCTGTTTTACAGACGATGTTCTACATACCACTGTTCCAGAACATAAAACATGCACCGCTGTGTCGGCTTTACTAATAATGCCATACTTCTAGATTTATCAAGTTTGAAATTCTCTGTCAGACTTTCTATCTTACACTTTTTGTTCTTTGCTGAGCTAGCCATATTAAATAACAGCTATAAATCACAAATATAACACAAATTAACATACAGTTAGTGTAAACGAAATTGACTATGCTATGCGTAGGCAAATTTTGCATCATAAGCAACTGTAGTCCACGACGTAACTAAGGCAAAGCAAAAACAAATAAGTATGCTCTACACCGCGACCGATCACTCGTGTTTGTTCATAATACTTCAGAGTGAACTTTGTCATTTTGAAATAATATGCAAACCATTTTGATCACTGGCGTGCCCGAAATATTGTGTCGCGTGCCACTGGTTCGCCATCCCTGTTATAGGGGAACAAAAATTTTGGTATTTTTAAAAATACCATTTTTTTTTAAAACTATTTTTAACAAGTTATCTTTTTATAATAATGTCAACTTTTCAATTATTTCACATTCTGAAAATTCGAAAAAAAAATATCTGTTATTTGCAACAAAAGAAATATTGAAAAATATTAAGTAGTATAGGTTTTTATAATCAGATATTTTTGAGGTACTAATAATTTAAAGAACAGGCGATCAATTTTTAATCCCTCTTCCATAATTCGAAAAACTGCTGGCAAGATGTTACGAAATTTGAAATTTCGGTTAATTTTTAAAAAAAATACTAATATTAAAAGAAAAGTTGGAGAAAAATTGAGTATCTTGTTACTGAGTTTTTTTAAGTAGTTAGTTAGCTACATATTAATTCAGTTAATTTGTTAATTCACACTGTAATTTATTTCTCTTTGAGCCATTAACAGTGATACCATATATATACAACTGCTATGAATAATTGTGGAAGTGATTAAAAAAAGCTCATTTGTTCTGCTTCAGGTTAAATAATTTTAAATCAATGCAATTACCCTGGATAAGTTGAAATGTTGAGGCAGTTTGAGTTCAGGAAGGGATTGTATAACTGTGTCATTTATATAAATTTGCATATTACGCAAAATCGCCTTCTTGATCGTTTTGGATTCCAAAGTTTCGTTCTTAGCCAAAGTGTATTTTTTCACCTGAAAAATATAAGAAAATGTTATTCAATTTATGAAAATTAGTATTTTAGTCTAAAAAACATACTACTGAATCCAAATAGGTTTATATTCTACATCTTTAATGAAAAAAAAAGATTTTAGAAAATGGCTTTGTCGAGGTAATTAAGATTCGTTCAGATAATAGACTCATTTGACCTCACTAATGTTCCTTAATTTCCTATACATTTTAATTCTAAGGTTCTTAAATATGTTTTGAAGTGCTTAAATTGTTTTTTTTTCAATTGGGGTACTTTACCATTGAAGACCTAGCCCATTCCTCGGGAGCTGGTATCACTTTTTAGTGCGGCACCATATAGGTGAATACTAATTGTTGCAATGCTGTTTTGACGCCCCGTTTCCTCTCCAGAGGTCAGTACCTGAGCTCTGATGGTGCTAAATTGTACCAGAAATTTTAATTTTGCCGAGAGCACCCAAGCCAAACCGTCACTCTAAGGAACTTTAACATGCCGTATAATCATACAACATGGACGCTGTCGATTTTCTGCATCATCCAAACCAACTACGCCACCCTGCCGGCAGATTAAGTAAGAATAATATAAAGGCATACATATTGTAAGAAGACATATTCTTTGGGGAAAATAAATTATAACTTATTTATATGAAAAAACCCATAATAAAAAATTAAACTGGCTTTTTTGTTAAATATTCTGATTTCACGTTAAAAAAATACGTAGCTTGCAATAAATGTTAAAGGAGTTTTAAATTAAATAGAGTTTCAAAAATGTTTAAATAAACATTTTTGAATCTCTATATTTTAAATGCTAATGAGTATTTTAATAAAACTAGTAAACTTACGGAGAATATAAACTAAAGTTGATATTATTAAAATATTGCAACAACAAATAAATCACCGGCATTACATGATCTTCTCACAAAGAACCAACAATTAAACGTGAAATCCGAATGAAAACCTCCTGATTAACTTTATTTTCGTACAGAATTTGAGATGAGGTTTCCCTTCCCCTTTATCATTCACTTGCGTTTAAATGTTAATCATTTGCATATCCTAACATTTCCTTTCATATGAATGTGACGTATGTGTCATCTCTCCTTCATATCTTCTCCTTTTAGTATAGGGGGTACACACACTTCTTACAATTATTTTCATTTTAGGGTATGGATAAGAAAAGTTGGTAGACCCCTTACACAATGCACTGCTGAAAGAAACGGAAAATAAAGTCGTAGTTTTTCGTAAATTCCTATTCCTGTGTTAATAAAACTTTAAAGATATTGGTTACTGAGTATATTGGAAAACATTTGAGACATTTTACTGATCATTTTCTTCTGAATTTTAAGATTTTTCAGAATTCTTATCATCATTCATTCTTTAATCTTATTTACTATTCTATAACTTAATTAATATTTGAAAAACATGATCGTTTTTTGAGGCATTTCTCCGTCGTTTGAAATATATTTTTTCCCATAGTCCCCCCCCCCATCCTCTTAAATAACTTTTACTGATTTCATATTTTACTAAAAATATGTTGAAATAAATAAATAATTAAAATTAACTTACCATTCCATTTTCCCAGGTAACCTTTATTGGTTCTCCCAGAGTCTTATGAAGATCCGCAATGCTAACTGGATCATCTGTACTATCAACTCGATGAATGGATCCACTAGCTCTCACATTTTGTATCTGTGAAAAGTGTAAAATTTAAGCTTTAGGACAAGATAAACTAATCTTAAAGTTGTAGGATTCAATTAGGCCTTAGAATAAGCAATGCAATGAATTTAATTTTATATTGTTCAATGTATAAATGATAATGCAATTCCCCTTATATGGTATCCGATTACGTTCAAACTGTGCTCTTTAGAAACAGAATCAAACAAAGATTAAAAACTTTATGAATAGCTATTAATAAAAAAATATGTAAAAAGTTTGGATTTTAAATATGATTTTGGGGTAAAAAAACCGTAAAGAATCCTATTACAAAAATAAAATTCTTATGACAACGGAAAAGTTTTGTGGTAATGATTTTTGTATTATTTACGTTTAAAATTAATTTAATTATGGACTTGAAATGTGAATTTTAACGAATTTAGAATATTTGCACCAAGAGCCTTGGAAAGCCATGAGAAACTGGCTACTGTGGGTCTAACCCTTAGGCACCTGGAGAGAGCTGAAGCTGTTGCCCGCTTTCGCCTAACCACCGGACATGACTTTTTGGGAGTATACCTACACTGTCATGGCCTGGCTGCTGACGAGGCCTGCCCACTCTGCGGCCATGCCAGAATATATGGTGACCACCTGCTCCAATACACTGAGTTCGATGAATACACGGCTGACGATATCGTCAGCCAGTACTGGAGAGTTGGCGTCAAATGGTCAAGAAGCTAAACACGGGCGGTGGATAAATAAATAAATAATATTTGTACTATCTATTATCTCGTTTTCCTTTCAATGTCTTGCTCTAATTAATTTTAAAAATGCATAATTTTTTTAATAAAACGGTTATTTTTAAAGGTTTAATTTCTATTTCAGGGATCATCATCAAGAGCTCTTCAATACAGCTGGAAAATAATTATGGGAAACCTTATAGAACTTTATGACTCATGTCTTTGTTTTAGAAGATTGATTTTCTTGCACAAATAGTTTTTACAGCAACAAATTTAATATATAGTACATATGTTTATTAAATATTATCGATATATCTTGACATTTATACATACTTGGAATATAATATTTAGTAATCTTAATTTTTTTAATGATAAGTATAATTTTAGAAAGCTTAGGTCGTAAAGTTTAAAGATTTCAATAGGAAATTGACTATTTCTATTAATTTCGCATATACCATTGTAAAATCCAAAAAAAAAGACAGCGATACTTTCGTAGAGATTCTGCTAAATGATTACCTTCAAAGGCAAAAATATTGCATTTCGTCTAATACTAAGAATTTTCTTAGCGCTCAGGCTCTAAGAGGATAAAAGTTCTATATAATTTAAGACTTAGTTTAATTAGTATTTAAGGTATCTGACTACTTGCGACAACATTTTAAAAAAAATGGAGATCTGGGGATTTTTTTGTTGTTTTTAGATTTGTTTAGTACATTTAAAGAAAAATATACTAAAATTAAGAAGAAAAAAGAAATTATTATTACTAAAATGGGAAGAAATTAGTAAAACTTGACAAAAAATAACATAAACGTGGCCTATTCTGTACCAAACGTTTATGAACAGATTTTCAATTTTTCAATTCTGATCTGTTGCTATGTTATTCATTTTTGAAATGACCTTCTGGATAAGAGATATTTTAATTTTTACAAAAACTAGAGCACTTTATTTTTGTTATTATATGAAATTGCTTAAAAAACAGAGTTTGTATTATCATAAGGGGCTGTAAATTTGGTAATAAAACAGTGATTGATAAATCTGAAGGTTAAATAATACAGAACAGTTAATCAATTATATACAATTTATAACTATACAGGTTAAATTATACAGAATAGTTAATTAATTATACAGAAATATATAACTATACAGGTTAAATTATGCAGAAGATTACTATTATACAGAACATACACAAATAATTTTAGTTAATTATTTTCAAATCTTTTTGAGTAATCTTGAGCATTTAAAAAAACACATTTCGAGGAAAATGCGTTTTAATGTATGACATCTTGCTTAAAGGAATGGGCATCTGCTTTTACTAAAACACTTGTAGTTTTTGTTCTAGCGAACGGAAAATAATAAAATTGGTATTTTTATAAAGCTAATAAGATGGCATATAATGTAAAATCATAAAAAAATTGTCAATTTTTGGCAAAATTCACAAATTTAGGGTAGTCGGATACCTTAAAAGGGATATGCTTTTACAAAGAATTTCAGTGTAGGATCTTACGTGATATACTTAAATTTCGTTCTTTGTAATTGAACCGAGCATGAAACAAGTGGACTTTTTTTAACAAAATCTATGGAATAAACTTACGCGGATAATAAGAACCGTCTGTGAATGAGCATACACTTGGAGTTCTGCTTTTATGACCGATTTGGAAACTTGAGGGCTCATTCCCGGAATTCCTGCAGTGGTGTTGATCCAGACATCGTAGAAGTGGGTTTTATGAGTCTCGAATCCTGTAATAAAAGTTATTAAAAACAATTTTGTATTGTGTGTAATTTATCCAGTGCATATGTAAAAAATGAATAAATAAGAAGTGCATTTACTTGGATAACTTAGCTTGTTCTCAGGAATGGCATCTGAAAAACGAAAGAGAGAATTTAAGGAAAAACAAATTAATTCTAATAGAAAAATTGTCATACATTGCACAATATTGAGGTTATTTCTATTCTTGAGTTGCCGATTATTTCCGAAACTGAGCCGAAATGGAGGGCGTTCTTTTTTTTTCAAAAATGTACCCAAAATTTAAAACATGTAAATAAATCAAATTAGAAAAAAAAATTCTTAAAATTTTAAATATATCTCCATGAAAACAAAAATGTAGCTAAGCGGGTAAAAGGATGAAATATTTCCCAATCGAATTGCTATAATGTAAAACGCTAACGAATATAGTTTTTATTTCTGACAGCCCCATCTGAAACTATCCCTATCTTTTCATTAAATTTTTTATATAGTACACTATCTATCTACTCATATTTTCTGCGTCATTTTTTAATTTGGTAAATAAGCGAAACAAGAAATTTGCGTACAATACGTGATCACCGTATCGTACACATGTTTTATGCCTTGGAAGCAAAACTCTCTCTTATTGCATGATGATCATATATATTCAAATATCCCAATGAATAAAAGAGAGTTTTGCGCATTATTCGGAAACTTGGATTCTGACCCTGACTTTGGAGGATTTATGTGACTTTTTTTCTTCTTCTTTTACAGTAAAAATTTCCTTCAAAATAGCCCAGAAGTTGAAAAATTAATTTCACTTGTGCATGACTAACGGAAAATGCAAATAAATAAATAATAATAAACGCGTTCTTAAATAACTTTTTTTAATCGAAATTAGGGAATATGTATATGAGAAATATTTTTTTTCCCTAAAACTTAAATGTTCCATAAATTCTTGGCTTATTCGGAGAAATATACGGTATCTATTCTTCTAAAATGCCATTTTCATTGATATTATTAAAAATATTACATTTCAAACTTTAAAAAATATTTTCCTAAAGGATATTTGTTTTTAAGTACTCAGTGGAATTCTGTATGGAAGAGACAAAATCGCAAATAGTATCAACGTTTTTTAATTTTCCAGAGCCTTAAGTGTGCGGTAATACTTATGAACTCCTTTTACTAAAAATGTTTGTGTTGATTTTAGCCTTTAAAACGTTAAAAGATATTTAATAATAACTTTTTAGAGAGTTATAGTAGTCTAAAACTAAAAAAAAAGCAAGTGAGATATAACTATATAGTTCTAATAATTAGTATTAAGACTTAATATTTTTGAAATGAAAATGAGAAAAATCTAAATCATTGGGATTTTCACACCTATGTCTTTTTAGAATCAGTAGTGAAAATGCGAATGCGTTTAATAATTTTAAATTAGCTACTTTTATTTTTAAACTTTAAGAAGTAAATGTTTTGAAAAGTTTTGCTTAAAAATAATTATTGGGAACGCTTCACAAATACGTTCTAAAAGTAAAAAATTAACAGGAAAACACCACAGAAAAACAAAAATGAACATTATCCTTACTTGCTACGCCCAAAAAGAGCAACACTAACGCTGCACTGAACAGCCTCATGTTGAACACAAATTCTCTGAAGGCACTCGAAGTTCGGAGTTCGAGTTTCGAATCTTTATATACTCTCCAAAAATATCAGAAGTTGCATTTTTTCCCTACCCTTTTTTGTCCTTTTTTAAATGCTGACTTTAAAATTAGCTGAGGTTTTAGTTGGATTATATTTAAGTGATAACAGAAAAGAGATATTTTCACGATAAATGGTGAATAATTCCTCTAAAAAAATGTTTACTTTTGAGTTCTAAGTCTATGAAGTAAAACAGTTTGCTTTCACAGCATCGTTCGATCAGATTATTTGTATACTATTATCGAAAGATTATCAGACCAAAGCCCTGACGCTGTGCAATATGTGAATCAATACAGTTTTAGCTCTTGAACTTCACATAAATATCATAATCATTGTGTAAGTATATTGGTGCAGAATCATATAAAAAATCATTGTTTAAGCATTATTGAGATTATGTGAATAGTATAGATTTTATCCGTTGAAAGAATTTCACGAAAAAATTACTTCAAACTTGCAACCAGTTACTGCTTGAATTATGCAGTCTGTGTGAAGATTTTTGAAAATATATAAGGAATCCCCTTTTATAAAAACAAGAAATATAAAAAAAATTTCAAGTCAATTCCTACTTTGAATGGATGAATAGAAAGTATTTTGTTAACGACTGAAAATTTGAACAAGATATATATATATATAATCAAAATTTCTCTACAAGAGAGAGATGAATAAACATAATTAAAACTGAAAATAATTGAAATAGCAAGATAACCAGACAACAGAATTTAAAAGGAAATATGAAATATTAAAATAATAGAGTTAATTAAATAAAATAATGGATGCTACAGTATTATCAACATTGCTGGTGGCCGCGGTAGCCGAGTGGTCTAGGCATCGGATCATGGCTAGCATATCATGAGTTCGATCCCAGTACCACTAAAGACCCACCGTGTAGGGGAGCGATGCACGTTAAATCTGTCGTGAGCTCAAACGTCCTCCCGTTGGTGTGGTGTAGTAGTTAGGAGAGGGGGGTACCAGCTCAGGTGTCGTCCGCGTCACTTGACCATGGTTCAAAATTACGCTGACCGTCGCCAAAAGCCCTCGGGTTGCTAATCAGTGCGACATTAATATTCACTCACTCATCAACATTGCTGACTTAAGACAGCATATATATAAAGATATTTTACATAAAAGTGGGGTTGAACATGTTTTGTGGCCAGCCAACCTTCCCCCTTTCTGTTAATAATACTGAGAAAAAACTTTTTGAAAATAATGGATAGGAAATCTAAATCCATTATGAGAAGAAGGTAACTTACCTAAAACTGCGTACAGAAACGCAGAGCCCGCACTAAATCTGAGTACAATGAACAAGTTATATTGCCAGATTCTAGACCCAAATACATATTCAAACCAAAGCAATGGCTGAAAAGTAGCACTTAGTGGAAGTATGAAAAGAATAGAAATAATAAATTAAGAATTGTAAACATACTACCATTAACTTACAGACACCAAGATTATATGATTTTAAAATATAAAAAAAGTAATTTTATCTTAAATTAGAAATTGGGGGTATCTATAACTATCTAGGAAGAATAACAAATTTAAAATAATAACCTGTTTATAAACTATGGAAATTTAATCCTTACTATTTAGAATTTCATTATTCAAATATCTATTGATAAAACTAATTGGGTATTTTTGAATTAAACAGTATTTAGTAAATTATTTATAGAGTAGTCTAGTGGTCAAAGTAACAGACTCGTGGCTGGCGTGTCATGACTTCGAGCCCAGTACCACTGAAGACACGCCGTGAAGGGGATCGATGCACGTTAAATTTTTCGAGAGCTCAAAATTCCTCCCGTTGGTGTGGTGTGGTAGTTCGGAGAGGGGGAGTCAGCTCAGGTGTCGTCCTAATCACTTGACCATGGTTCATAATTACAAAGTTCGTTGCTAAAAGCCTCGTGTAGCTAAAACAGTGCGACGTACAGATTCAATCATTCACTCATATATATATATATATAGGGAGAGAGTGAACAAATAGTAGGAATTGGAAAAAAAAAAGGATGATTTGTCTGCATTTTTATAACAATGCACAGCCGGTTTGGCTAGTTTGGCTGAAGAAAAGGTTTCGATGCCAACTTTTGTCATCGTTTTAACAGTTACATTGTTACAACAATGAAGATAAATCTAAGTTGGCGTCGAAAACCGGTAATTAATTTAATTAAATTTAATGAATTAATATTTGAAAAAACTGTTTTTAACATTAAGTGTCATTCACTACAAGTTTAAAAAATGTATTTGACCTTGATTGGATGAATAGAAAGTATTTTATTAACGATTAAAAATTTGAACAAGATATATAAATAAACTAGCTGCATGGCTGTACGGGCTGTTTCAAGCGTATAGGTTTTTGCCTTAAAAATTTCCTCTACCCGTGTCGGTGTAAGCACTTCCTGATGTGTTTGTGACTTCCATATTAATATATCAATAAAATACTCTTTTTCGAAATTTCTTCCGCCTCTTTGCACGGTCGGATGGGTCTGTTTCCCATCTGATTAGCTCGGCGTTGTACGGGCTCTCTTGCCGTAACAATTACTTTATCCCCATGGAAATTTCCACTTTCTCTTTCGATGCCAAAACTTCTAGGCGAATGATTTCTATATTTATGCCATTAAAATTACCTTTTTTCTGAAATTTCTCCCACTTCTTTTCCTTGTCAGGAATATTTCTTTTCGCTCATTTAGCCCGGTTTTGTAAGCGCTGTTTCGAGTATAAAACTCTATATTTCTCTCTTTTTTTTCCCACAAGGACAAGATCAAATTTTTTAAAATTTCGATTCATAATTTACAAAACTAATCTAATTTTATCCAATAGAAAGAATCCGTTGTACGATTTTTTTAAATAATTAATTTAGTAATGAATAATAAAAAACTGTTTTAGTTTTTTTTAAAAAAAATTTAATTTATATCCATATATAGCTGTATGGCCCGGGATTTTTCTTGTGTGTAACAATTTTTGTTTTCCTGTTTGTCTCATACACACAAGAAATATGCTAGCCTACGAACTCTCCGAAAGTTATCTTTCCACTCATGCACCATAAGCCCTCAAATTCTTGAATTTTGTAGTAGTTTTACCACCATTAATTATTATGGGCAAGTGGCTATTTTGACAATTATTTTGTTGTTTTACGGTTCCCCGAAACGAAAAACTACCCTTTTTTAAAATCAATTTTATGGATAAAAAAGGCCAAAAGATAGAAATTTCCCAAAATTTCGTAAATTTTTAAAGAAGTTGTACAATATTGCGTTTCAAATTAACTAGGAAGCATTGGAAAAGGTAAAAAATGTACCAATCTGCTTAAAAAATAGTTTTATCTCTTTTCGGAATTTAAATTTTAAAAAATCCGTAGATATTTGTGTTCTAAAAATTGTATTTATAATTAAAAAAAATATTTCAAATAAATCACATATTAAAACAATTATTTTTCAATCAAAGTGAATGAATCAGTCATAAAATTCCTTTTTGGCTGAAAACCTGATTTTGATGCCATATGCAATCGTAAAACTATGATTTCAAGGATATATTTCACGTCAATCACATGTTAAAATCATTTATTTTTAATCTTCGAATGAATTAAATCAAAACTCCTTCGTCATAAAATTTCAATTTGCCTGAAATCAATTTTCAGAGTTAACTTATGCCATTGTTGCATATGTTATGGCTGCATGGTCCGATGCGGCACGGGTTTTTTTCGAGTGTATAACTTTTTGCCAATAGAAATTTTTGCTTCCCCTCTCGATGTCATTACTTTTATATTTTGTCATTAAAATTCCCTTTTTCGAAATTTCTTCGACTTTGTTCCGTCGGACGGGTCTGTTTTCTCTCCATTTTGTCCTACGTTGCACGGGCTTTTTCCAAGTGTATAATTTTATCCCAATTGAAATTTCCTTTCTCTCTCTCTCGATGCTAGTACTTTGGGGTGTATGCACAATGCACAAGGGATTTCTATTCTTATGTCCTTAAACATCACACTAAATTGATCTTTAAAAAATAAAAAATATATATCTGTTATGATGTACCAGAAAGTTGTCTTTCTGCACATGCTCCATAAATCTCATACACACTTACACAAACTGGTCAATTGTGTCGTAGGTTACTGGCATTTGGTCATTTTAGCAATTTTTTCGCTGCATTTTAATCAATAAATCAAGTGTTAAAAACACCTATTTTTTAAACAAAGTTAATTATATATATAATACAGACAATAGAGCAACTTCATGAAATTCCAAGTTTAGCTGAAAACCGATTTTTTACGCCAACTTTGGCATTGTTATAACAATAACATTGTTACAACAATGGAGACAAATCAAAATTGGCACCCAAAACCGGTTTTTTAACATTTTAATTAATATCCTTTTAACTAATTACATTATCGGAATATAAATGGTCAAAACGTCTTCCTCGGATCATTTCTAAACTTTTGGTACCTTTGGCGAGTTTCTGCGTGGTGCGGTTCGTGAGAAGATAGACTCACATACATATATAGATACGTTTGCTTACCTTCGGATTTTAATTGTGTAGACATATATATATATATATATATATAGAGAGAGAGAGAGAGAGAGAGATCTATTAGTAGGAATTGAAAAAGTCAACAGTGGTAACAGTGTAAAAACTGGTTTGGAATATAAAATAATGGAATACTCTATAACTTTACGGGTGTGTTAATTACGACACGATATGTGTAATAATAAGTGTACGCAATAAGTACGCAGTGTTACACAATAAGGGAAATTTCATCAAAAGAAACTAAATAATACCATTTTTTTTAATCATTTAGGCTTGAAACATTCCCTTAAGTTCACTGTATACAAAAATCGCTTCTTAGTTCTGAATCATGCTCAGATAACGACATCGAAACTTGTACTGGCATCCCAATTTCCACATCCAGGGCAAGCCAAAGATAGGTCCCAGAGCTCCCGCTTGTAATGTCTTTGGTGGACTCAGAATTCAAATACAAGGATCAACGAAAGCTTCGCCGGCCACAAGTTGGAAACCATAATCACTTGGCAGTCATGGTCGCTTAGAATCTTATCTGCATCTTTTTGGCTAAAAATTAGAAGCATTCATCAAACATTTGTAAAATCTTAAAATAAATTTGAATTTCCATGCTCCGCTGATATTATTATAAGCAGAACGACAATTCAAAAACAGAAATTTTCGGTGATTAAAAATCAGATAATAGATAATGAATGTCCAGGAATTATTATTAAAATTGAAGTATATTTTGTATACAATTGTAAATAAAAACGCTTTATTTATGAATAAATTAATTAACGTTTTATGTGCGTTCGGAAAACGTCGGATTATTATACTGATCATTTCTCCAGCTTTAGTTTGATAGATCAATACATTTCATAAAATCTTGAATACTTTTTATTTAAAATTCTCTTATTTATTTTAATGTTCTCTTTTTCGTGAAAAATTTTCATTTTTTTTTTTTTTTGACAACACAGAAAATTTGATATTTTAATGAAAGAATTTTTCATGAAGCTATCTTGATGAACGATACTTACTTTTTCAGTTACAAACACACATACACATATATTAGTAAAAAAGTGAGAACTTTCCAATTACTCACATATTGTATTTTTCATGCGTTTATTTCCCAGAGAGACCGCTCTCATACAGGAAATATTTAGAGCTTTGAGTCGGTCTTACATATGCATACGCCTGTACCCCTGTATGTCCATGCATACATATGCATGGACGTACAGGGAAAATCATTTAAGGTATCCGACTAAACTAAAATTGTGAATTTTGTCAAAAATTGACAATTTTTTTAATGATTTTATTATATAGGCCATCTTATTAGCTTTAAAAAATTACCAAATTTATCATTTTCCGTTCACTACAACCAAAACTACTAGTGTTTTAGTAAAAGCAGATGCCATTACTTTAAGCAAGATGTCACACTTTAAAACGCGTTTTACTCGAAATGTGATTTTTTTTTAAATAACCAAAAGAGGTCAGCGATTGCTAAAAAAGTTTTGAAAATAATTAAATGAAATTTTTTGTGTAAGTTCTGTATAGTAATAGAAGTGTTTTAACTATAAAATTTATCAATCACTGTTTTATTACAAAATTTACAGCCCCTTATGTTAATACAATCTCTGTTTCTTAAGAAATTTCATATAATAACTAAAGTAAAGTGCTCTAGTTTTTGTAAAAATTAAAATATCTCTTATCCAGAAGGTCATTTCAAAAATGAATAACATAGCAACACATCAGAGAATTGAAAAATTGAAAATTTGTTTATAAACCTTTGGTTCAGAATGGACCGCGTTTATGTTATTTTTTGTCAATTTTTACCCATTTTTTCCCATTGTAGTTATAATTATTTATTTTTCTCATCTTAATTTTCGCATATTTTTCTTTAAATGTACAAAAAAAAAATCTAAATCAACAAAAAAATCCACGTATCTCCATACTTTAAAAAAAAAGTCGTCGCAACTAGTCGGATACCTCAGCAGGGAATTGAAGGAACTGAAATATTTAGTCGTGTTCATGTTAAAAGATATGTTAAAAGAATTTGATGTTAAAAGATATTGCAAAAAAGAAACCTATATTCAACAAAATTAGGTTTATTAGAGGTTATTTTACACGCACACACATATATATCAGTACTATAGCAAGCTCCTGGCCTTAGGCACCAGGATTGCAGGTTTAAACAAAATTTTGTGGCTAGCCAACCTTCACCTGTATTTGCCAATACTCTGGGCCATAGGGAAAGTAAGAAATGTCAAGAGAATTTTTAGCTATTACAAATAAATCCACAATCTATCGATAAAAAATAAAATTATAGCCTATAATAATTACTGGTATATTTGAAAAACAATTAGATGAAAAAACTTACCACGTGAGTACAGCAATAACCATTTTACCCGCGCGACAGAAAGGAATATATCAGTAACGCATAAAGTTAGTTAGTTATGATTAAATAACATTAAGTCTATATATACATTTAACAACTCTAAATACTGTTTAAAAATTTATAGAAAATAAATGTACAACTCAGACATATACAATTAAATTTATATAAACTATATTATTATTAATTTATTTACCCTGTGGTGCCATCTATCGATTAACTGTACAACTAATTAAAAATGTTACTGTTATTACAAGATGAATTATACTAAGAACTAATAGATATATAACTGTAAATAATAAAATTAGCAGCTATATCTATATTCGTATATAAAGGAGAAAAGCGACTGACTGACTAATCACGATATCTCTGGAACTATTCAACCTACAGACTTCAAATTTGGTAGACATGTTCCTTTCATAGAGTAGACATCAGCTAAGAACGGATTTTCCGAAATTCGAAACGCAAGGGGCGTTACGGGGGGTTAAGGGGCGTTATAAATTATTGTTTCCATGTTTAAACTACTCAATGTACAATTTTGAAATTAGGTAAGCAGATTCCTTTCATACAGTAAAGATCCGCTACAAAATAAGTTTGGTGAAAATCGACCCCTAAGTGGCGTTGTAGGGGCTTAGGGGGCGTTATAGATAATTATTTCCATTTTTAAACTATTTGACGCACTGTCTTTAAATTTGATAAATAGATTCCTTTCGTAGAATAATGATCAGTTAAAAAACGGGTTTTGTGAAAACAGACTTCTAAGTGGCGTTGCGGGGGATTAAGGGGCGTAACAGATAAATATATCCGTTTTTAAACTACTTCACCTACCTGCTTGAAAATTGGTAGGTAAGTTTCTTTAATGGAGTAAATATCCGCTACAAAATGGGTTTTGGGAAAATTGACCCCAAGGGGTGTTGCGGGGGCAGGGGGTTTAAGGGGCGTTATAAATTCCAATTTTTAAGTTATTAGACGTACAGTCTTGAAACTTAGTAAGTAGATTCCTCTCATAGGGTAGAGATCAGCTACAAGATGGATTTCGTGAAAATTGCCCCAAGTGGCGTTGCGGGACTTAAGGGGCGTTATAGATAATTATTTCCATTTTTAAACTATTAGACGCACATTCTTTATATTTGATAAATAGATTTCTTTCATAGAGTAGAGATCAGCTATAAGAAGGTTTTGTGAAAACAGACTTCTAAGTGGCGTTGCGGGGGATTAAGTGGCGTAACAGATAAATATTTTCGTTTTTAAACTACTTGACCTACCTGCTTGAAAATTGGTAGGAATGTTTCTTTCATGGAGTAAATATCCGCTACAAAACGGGTTTGGGGAAAATCGACCCCAAGGGGTGTTGCGGGGGGTTAAGGGCAGATATAAACAATTATTTCTATTTTTAAACTATTAGACGCACAGTCTTGAAATTTGATAAGTAGATTCCTCTCATAGGATAGAGATACACTACAAAATGTGTTTTGTGAAAATTGACCCCTAGGTGGCGTTGCGGGGGTTCAAGGGGCGTTATTGATATTTTTTTTTTGCGATTTTTTATTTATTGGAAGCACAGACTTCCAATTTTGCTAAGCAGATTCCTTTCATAGAGTTCAATTCCCCTACAAAATGGGTTTTGTGAAAACAGACCCCGAAGTGGCGTTGCGGGGGCTCAAGTGGCGTTATACGTAATTATCCCCATTTTTAAACCATTAGACGTACAGTCCTGAAATTTGATAAGCAGATTCCTTTCGTAAAGTAGAGAACCGCTACAAAATGGGTTTTGCGAACATCAACTACCAAGTTTGATTTCGGGAGATTAAGAGGCGTAATCGATAAATATTTCCATTTTTAAACTATTTGATCAACCTGCTTGAAAATTGGTAGCCATGTTCCTTTCATGGAATAGAGTTCCTCTAACAAAGAGGAAAACGAAAATTTACCCCTAAGGATAGTTGCGAGGGGTCAAGAGGAGTTACAGAAAAAAATTCCTGTTTTTAATTGTTAGACCCATATACTTGAAATTTGTTAAGCATGTTTCTTTTGTTGAATAGGGATCCACTAAGAATGTATTTTAAGCAAATCAAGTTCTGGGAGGGGGTGCAGGGGGTTACTGGGACGTATTGACAAAAAAAATTCCTTTTTTCGAGCTACAAGAACTATAATAATGAAATTTTGTTTGCATTTTTCTTTTGTTGAATTGAAATCCGCTAAGAGCGGTTATTTTGGAAAACGGCTCTCAACGGGATTACGGGGATATTGATAGTAAAACTTTTGTTTTTTTCTGTTAGATTTAGACTTGAAATTTGGCTTGCATGTTCAATTTACGGAGTAAAGATCCACTGAAAATTGGTTTTGCGGGAATCCACTTGGTTTTTGGGTTACGAAAGAGTAAACATCATTCTATACTTCAATTTTAGAGATTTTTAGAAAATACAAATTAGATGAGTTTTGCCCTTTTTTTTTTATCGACAGGCGACAGTTACAGGTATAAGTATATTTTTCAATACAATCGAATTCTTAATGCAGGACTTAGATATCAATAATTTATATATATATATATATATAAGCAGTAAAAAATTATAAAACATCATAAAATACCCAGCGAAGCGGGCGGGTAACGGCTAGTATATATATATATATATATATGCCATTATATATATATTATGCCATGTATTTCTTTCATTTTATGTTACTATATATATATATATGTATATATATATATGCTTGTATTTAATTAAAATCAATAAAACAAAAACATTTACAAAAACTTAATGAAATTTAATATAAAATTTTCTCCAGTTTTCAGAAAAACAAAACATTTATTGAGTTTTTGGAAAATAATCTGCTACTTTTCTTTGCATTGTCTTTTTAGTATCAAATTGACAACAAATTGTTCGACGTTGTCTATTTTGTTATTCCTTTCACCACTGGAATGTGCGTCTAAATAATTGTGCATACTTTTCATGATTTTCCTCGTTTTGGATGACGTGGGAACAGGAGTTGCATTATTCATTTCATTTTCGTAGACAAAATCTGCATCAATGAAATTTTCTGAACTTTGATTTAACTCCAAAATGTCCTTGTATGGCGTAATTAGGGCTGTACACACATTATCATCCTCTATCGGAATTCTTCCGATGATACAGTAAAATAGTCCAAAAATACAGAAACTTTCTAAAAAATTTCATTTTGTGTCGGCTCTGTTTCAATATCCTCCTTCTCCAGAAGAGAAATCCTTTCCTGTCAAGAGGAAAAAAAGCATGAAAATACATAGTACTTTATCGGGACTATTGTATTATTTCGTGTTAACCAATATTTCACCTTAAGTGTTTTCGTGTTAAATGTATTTCATTGTATGTATACAATACATACATACATTCTTATATCTGTAAGCTAAACATACATACATATTCTAAAAAAAATGCGCAAAGAAAGTAGCATATTTACTACAAAAAGGAATTTATAAATAGTGAATAACAATTTTAATTAAAATATTAACAAGGAACAGAAACGAAGGCAGGAGGAAAGAAAAGGGGACCCGAGAATTAAACATTTATATTACGGCTGACAAGATATTTTAAAGGGCCGTCGTCGATAGTCTAGTAGTTAGAGCATCGGACTCCAAACTGGAAGGCCTGGGTTCGATGCCCGATGCCACCAAATGCCCGCCGAGTATATACGGAGAACGTGCTCGTTAAATCAGTGGGTCCGAATGGTGTCGCCATCTATCGTGTTGTACCGAGCAAAATCGCATTGTCAACTTCATGGGAGCTCGAAAGCTTAGGCTAACGACAGGCGTAAAATTCTAGCCCTTAGCCGCGATGAATTTCGTGGACCTTGATCTGATGTTACTGTCGATCAGGTGGCCTAAGCAACAACAACAGATATTTTAAAAGCTATTTTAAAGAAAGAACCAGTTTAATACAAATAATTATATTATATTTATGATGCTTTTTGGCTAAAGTTCTTTGGCAGAATCTATAAATTTAATCAAATGGTATTAATGATTAATAAATGTTCAAATGATATGTATGTGTGATTTTGTATATAAGAAATAAAAATGTATTGTTCTTAGCTCATTATTTAAATTTTCTAACAGCTAGATATTTTTTTATGAAGCAACACTATTTGTTACGTTTTTGAGCGACTATGATTGTTTTTTCCTGATTTTTTTCAGTGTTTTTATCAGACAAAATATGAATTGCTTGAATAATTGTAGATCGAGAGATGAAGCTTTTTAATAAATATTTCTTAAGTTTTGATTCTTCATCGCATTTGTAATTACTATTTTTTTTTTTTTGTTACAATAAATTCAGAACTAAAAAATATTTAATTTTTGATTAAGGGGAGACAGTACGATTCCACCGACAAATATCGGTCAAAAAATAAAATCTATTTTTTTAGCCTAAATTATATTTTATACACTTTTCTACAAACTCACAATATTTGAAAGCTCTAAGTTTAAAAAGTGCAGAGTTGTGATAACTTTTACGCGTTTGTTTTTATTCACATCCCAATGGCAAATCAATATTTTAAACTGACTTATCTCGGAGAAAGATAAAATAACTAGTTTGTTTTCATTTAAAATGTTAAGGCTTTTTTTCTATTTTGCCTAATACTTGGAAATTTTTTCACTTGTTGCTAATAGTACATAGAATAAAAGTTAGTATGCATTTTTCAATCAAAGTAATACTTATTTTTTAAAAAAATAATTGAATTTAGAATTTACACATTTTTTAATGAATTTTCAATAAGCACTCATAAAAAAAAGTATTGTACAAATACTAATCATGTTATTTGAAAACCCGTACCAACTTTTGTTACACATAGTTTGATGCACTGGTAAATCAAATTTCATATATGTAGGTTAATTTTTGTAGGAGGATTAGCATTTTAAAATCACTTCATAAGTTTAAATTTTTCCCTTAAAAATTAAATGGCTAGCTTTTTATGAAATTTTGAGTACAAAATCTGTTTTGCATCATACATACACGTTGGAGGCAACCAAAAAAATTATGGAAATCATTAAATTAAAATTTTTTGTGTGAATCGTACCATGTCCCCTTAAAATAAATTAAAGTTCATTTAATAATTGCGTCAAAGAATTTTATTTCATATATCTTCTTTAAATATATCCTTTAAAATTTTGTTTTAAAGGGTATATTTAAAGTTTTAAATTTTTAATATAATGCATTTAATACAAATTTTTATCAATATTAACGCACATTGTACTCTGTGCCCTGCAATTCATATCTGTATCACGACAACTGCTTTCTGTTATTATAAAACATCAGCACTTTTAAACATATTCAGCATAAGTCTGAAATTGGAAGAAATTTTATACATTTTAAGGGTTATTTTGCATATCTTTTCTGTGCGATCTAATCAATCTTTATAGAAAGAAGATTATCTGTCAAATTCTTTCGCAGTTAAGTATTCTATATTAAATTTAACTTAGTTTTAAATATTAATCTCTAAAAAAAGAATTTTCTGAAGTGGTTGCAGATAAAGAGTAGAAATTGGCGATAAGACTTCGATCACGTTTTGAGGATGATAGAAAATTAAAAAAAAAAAGAATACCCTCGTGCTTTGAAAAACAATATGGAATCTTCGAATTTTGCAGCCTTTGAGCATCCTTGTTTATTACATCCAGTTCATCTTCTTCGGGAAATTTTTCTTTATAAATTCCTTTTGAATTCTTTTTCTATCAGGGAAAATTATTGTGAAAGGGGAGTTGATCTTTTATTACTTGACAAATAATATTCAAATATACATTTTTTAAACCAATATTTTAGAACTTTTGAGCATAAGTAGTGATAAAATTAATATACTATAAATTTGTGTCTAAATTCTTTGTGTTTCAAAACTCTTGTGAAAATATTGTGTTAAGTTTAAGCTGAATAATCTGCCATCGTAACAAATGCTAAAACATATTTCGAATTAAAATAAAATATTTTTAGTCACATTTAATTAAAGTAGGGTTTTAATGTATAACATATGGTGGAAAATAACATACTAAGAAAGTAGAGCTTTGCAGACACTATTAGTTTTTGTTTTATGCCTTTACAAACTTTAAATATGTTTTTCACCGACTTTTTGTTTTGAAGATATAACTCCCAAAGGTCTATTTCCTGAGGCATTTTTTCGGTTCAAGGTAGTCAAGAAATTTTTTGTAGATACTTTAATATATATGTATGTTCTATAAAAGTTAGGATGGATTTAGGTCTGAGATCTCTAGTTATTTTTTAGAAAATGTTTAAGTTAATATTTTAAAACTTTCTTGATTTTCTCAGGTTTAGATAGGAAATAATTATTAAAAATCAACAAGGGAACAGATTTTCAAATCCATACTAATTTTTGTTTGCAATAACCTAAGAAAAATAAATCTCTTGAAATGATTAAAAATTTTAAGAAGTTGAGTATTTAATAAAAAGAAATGATCATTACAAGGAAAATTGGGTTTTCAGTTTCTTGCTAACTTTTGTTCTTAATAATCTAAGAAACACAAATCTTTGAAAATACTTTAAAAATTTGAAAAATTGAGCATTTTACAAATTTTTTAAAAAAAAAACTTTAAAAATTCTAAATTTTTTAATATTGTAAAATAATGGCTTGAAAACTGACTTTTTACTTTCAGAATCAAACAAATTCAATAATATAATCTGAAAATAAAACGTAAATTACTTTTACTATTACAGTTTCCCATTTTTTTTTTTTTTTTTTGAAACAGGGTACTGGGTAGCTTTAAAAAATTGCAAAAATTTACATCAATAAGAAAGTAATTTGTATAATTAATATATAAAAAGAGATAAATGAAAATCATTATTTCAGAGATCTTTATCTTAACAATTATTGACAAAATAAATACACGCATTCCAAAGTTAACTCCATGTACAAAACCAGTTATATCTTTATTTTTATTATTTTAAAAGCCCTAGTATGTTAAAATATTTTTCATTTGAAAGTAAACTGCAACGGTTCCTCCAAATGTAAAACTTTTACTATGATAAATAACAACTAACATTTGTTAAACAAATCAAAATTGCAACCATGCATCATTTGTTTCAGATAAAAATCTTAAAGCATTTAAATAATAATTGTGTTGAAATACACACACACAAAAGTATATGAAGGCCATCCCAGAAAGTAAAGAACGTTTTTGCATCGTTACATATTGACGAAATATATCAACATTATTGCAAAGTCACAGTACCTTGCTCTAATTTTCAATGTAGTCGCCATAGACTTCAAGACACTTATATTACCGTAGAACCAATTTTTCAATTCCGATGTGATAATCTTCCTCTACCAAAAATTTGAGCCAGGATGTCACTTCTTCTTTGAACCCTTCATCATTTACGAACTGTGTTTCATTCAAATATTTCTTTAATTTCGAAATTAGGAAAAATCCCTTGGTGCCATGTCAGGGCTTTAAGGAGGATTTCTCAAAGTTTACCACTTCGGGTGTTGAAATTCTTGCTGGGTTTGTGCTGATGCATGAGACCATGGTAGTGAATCCAAAACACCTTTGAAAACAGCATTCTACTTCTCTTGTTTTGGATGGCACGTCTTAGTCGTTGAAGAGTTTCAGCACACAGAACATTTTATGCATTCAAAAAGCGATGCATTTCACATTTAATGGGATTTTCAATTAGAACGCATTCTGAAAGTTTACAAATAGAGTCGCATGTCTGTTCAACAACAAAACTTGGTGCATACTCAAGTGAGAGAAAGAGCTAGCTCGTAAGCATGCGTTCGTGGTGATGAGGGGTAGTCCCCAGACAGGGTGCGCACTCTTAATGTACGACTTTGCTTAATGTACGACCCTCGTATATTATTAAAAAGAATTATCTACAACTGGCAGAGTTCTGCTTTTAATTCCTGTTTTTTCAATTTAAATTTCGAATCTTCGATCAAAGTTATTAAAATTAGAACTATTATTTGTACCTTCGGAATCTATTTTGAAGTTTTTGCATTTATAATATTATTAATCATATCTTGAAAAAATCCATTTGCTCTTCAATGAACAACCCACAAACTAGAATTTTTCAAGATTTGCTCAAATGATTCTTGAAAGGATTGATTAAGGTATCCGACTAGGTTCGAAGACCAATTTTTAAAAAATTGGTTTTCAGAATAAATTTATTGTTTTAAAGAACATAAATAGGCTTAAAAAGTCAGAATTATTAAATAAATATCATGTATCACCCTTTGTTTTTTTTAAAATTATTTTTATGATATTTTAGCAAAATTTATAATGTTAAGAAAAACGCCATAAATAAAAATAAATTGAACTTTATGCAATTTTAATTTCCTTAATATATTTCTTGATTCCTCTGAAGTGTCACAAACCGCAGGATAAAAAATATTTTAAGAAATAAATATTTTATTAGCATTTAAATTTGATGATAATGATTTTTCATCAAAATTACTGCATGTTCTAAGCTAAAAATGGCTGTAAAATGTGATGAAATGTAGGTGTCTTAAGACCTGCGGTTTGTTACACTCTGAAGGGTCCATAACATATATATTACAAATTTCATTGAGTTTGATTGGATTGTTTTGGAGATATCCCGTTTTTCTTGCACAAATTGTGGTAAAAATTTCATTTTTCAAAAAAAGCATTAAAAATATTTTTATAAGTTAGATAAAGTAAATGCTATTAAAACAACTTAAAAAACTCTCTAGTTTTATGTGTTAGTCCTTCTTCCTCAATAATTATATTTCTTTTTTTCTTAATAGCCCAAACATTACCAAACATCAAACACAAAAAAGCACTTTTTCAACCTAACGCATTTGTATCATTTACATATGATGAGGATTTTGATCCACTACTAGATTTCCTTTCGAACCTTAAAGAATTATTGCATGCTTTTCAAGTTTTGAAGTCTTCAAGCTAGTGTTTCGACACATCTTTGAACCTTATGCTTACCTGAACATTTAGACTCCAACTTTTAGAAGCTTCCGCTTTGCAGCAGCAGAATTTCTTTTAAGGCTGAGCATGATGTTTTTAAATTTTAGTGAGATTCAGATGGGAAAAAAAGTACCTTGGAAGCAAAATTTCTAATCACAAAATATGTTTTCTAATGTTTTTATATACCAGAACACAAATATGTTACAAAACTTTCAGGAATAGAATTGCACATAGCACGCAATTGATAACTCGAAAGTAATCAAAACAAGGTGATTGATTTCGTATCAGCTTAATTATTCATTGGCACGGGGCAGAAAAAGAATTAATTCTTCATTTATCAGGAATTTTTCTAAAAGATCTGAAAATTGGGTTTAGAATAGTTTTTTGTATAGTCTCTTGCCATGTATAAAAAAATTGATTAAAACCTTGATTAAAAATACTATAGCAGCTCTGGAATTTTACAGGCAGAAATCACAAGGTAACTTATGAGACAAAGTTTCATATAAGCCAAAAAATATACTTAGAGGTTTTGAGAATTGGGTGCTATGTTGCCTTAAGAAATATTTTTTTTCTTTTGTGCTTATAAATACATTAAATGTCTTCTGTCACTGACTGAAAGATCGTTTCTAATAAAAATGTAAGATGCTTCAGGATGATATAACGTTTTTAATTTAGAAAAAAAAAGTTATATATCTATATTATATTAGGGTGTTCGGAAAGTAATGTCATTTCTGCGTATGTTGATATTAGATAGTCATTTATTAGCTCATTGTATACTTCAAAATCGTACCAAAGACATTTTATGGTTAGAGTGATTTGTTTACTCGTAAATATTAAAATCTTAGTTTTTTGGGGCTTCTTTTGCAATTTATGGAGAAATGGCCAGCCACGTGCCAGAACACGTGCATATCCTGCTTTGTGAACACGTGAATATCCTGCATTGTATAATTTTTGAGTTTCACAAGTGTAATAGCGCAATGGTTGATACCAAACTCTTTTGTGACGTTTATCCAAACGCATTAGACGTTTTGGAAATGCATAATGTGGGTTTTTAAGTTCAAATTGGGTAATTTGATCTTTCAGACTCGCACTCTTCGGGAAGACAAACTTTAAACATTGGTATGTTAAGAATTGAAGTGGAGGCAAATCCATGTCAGACAATCTAGGAACTGTCAAACACTGTTAACCAACTTGGTCGACCATACAAGAACATTTGCAGCAAATTGTTAGTGTGAGCAGAGCAGGTGTTTGAGTCCTGTATAATCTGTCCGAGGAAAATAAAGTTGACCGATCCACCACTTACAACTTATTGCTTCAGTGGCACACTACAGAAATGCTTTTTTGATTGCTTGATGTCAGGAAATGAAAAATGAGTCCTCTATGATAATCCGAAACGCAAAAGGCAGTGGTTTTCTCACAAAATGCGCTTTTGCGTGTTTGGCGGAAAAATTCTCGGGGTCGTTCATTTTAAAGAGCTGAAACCTAATCAAACTCTGAACAAGTGTACAAATGGATCGAGTAAAACAATCTTTAATTGAAAAGTGCCCAGAATTGTCAACTGAAAAAGTGTTATTCTGAAACTTGATAATATAAGACCATACTGCGCAAGTCGAATCCTGGAATAAGTTAACGAATTAAAATATGAGTTATTGTCTCACTATCCATACTCTCCCGATACTACTCCATCAGATTTCCATTTATTCCGATCTTTTAAAGATTTTTTAAGTAGTAAATAATTTGAAAATATTGGAAAGATGTCCAAAATACCATCTCGAGATTATTTACTAAAAAATCATTTGATTTGTATTGATCTGCCACTGAACATTTCGACAGTAGGTGACAAAAGGTTGTTTATAACGAGTATAAATACGTAATTAAAACTAAAAACTTAGTAAGAATTCATCTATTTGAATTTAAAGTAGAAAAACGGCATACCTAATATAAGAAGTTTTTATGTGTGTGTGAGATTGAGATGCATGGCACGCACACTGACACATAGAAACACAGAATGAGTTAGACGCATGGAATTCGTACCATTTGAACTATGGGTCTTGATGGTATGCACCTTGCGATGTACCCGTTTTCCCATCACTAATTGCTGGAAAAAAGAAGCCTAAATGGGTGGTCAAGAATTCTGACCTCTGTTACCAAGGTCATTCCTTAGAGTCCGAGGGCTGATATATCCTCAGGCCTGAGTGGATTTCCTTTTCCCACGCATCTCTGACGACAGCGTGTCTGGAGAGGAGATCCCCACATTATGCACCAGAAAAGATTCCACACTTTGAGGAGCCGACGAACAAGGGATGAATTGAGCTTGCATCCACGATTGAAGTCGGAAATCGAAAGCAAAAGAACTGGGGCCCCTATTGTAGATAAAATTTTCTCAAAAGTTCTTTCTAAAGAGTTTCTCATGATAATGAGTATACTTTAGACGAGCTGGACTTTACAGTGAAAGAGACTTTTAAACTGTGCACCCAACTTCGGAATAATTGTAAAGCATCGAAATATATCTTACTTCAATAAAGGTGTTTTGATAAGCTGATTCAACCTCCTAAAGATTTGTTCAAAATTCATTTTAGGTTTCTTAAAAAATTCAGTTTTTAAACTATTTTTCATAACTCTGGCGATATGACATCATTTGATGTCATGTCTATCTATAAATTAGGAAATGTGTTCTTTGTGTAGTTTTCTTAGGGATTATTAATATTTTAATTATCATTACATTTGGTTATCACTATTCTTATTCCTTCATACGTTCAGACATTTGTTTTTGAGTAAACCATCGTAAAAGAACATTCTCTCAACATTTAAGTAACGTTTGAGCGACATTGTATTTGTTTGTAGCTCGGCTTAGGTGTGTTGTGATGTTATTTTATACATGCTACATGTACTCATCTTTTTCAAAATTGTAAAGTGAAATTGATATGTTTTATCTCTTCTGATAGTTTTCAATCTTAATTATTACTAATATAATAGCTCTTTTTTGAATTTATGCATTTTCGTTGATTAAAAGGGTAGTTAGTTCTTTTTACTTCAGTTAATGTTGTACTTTCTTTTATAGCTTATTCTTAAGATAAATTGGTTTTTGATTTATCTGCTTTGTACTGTTTTTAAATCTAGTTCAAAAGAATCATGTCATTTCTTTTTCTGCTTGAGTTTTTCTAATGTATATTCATCAATACCCATTTTATCTTTCTCCAGTAATCCAAAATAAAATTATTGTAATACCCATTTTTTATTGTTTTTTGTAATCAAAGCTGCACCTATTTATTTGTTTTAGATACTTTTTTTTACTTCTGTTAATGTTAATTTTGTCGTTTCTGTTTGTGTCTGAGTGCAAGATTTCTGGACATGTATTCCTTTTGTTCAGAATTGTTTATGGTAGTTTCATTTAAATTACCCATTACTTTATCTGTTTTTGATAGTTTTCTGATTTGTTAACATAATTTTTTTTCAGTGGAAAGTGGCTTCTTATTTATCTATGTTTATTTATTATATATTATTCATGTTCAATAATAGTTATTGTTATTAACAGATTTACAATATTTGAAAATTGAGTTCCTATTTATATCAGTAGCCGGCATAAACCAGAATTTTGAGTCATTTTTCTTGCTGCAATATTTGATTTCATGGTCCCTTCAACAAATAAATACTCTTCTTTGCTTCAAATTAAAAAACAGTTAAAATTGTAACCAAGAAGTGCTTTCCTGAAACTACTTATGGTGATTGATATACACCTTATAAAATTATTTACTTATAATAATTTATTCTTTTGTATTTTCTTACAATTTCAGTGTTGAAACAATAATTTATCACATTGTATCACGTTTTAACTTGACTTCTGAAATCTGTTCTTCATGTAGTGATTTGGAGATCACATACAGGACCTATCCTGGAAGGTGTGCAGCTCGTGCACCGGTCGTGGGTGGCTACAAGCAACATATAATTCTATTACGCAAGCACAACTATTTATAATTTTTTAAAAATAAAACTTATAGTGTTAATCGAATAAACATGCGGAATTTTAAATAATAGTTATTAAAAATTAAAACAAGTACCGATTTCCCGATAGGATATCTTAGTTTAAGAAAAATAGAATGTTAGTGTACAGTGTGTTGGTTCATTGACCATTAATGTCTACTCTTTACACACATCCTTCATTTGAAGCAATATTAGTGGCAAAGCCAGCAATACTGCAATAGAAAATATTTTCTTTTTTATCAGTGTGGATAATGATTTTTTGCGAAAGTTGTGTGGGGGTGTGGGCCTATTCGGCACCCCTCGCTCTCCGTCTTGCCTGGATAAAGGTGTGGGGGGAAACAAAGCATCACCAGCAACTTCCATAATAACAATTAGTGTTCTTTCTCTTCAAACACAATTAAACAATCACAAGTGAAACTACAAAAGAAAACCGTAGGGGTGATATATAAAGCGAGTTATCCAATCTCAATGACAAACTCTAAGTAAACCCGACTACATGAACTAGATAAGGTGAACAAGCGCTAATGAACCGATAACTAATTCTAATTTCATTTATCTTAGATCCTCAATCTAATAATTTAATCTCTTAGTAATTACTTCCTTGACTCGCGCTATGTTTGTGAATGAAATATTCTAATATTCACACTTACTTAACACCACACCAGCTACCCGGCTCCTTCTATATTACATCTACAAAACCTAGACTTTATATAGTCAAACTAATTTGACCCGCCTTGTAGGGGAGTGATGCACGTTAAGTCTGTCTCGAGATCAAACGTGGTTGGTGTGGTAGTTAGGAGAGGGGCTGCCAGCTCAGGTGTCCTCCTCGTCACTTCTCCATGGTACAAAATTACGAGGTAAGGTGTCAAAAGTCCTCGAGTAGCTGAACAGTGCGATGTAAATATTCACTCACTCACTTTCACTCTTATACAGGTAGATGAGTTTATAACGTGAACGTTAAGTATTAGTTAAAATATGAAAAATTCTCCAGAGGGGTGGCACATTAGGTCTTTGCCCGTGGGTGGCTCAAACGCTAAGATCAGTTCTGATCCCATACATATACACCATATACATATCGTACTATTCACTTATGATATATATTTCCATTATGACTGTAGTTATTTATCATTATATTTACGTATTTGTTATTTTTTCTTTGTAAAATTACAATTTTTCGGAACTAAATACTGCAAAACGGTATTATTTCAAAAACAAATTATAGTTTTGACGATCTAATCTTCTTCTTGATATTCGTTAATACTACTTTAATTTCTTTTCCAGTTGAAGGTTTCTCATACACATTATTTATCACAGAGTATTTTGTGAGAGGCTTTAAGACTCTAAGCTATTTTTTACGATTGGTTTATACATTTAGGTTATTTGTCCCAAGATCAACAGAGAGCAGGAGCTTACTATTTCTATTATACTTCTCTTAAGTATTTTGTATTCATAACTTCATTAATTAATTTTTAAATTATATTACATGTTAGTTTTCTCTTTTAGATTCAAATATATATTTCTTTTAAGTTGTTCTTTACTGTAAGGTCAATTTGCAATTCGTTTAAAATTACTATAAATGTGAACATTCATTAAATAAAATTATTTTAAATGTTTGGATAATAAATCTTGTACCAAATTTAACCCTCAGTTAAGTAAATGTTTTTTTGCTACCAGAATATTATTTTTAGAAATTTAACTCGTACAAAGAACGAGTGCTTCAACTAGTTTTACAATAAACTGTGTGTCATATTCCCCAGTTTTTAGTTTGAGAGAAGTAGTTTTTCATTTTTGATACATTTCAACGCTTCCACACTTGAATTTCAATATCTTGAACTGATAAAATAGTCGCAGAGAGGGCAAAAGCATTTTAAATGGGATTCAAAAGGACTCTTTTAAAGCAGCAGAGCCTCCATTGTAATTTTGTAATTATAGACGGAGGAAACTGATTACGATGTAATATATTTTGTTGATGCATAATTATCCAGCGTTTTTTCAACAAATTTTATTTAACAAAATCAATAACAATATTTGACAAAAAAACATGTGTAAACGATTATTCTCGAGCGTAGTCACCATCTACTTCAATTACTGCTTCCCATTTGCTTGGCAGACGGTTGATTCCACGAGCGAAGAAGACACGATTCTTAGAGGCGATCCACGCTTTGACATCGGTCTCGAAGTCATCCGATCGTCGATTCCGAGCCTAATCGTCGAAATCCGATGGCCGACCTCTTCCTGGCTTATCCTCCAAGCTGGTTATCACCTGACTAAAACGGGCAAACCACTCCCTACACTGACTTTCGCTTATTGTTCCTTTGCTAAAAAGTTCGTTGAGATCTCGAAATGACTGTGGTGCTTTCCATCCTTTCTCGAAGTGGTAGAGCATAATATGGCGAATATAACAATGGTTTTCGACGCGCATTTTTCTAAAACAATAGAGAAAGTTATTTTTACACAAAAATAATAAACAAAACGCTGCTTTTCACTGTTGAAAAACGTGCTAATATAAACGCCGGATAATTATGCATCAACCCAATATTAAACAAAGTTAATTACACCGGTTGATTCAGAAATAATGTGACCAATTTCATAGCGCAATAATTTTTTATTGAATTAAGTTATTTACAGGAAATTTTCAATGCAGTTTTCTTTAGCATAGTACAATTTACGTAAGCGCTTAGGCCAAGCCCAAAGATCTTTTTTAACCATTTTTGGAAGTATTTTTCCAACTACCTCTTTGATTGCTTTTTGAAGCCTTTGAAATGTTCTTACTTTACATCTATTTAACTATTTTTTCAAGTACCCTCATAAAAAATAATCTCAGGTAACACAGTCAGAGGATGGCGTTAATCATTCCTAGGCAGGAAGAAATTTATTTTTTTGTCTTTCAGCCATTTTATGGTTGATTTTGCAGTAGACTTGGTGCAGAATCATGGTGAAAAACAAAATTTCAGTGAAGGTAAAGATGTTTACTTTCTTTGATTATGTTCTGTAAAACTTTGTTCTGATAGTATTTAGTATTAATTTTACCCTTTGGTTCTTCATGATCGTCAACTTGTCTTTTGGAAAACAACTGAATTTTTGCGACTTAAAACATGAAATCTGTCGTATTTTTGTTTTGCCAGCTGGGAATAACAGATGAAACAGTGCGAAAGTTTTCCATGTTTTGTATCTACCTTTGCGTAACATTAAATACAGCGGGTAAGAACGGGATTTTTTCATTTTTCAAGTCTTTGCAGATATTTGACGACAGACTAGTTTATTCTCATTTTTATAGCTTATTTTCTATATTCGACGACACATTGTCGATACCTCTAGTTTCTTTGTTAAATTTCTTTAATGCAAATGACTTCCTACAGAGATAAGTCTTTTTAGCTTCTTTTTTTATTTTTCACCAAGAACTCCCTTTGTCCAAATTTATTTCCTGGAGCTTTTGATTGCCAGCGAAATTTCATTTCTTTTCGAAGCTCAAATAGTAATTCATTAGAAAATGTCTTTTCTGATTTTTAAATGTTTTATTTATTACAGTATTTGAGCAATCATTCTACAAAAGCTTTAAAATTTCATTTCGCGTTTGAGGACATAATTTCGGGGCCATAATTTCTTCCCTCTAATAAAAATATTCAGACTGGTAATTTCAACATTTCCTCTTTAAAATATAAATGTCAGTAAAGCAATTAAAATTTACCATAAATGATAATGTGCTTTCAAAATTGTTCACACAAACTTTGAATCAACCTGTAAAAATAAGAAATGTAGAATTTCAGTGTTCCTTGTAAACTACGATGATAGACCAGAAGCCCAATCTGAAGAGGAACGAGAAAGAAACTCTTAGATTAAAAGAGACCAAAAAGCACTGTGAGGCAAACAAAAATAGAAACAGCGACATTTGGCAAACTTTTCTAAGAACACTCTATCGAGAAGTAGCTATTGAACCATCAATATTGGTATGAATCTATGTCCCCTTTAAATAACTTTGATTGGTTTCTAAATGTTTTATCCGTTAACGTCTTAAATGTTTTCTTCATTGTACATCTAAATGTTTAATTTCTTAAATGTTTTTATTTGTACATCGAAATGTCCCATTAAAATCTTTCAAAGATTTTTTGACTGCTTTTCAGAACAGTCAATTATCTGCCTACTTATAAAAAGCGAGCATAAGAATGTCGTCATGGATGTGAATTCTGCAGAAACCAGGACTCAAGTTGCCAAAATTTTTGATATGACAGCCAGAACCAAGACAGTAGCGCGCAGAAAGGCTTTCATTAATATTCGTTAACATAGCGAGAAAAGCATGTATGATTTCGTTGGACGAATTTTTCAGGGGGCAAATAATTTGGATGCAGCAGGCACAAACACAGGGCATGGGCCAACTGAGCCTGGGACCAGGGCCTCTGTTAGATGGAGGGGCTCATCTCGTTCTCGACTCAGCCTTAATAAGATCATGATTCGATCAATTTCAAAGATCAAATGTTATTTCTGTTTGGAAATTTGAGACTATATGTCAACTGGCTGCAGGGGTTGACCGTTGTTCATGTATAGGCTTAGATCCCTTTCACCATAAATTATCATTAATTCAGTCAAAAGGTGTCAACAGGTCGAGCCGGTTTGTGCGATTGTAAATCATGTACATTTATTTGTTTCGGGTTATTATTTGTATGAGTAATTCACAACGTATGCCAGCTTTTCTCAAACTGTGGGGTGTGCCTCCCTGTGAGGCGTGTTAACCTTACGAGAGGAGCGCGAGTATATTGGGAAGTCGAAAACAAAAGATTTAAAAAAAAAATTTTTACTCAAAATAAACAAATAAAATATATTCTGATAAAATAAGAAATAAAATTCACATTTACAGTGATATAATACTCTCATAAATATATCACTACTCCTCAATGGATTTAATGATTAATTTAAGAACTAAGTTATAAGAATACTAAGTTAACTACTAAGTCAAACAAGTTTAATAATTGCCAGTGACCCCAAGGTTTTCTCATATGCAAAATTATATATATATATATATATATATATATCTATATATATATTAACATTTATCTTGATAATTTGTACGGTTTATAATTAATCCCTTAAATGTCAATTAAAAATTAAGCGATTCGCTCTCCAATGCCTCCATTTTCAGCTTAGGCGAGCGTATATGATGTTTTGGGGAGGATGAAAAGGAATAAATAAGAAAAACCTTCTCTGAAATAAGTAAATCCTTCGCAAACACTGTCAAAGCCCTTTTATTGCAATCCAAAGCCTTCGGAATAGTTTCATGGATAGCAGTTCTCAGAAAAGATCATACGTCGGTAAGACGTATATATACGTCCGGGACAATTAACGCATTGGCTGAGCGCGAGACTTTTATATAAACCGGTGACACTTTAGAGGTTAAAGTCGTATTGTAGTTTTATTGACAAACTATATTATTTAATTCCATACATTGTTATTGTATTGGGGAGGGGATTTGATGAAAATAATGATTGAATATTGGGCCGAAAATATTGAAAGTTTGAGAAGTACTGACGTATGCTATATACCAGTAGTCTTAAAACTTTTTCAACTCACGGAACCCCTAAACTTGAAGGTGCTTCAGTGGAACCTATAGAACTAGAAAGCATTTTCGTGGAATCTCATTCCGTACACATACTTCGAAGAATATATCTTAAAATAATATTTAAAGTAGATCAACATACTATATAGGCAATTTTAAAAAAATATTGCATTTATTATTAAAAAAATCTAATTAATTTTTAACATAATTTAATCATTAATAATATTAACTTGTAATTCAAGTGTCACCTATCCCTATAGTATATTTAGTAACTGGGATATGTACTTGCTTCTTTTTTCACACGAACTGTCGATGTTTATGTCTATTGAGATTAAATGCAATCGCATTACATATTCTGAGTTTTAACTTGTTTTTATACTTTGTTTATGTAGCCATTTACGCTGGGAAATATATTTCACTTAAACACACCATTCTGAGTGGCATTAACATGTTTATAGCTGTGTGAGAAATCCTGTGTATTTTGCATGAATATGCTACCTAAAATATAGGAACTGTTCTTGCTTAAATTTAGATTTTAACATCAACTCTGCTGATATGTTGTTCCCTTTCCTTCATTATAGATGCTGTATTCCACAAATGGAAAAAAGGTGCATTTTCCATTAGAAAGCTGTTCAGTTTTGTAAGACATGGTGCTAACTAACTAGTATAAAATTATCTCGTGGAAAACAAGATATTAAAAAATAGAATATTCACAATCTACACTCATGCCCATAAATTAAGGATAATTCAGAATCACACAGAAATTGAACTCTAAAATAAAAATTTCACCTGTAGAATTATCACACACATCTTGAAGAAGAATATGCAAATTACAGGAAACCACCAGATGGCGCGGATAGTACGTCACAATGACGAGAGTGGAGAGGGGTATATAAGGAATGGTGACAAAGAAGTAAAATTGTTCACAAGCGCTTTAAAAGCCTTTCAGTGCAGTAACCGCATTGTTATGGCACAAAGGAAGCATTTGGATGATTTTTACGTAGTAGAATTATCGGACGACTGGAATGTGGACGTACCCAGCTGGAAGTATCCGAGGAACTTGGAATCGCCCAGAGTGTCATCTCCAGGCTTTGGCAACGATTCCAAGATGATGGTAATGTGAGTAGCTGTTACAGCACAGGTCGTCCCCGAGTTACAACGCCGAATGAGGACCGGTATTTGGCAGTTACTGCCAAAAGAAACAGACGGAGCACAGCATCAGACCTATCTCGTCAGCTCTCTTCAGCTACCGGTACGACAGCTTCAAGGCAGACCGTGTACAGACGCTTAGGGCACATTGGTCTATATGCTCGTAGGCCTGTCAGATGTGTTCCCCTTACCGCAACTCACTGTCGCCTGCGATTAACCTGGAGTAGAGAGCATGCATTGTGGACACCGCAACAGTGGTCTTGTGTGATGTTTTCTGACGAGTCCAGGTTTAGTTTGCAGTCTGATTCTCGCCAGACTTTCATATGGAGAGCGCCAGGTACCCGTTACCACCAAGAGAACACCATTGAACGACACCGTTACGGTGGTGCAGGATGGCTCGTTTGGAAGGAATTATTCTTGGTTCCAGAACTGACCTGCATGTTCAGAGTGTAACGATGACAGGCCACATCTATCGGGATGTCATTCTGGAACAACATGTACGTTTGTTTCGGGGCGCCATGGGTGCGGAATTTCTGTTTATGGATGACAACGCCCGTCCTCACCGTGCAAACATTGTAGACGAATGCCTTCAATCGGAGGATATCACCCGTATTGATTGGCCAGCATACTCACCGGACTTGAATCCGATAGAGAATGTGTGGGATATGCTTGGCCGACGAATTGCAGCCCGTCAACTCCCTCCCACCTGTCTACCGTAACTTCGGAGGGCATTGCTGGATGAGTGGTGTAATATTCCCCAATATCAGATTGATAATTTGATACTCAGCATGCGTAGACCTGTATTGCATCGTCCGGGAGACATACTCCGTATTAACCATCATACTAACCATGTTATACTGTTTTTTGTAAATAGGTTCTTTTTTTAAATTTGCTCCAGGGAGTAAAAATCGCAATTTTTATTAATTATGTCAAACATATAGCATCTTTTTTGCTCTTTACCTTTTGTTTAATAAATAGACTTTACAAATAAATCAAATTTGTTTTGATTCTGTCTTTTTCTTTGCCTGAACTTCATTATCCTCAATGTATGGACATGACTGTAGTAGAAAGTATTAGGTCTACCGAAAAGTTCTGTCCATTCCGGTTACAATCAGTTTCAACAAGTATGCGCATTGACGCAGATTTAGCCCTCTTTTTTATCACTGAATGTCTACATACTAACCTAGCAAATAAACTAAAACATAGATGGTTCATGTTAGTATTAAGTGAGATGTGATCGCTTACCCACGGCTGTTGATAAAGCTCATTTACGCCACTGTATTTTGTTCGAATTCCAACAAGGAAGAAATGCAACAGAAGCGTGTAGAAATTTATTGAAAGTGTTTGGTGATGGTACATTTTCTAATAAAACATGCAGAAGATTGTTCAAAAAATTTTAAGTAGGTGATTTCGGCCTTTCTGATAAGCCACGCTCTGGGCGGCCATCTTTGATCGATGACGATACTGTCAAGATCATGTTAGAGCAAAATCCTTTTTGACAACATCAGAGATTGCGGATAGGCTTGATTCAGCTCAACAAACCAATTCGGATCATATTCGGTTTGTGTAGAAGAATTCGAGATGGGTGCCACATGAGTTAAATGAGAAGAATTTGAATGATCGAATCACACACACATCATATTGAGCGCAGCAAAATCGAACCCTTCTTGGACAGGATCATAACTGGGGATGAAAAATGGATTACCTATGATAACATCATAAGGAAAAGGGCATATTGTGAACCCGGAAAACCTGCCCCATCCACCTTGAAGTTGAGCCTGAGCAAAAGAATGTTGTGTATATGGTGGGACATGCGAGGACCAAAACATTTTGAGTAGTTGAAACCAAATGAAAGGCTAAATTTGGAGTGGTACTGTCATCAATTGGATAATTTAGAAACAGTACTCCAAGAAAAGAGTCCGGCGATGTTCAATAGGAAGACATCATACTGCTTAATGACAAAGCCAGGTCACATGCTGCTTTGGGCACTCGTCAGAAAGTCGCAGGGCTAGACTGGGAAATTTTGTCGCATCTACCATACTCCCAAGACCTAGCACTTTCCGATTATCACTTGTTTCTGCCCTTACAAAAAGTTTTGCAGGGGAAAAAATTCAAGAACGAAGAAGATATCAGAGAAGAACTGGTTCAAATTTTGGCCTCTAGAGATAAGAAATTTTTTATAAATAAGATTTACAAATTACCCTCACGCTGGCAAGAAGTCATAAAAAATATTGGTAATTATATTATTCAATATTTATTCAAAGCATGAAAAATTTATTCTTTTTTTTTCTTTCTAAAAACGGACAGAACTTTCCGGTAGACCTAATATATATATCAAATCGTTTTAATATATTCGTTTATTATACTGTAATAACAGCCTAAATAGTGTTGCAAAGTAAAGTTATAAAAAAAATTTTCAGTTTTAATGAATAAATGACGAGCTTTAGATTCTTGTACCTGTACAAACTGCACAGAGAGCATGAATGCATATTCATTTCTTCTCGATTTTTTTACTGTGGAACACCAGGGGTTCGTGGAACACAGTTTGAAGACCACTGCTATACAGTGGTGGCCACTTTGGGGACACTTTTTAAAATTGTTATGTTTAAAAAGTTTGTATGCTTATAGAAAATGTTGCGTGGCTCAAAATTCAAAGTCTTTTATATCATTTTAAAGAAAATTCAACTCTAAATTCAATTAAAAAAACAAAATATTAATACTTGCAACAAAAAAAAGTTATGCTGCAATAGCTATAGATATGCATTAAATACTGATGATGGCAGTGAGTTATCAGTGCTCAGTGGGGTAGCCTTTATTTTTCATTACAGCTTCACAACAATGTGTCATTGAGCTGAAAATAATCTTAAGCTCTTCCTTTGTAATTACATGATGCCAGGAAATAATTATATTCGCAATTAGTTTGTTTTTATTTCATCGGTACCTCATTCGGGCAAGAGTTTTCAAACGCTGCTTCAAGTTTTCGATAGCATTGATATCAGGACTGGTTTGTAGCCAGAATAACAATAATATTCAATTAAGAAGCGATGACATCAAATAAAAGAGATGATTGAACACCTAGAAAGAGATTTTTTTCAAGAAAGTGGTCTTTACTATGCTAAAATTGCAAGTTAAGTGGGTGGTTCAGTGACTACATCTGAAAACTGAAAGTTTTGTTTAAGATGTCAGGAGACAAATTTAATAAAAAACAGAGCAGGAAAAAGCCGAAAATGGTTCACCCCATCTGTCATTGACAGAAAAAGAAAGATACTATGTCTCCAATATAGAATAATGCCATAACCGGCCTCAGAAGTGATTTGAATGTTGCAGGAATTTCTGTCAGTTCAAAAACAATCAGGAGAAGATTAGAAGATGCTTCGACTAGGAGGTAGAATTCCACGAAAAAAGCCATATCTTATTTTACACCAGAGTTAAAAAAGATTACTGTGGTCAAAAGAATGCATTAATTGAATAAATTATTAGTGTTCACTAGTTATTTGGAAGGATAAAACTAATATATCGTTATTCGGTAGTGATGGCAAAAAATATGTAAGACGTAGAATAAGAGAAATGGTACACCCTGACTGCATCTAGCGAATTGTGAAGTACCCACATAGTTTTACAGTTTGGGCATGCATATCAGCAGATGGTATGGGTCGTCTTCATATCATCAATGGGACACTGAATGTCAGAAAATACACATTGACACCATTGTAGAATCCAAACTTATCTTTCGATCTGGAATCTATTTACCAACAATGCTTCCTTTATTCTTCAGTAAAATTCTGCTCCATACCTCACAGTAAAGTAATCGAAAAACCGGTATCTTTCTAAGATCATTGAGATGTTGTCCTGGCCAGGAAATTATGCAGACTTCAATCCTATCGAAAACTTGTGGGACCGTTTGAAAACTGTTTTCTAAGAGGTACCCATGAAAAAAACACTAATTGAGGTTATAATTGTTTCCTGACATCATGTAATAACAGATGAAGAGCTTAAGACTATTTTCAGCTCAATGAAACATTGATGAGAAGCTGTAATAAAAAATAAAGGCTACCCCCACTGAACACTGATAACTCACTGCTATCATCAGTATCTAATGTATAACGATAGTTATTGCAGCATAACATTTTTTTACATTGCAAATACTTACAATTTGTTTTGTTTTTTAATAAATTGAGAATTAAATTTTCTTTAAAATGATGTAAAAGACTTTGCATTTCGTGAAACGTAACATTTTCTATAAGCATACAAACCTGAAAAACGTAACAACTTTAAAAAGTGTCCACAATTTTGACCACCAATGTATACTGTCTGCTTTTAAGGGTCATAGATGGGGCCTACGCTTGTGTAAGAGTCCAGGGTCTACTTTAGTGTAGGGACCCAGGGCCTCACGAAGTCTGAAGACGTCCTTGCACAAGCATAATCAACAAATGAAGCTACATACCAGAATCTATCCGCTTTACTCCCACGATATAATAACGTTGTGATTCAGCTATACCAACTCAGCGATTAGGTATTTACATCTGAAGAATGTAGAAAAATCTTGTTTTTTTTCAATGTGACCATCTGTGACGGATCTATACGCGACCTCCTACTTATCCTCTTGGGTATTCTTTGGGGATAGCAAAATTCACCAATCTTCTCCTAAGGAGAAGAAAATGTGCTATGCAAATTAAGTTTATTATGTATAGTTCTAGTTCGCGAGTTAAGGGGGTTAGTGAGTTAGAAGTGAAGAGAATAGATAGCAGAAAGTTAGAAGGTTAGAAGTTTAGTTAACTAGAAGTAACTCGAGAAATACAAGGTGAAGATTACCAAAAGGGTTAGAAAGTCCTTGTACAAGATTAAAGAAAGGAAGTTGTTATTGATAAATTAAATTGACTGCCTAAGTTCAGGTGCTATCACTTTCATATTACGTTTGATATTTAAAGTATTAAAGTGGTTAAGCGGACATTAGTTATATATCTACCGAGTAAAGTAATATTAGGGTAGAACTATTATTATAAAGTAGTTAATTAGATGTATTCTCCCCTAAACGCGACTCTCGTCCCCTTCCTCTGTTGACTGACTGGATCATCCTATTTATAGTGTTGCATTTCAATTGTGTTTGAGTCGATTAAAGTTTTAATAAAATAATTGGAAATTATCATGTCGAATAATCTTTCACTTCCTTCCACACCTTTTGCTGGGTCACAGGGTAGAAGGGAAGTAGGGTTGTTAAACATCTACAATATAATTTTAAAGAAAATTAAAATTCTAAAAAAAATGATTCTTCAGAAAGAAAACATTTCTCTAAATATCGGTGCGCCAAAACTGGGCATTTAATAAGAGCCTGTAAACGTAAAGCAATAACACAAAGGGAAACCCAATAAGCCAAGATATGAAAGGTCCAAATTTAATTGGAAAGCAATTTAAATCTTGAAGAACTGGAAAAGAAATCATATGATCCTTCTGCTTTTTTACTGAAATTCTATACTCTAACACGACAACTCGACAGAGTTTTCCATTGACACTGCGGTAACTGTGTCTTTAATTTTACCCCGAATACTTCTGTTCCGATATTTCAATCAATCTCCAGTTCGATGGGTTTTTTTTATCTAGGTTTCCTTTGGTGCAATTCTAAAAGAAATATTCTGTTAGAAATGCACCAAAGGTTGAGTGAAACAACTCTTTTGTTTGAAAATGTATGGTACAGTTTGAATATGCCCAGAGATTTAATATTGAGTAGATTAATTAATAGTTAATGTAAATTATAATTCACAATAAAAAATGACAAAGCGTCCATAAAATATCTTAGTTATTCGTGGAAGCTCATATGTAAAGATATTTGTGTGTGTAGTACAGAATAATTATTATAACAAATATCAATCTACATAAAAAGTTCAAAAAATGCGTAATTTTTTTCATCAATAAAATATTTTTTACTAATTACTTTTTATAAATTGTTATTTATAATAATTAAAATGGTTATCATTGATTTATAAAGACTTAGTTTTTGTATTTTAAGTCATTTTAGAAATTTTTTTGTATGTTTTGATCATTCGGAAATTTTTTGATGTTTTACGCAGTTGAGACCTGAGGTACACACGCATGGACCTCAAGAGACTAAATATGGATAAAACTGAAATGCACACAATAAGTAAAGATATGTTTTTGATAAAAAAAATTTAGAACTACGATTTGTAAGGATAAATTTAGTAAGCTGTTGTTAAATTGGCTTTCTATTTCAAAATGATATTCTTCATTGGAAAGGAAACAAACTTCCTCAAAATTTCAAAAAGGACGGTATCCGAACACGTTAAAAATGACAAAATTCGGTCAAGACAGATATTTTTGTTTTTTACTTTATTGAATAGAGCTTTCTTTTGTCTTTACGAAAAAATACTTTGTTTTGTTTCTACACTACCTGGAAGCCACGTTACAGTCAATTTTATAAAGTTAGAAAAACTGGAAGTGACCTACCAGAAGTGGCATTTAAATTGCTCAAAATCTGTCATGGCGAGTCTGATAACTCAAAATGTTACAAATGTATTTCTATAAAACTTTTTGAACCTAATATTTATGTTATTTTCTAGAGAATGTGCTAAAATATTTCTTATTGTATGAATGTTTTTTGAGTTATGGCTTGTTATTTAAATAATGGTCTCATTAAAAATGTCATTTTCTTATAATATTTACTCAATCAGCTCTAAAATTTTCAAATTTTGATAAAACATTACAATTTTAGTATATTTTCTACATAGGCTTTTAATTTGTTTTATTAATACTTTTACTAATTTAAGTTTATTACTTTATCCTCTAATTGCTTTGAAGTTTTTAAAAAATATTGCTAAAATTTCACTTATAATTGTGATTTTTGTAACATTTAGGCAATTTATTTTATAAGTGATAGAATATTAGAACTTATTGGTATTGAATCCTAAAAAAGCACATATAAAGTTTAAATATGCTATTTTGTTAAAAAATACTCCGAACGTGTTCGGATACATCAAAAAAAGTCTATGAAAAAATAGTTTTTCAGTGGAGGGGTTAGAGTTAATTTTAATAAGGAAATCACATGAAAGTATTTTGCACATCATTTTTATTTGACAAATAAATAAAAAAGTTGTAAACATCGTATTTTTACATAAATTGCGAAGGTTTTTATTAATAATTTTGCTCTCATTTCGTTAGAATTCTGATAATTAAAAGGTAACAACGGAAAATGTGACAACTTTAACAACTTATTATAACTTCTACATTTTCAGTACAGTCGATTTTTTGAGATTTCAATTCAGTCAAAATTCTTTTTGCGGAATCATCCAGCAGCCGTTTAGCTTCAGGATCACTCTTTGAATAGCAAACAAAACCAACAACTTTCACTTCTGTTTCCCTCTGTTTCAAAGAGTCGTCACAGATTGGAAACGCCTCAGATGAAAAGCATAGCTTATCATCCCTTGGTAAAACAATATTTCTTCTCACTAGTTTAGGGTAGAAAAGAATTACAGAATTTCAACATTTTATGTTTATTTTTATAAACAAGTAATGTAAAAAATTTTTTTAAATCAACAAAGAAATTTTTTATTTGAGTTAATTAAATTTAATTAATGAATTAATAGTTGAAAAAACCGTATTAACACCAAGCGTCATCCACTACGATTTTAAAAACATATAAGAATTTAAAGCCGAGAAAAAATTCTTTAGAAAAACCTACTGGCACCATCTGTTGCATCTAGTTCTAACTTCGTCAGAAATAACGTAGAATAAATTTTAAATTAAAAAACAAAATTTATAATTAATGAATTAATATTTGAAAAAAATTGAATAAACATCCACTACAAGTTTTAAGAAATGTATTTGAACTTCAGTGGATTAATAAAAAGTATTTTATTAACGATTGAAAATTTGAAAAAGACATAGTATATATATGAGTGAAATAACGGTAGCTATTGAATAAAAAGGTACATAAATTTAATCAAAAAAATTTATGTAATAACAGAAAAATATAGGCAAGAATAGTTATCGATAGGAAATGAGACAAACAAATTATTTAAGGCGATATGGTCCCCTAAAAATCATTAAACTGTCGGAAAAATTCTTCTTGGCTTATTTGATACCCCGAACCTTTATAAATATGCCTGCAAAGTTTCAAAGCTTTACCTGTATTTTTTATTAAGTAATGGAGCAATGTTTGATGCTAAACAGTAACTACCACGCCTACATTTCAGATTATCTGCTAGAAAAGAGCATGATAAAAAATGAATTAATTATTTTTCTAATGCGCATCAACGAGATTGACATTATATATGCAGTAATAAATCATTTTAAGAAAGAATTGTACAATTCATGCAAAAATTCTAGTTTGTGAATTATTTACTGGACGATCAAATGGATTTGGTCAAGATTTAAAAGGTGTGCGTGCTTTTTATGATATTATTATGAATGAAATTAAAACTTCAAAACGGATTCTCCCAAAGCACAAGTACTAAATCTCATTTTGAAAACTCAGATAATTAAAAATCAAATTCGCAAGAATAGAAAAACTCTCCCATTTTTATATATTTGTTTTTGGTGATATATATATATCCCATGAGTGCGAGATCCAACACTTTTATTAGTAAAATATTTTAAGATATTTATTTAAACAAATGCACATATATAGTTCTTAGATTTTGATGTATTTTACCTATAAATTGTTATTTGATTTAGGTTTTATTCGTGTACAATATTTAACATACGAAGGCTTTTAAAGTCATGGAAATAAAAAATAAAGGCATAAACATCTTTTGCACATGTTGTGCATTAGCTCTGAGCATGGAATTAGTTCTGAAGTGTGTGTATTTATTTTTTATTATAATTATTAAGATAAAGTTTTATGAAATATTGATCTTTCATTCGTTTTTTTTATGTATTCATTATGGCAGTATACTGTTTAATTGTTCTACATTTCTGCAATTTTTTATGGTAAGTAGTTTTAAATAAGCTAATTAACAGTTCATAAAAGTTTCAGACTATTCGATGAATATTATATCCTGCTATTCATGGAATGAAAACTTCAAACTCATATTTCTCCATGTTGAATTTTTGTACATATACTGTTATTCAAATCCCTAAGGCTTTTTTGATAATTGAAGTATGGGTTTGAAATTTTTTATACATGTTCTGAAATGTATGTTTTGTAAAACTGTGCATGGAATTAGCTCTAACATGTTTAGTACTTTTTCTAAAAAAATTCAAAATCAAAATTAATGTTTTTTTGAGAATTTTTGGGAGTTTAACTACAAGAAAATTAATAAAAGATTAAAGAGCAGCAGAAGAAAAAAAATCCATGCACAGTTTCATGTAGTATAGTATAAAGTACTTGGAAAAAAAATTTGAATAAAAAGAGATATTTAAAAAAGCCTTAGAGGTTTAAAAAATGCTTAAAAAAGCTAAAAAAATTAAATTTTACAAACATTTTGCAACAAATTAAAAAAATTTTGTATGGAATTTTTATTAAATATTAACCTTTGTGAAATACAATTAAAACCAAATATCAAATATTAAAAATAAAAAAAATTGTGAAGATGGTACCATATCGCCTTAACAACATTGAAAGAATGATTTCTTTCTTTTGAACTTTTTCTCATATTGAAAGTTATTCCTCTGAGTTATATAATAATAAACTTCGAATTTAAATTAGCAGTGTATTTCTTGTGAATTCACGTACGATTTTAAAGTTCTGAAATTTAAAAACGCAGTAGAATTCAAAATAATTTTAAAATTTTTCAAAAAACAGAATAAATGAATTTAAAGATATGCATCGAGTGTGATTTCTAGAGTATGAAAGATGGTAAAGTACATCTATCGTATTGACAAATTTGAAGCTTTGCAAAATTTAGTTGCTTAGAATATATTTTCTAGAGCTTATTGATAGTATTTGTTCTAACTTCATATCATTAAAAAACTTTGTTGGATTTTTAAAAAATATTAATATTTTAAGTTTTCCAGATAATTTATAATTTGATATGATTTCGTATAAAAATGTTTCGTACATAATACGATAAAAATGTATTCAAATTTATCTAATTTTAGATTTTATCAAATTATGCATAGCATGTAATGCACGACTTAAGTAAAACTGAAGTGTTTTATTTATTTACTACCATTTTATTTTGTTATTTATTTATTTTAGATTTGGAAATCATTATTTTCTTGCAGCTTTCGGATTTTACGATTTTAATGCATATCTATGACTTTTTCATTTTCTTTGGAATACATCTTTGAAATAAAATTTCATCTTTAGTTGTTAAAAAGAGGATGATTCATAAAAAAGTATACACTTTCCATATGCTATAAAACAGTAACAGTCAAAGACAAGAACCAACTCTACTAACCGGTAGTTAGATGTACTCTCAAAGTTTGTGTCTAGCCCCTGACGGAAGTGACGTAGGCAATGATAGTATGTATGGCAGCATGCATGTCATGGGATTAGTCAATCAGAATGGTTGCATTTGCAATAGAAAAGGCTTTTTGTGTTCTTGAATTTAGAAAAATTCCATTGGAGCCATTTTTTTTGGATTTGTTAAATCTCTTTGGTTGATGCTACAGTTGCAGGACGACAATGACAACTTCATTCTCCAATTGGATGGTGCATCACCACATTGGTTGGCTAACGTGCGAGATTTCCTCGATGAACATCTCCCTCACCGATAGATTGGAGGAGTCGCGGACTTTAACATGCCACTTATCCAATGGCTACCCAGAAGTCCTGACTTAGTACCTTGTGATTTCTACCTGAGGGGAGGGGGGTACGTAAAGGACAAAGTATTCATCCTTCCTCTTCCTGTAGATCGAGCGGAGGTTAAACAGCATATCATACCCGCTATCGATGTACTTGATTCAAATACCTTAACACGCGTTTGGATGGAAATAGATTTACCGACTTACAGTAGAACGTCGTATATCTGAATGTTTATTATCCGGAGCGTCAAATATCCGTACCAAAGTCCGGATACGTTTTCGAACAGTGCAATGCTCAACAGTTGTTTCGTGTGAGGTCAAAAAATGACGGGAAAATCCAAGGTAGGTGAGGGATATTTGGGGAATTTCAGTTGATGATTTATTAAACATCTGCGCGGAATATTAGGTCAGTTTGTTTCCAAGTGAGGGGTGTATACGTACTCTTTTGTTGAGTTTTGTTGATGCAGAAACTTGGATGGCATGCGATGCAGAAGACAATGGATTTCAAATGCTAAATAATGACGAGATTGTGACTTCCGTGCAAGAAGAATCCGTCTCTCTCGACGATGAAGCGGATAAAGACGAGGACAACAACAACAAAAGTAGCAAGGGTTCATCAAATGCTGACGTGTTTCTGCGTTAGAGACAGCTATGGAGTGGTACGAACAACAATCAGAATGCTGTCCTACTCATCTACTGCTGCTCAAGAGAATCAGAGACCTTGCAGAGAAAGCACGAAGATGTACAAAGGTACAGCGAAAAATAAGTGATTATTTTCTACAATAAAAGTAAAATTGCTACATTTTGCACCTATTTTGCTTTTTCTTCAGGCACGTTTCTTGCATGTGATGATTTTCAATTTTCGTATAGTGTCCTGTTTCATATACTGCATAGATCACATTCAGTTTTCGGTTATCCGAACAATCGCGTATCCGTACGGTGTCCGGTCCCAATTGATTCGGATAAACGACGTTCTACTGTAATTCGTATCAACGGCTAAAATGTAAGAAATTTGTTACTGATTTTAAGTTATCCCAGATTCTAACAGGACATGGTAATTTTAAGAGCTATTTATTTAGTTTTAACTTAATTGGTAATGACATTTGTTCTTGTGGTCTGGACGCTGAAACCACGGAACATGTCTTGTTGTATTGTAATCTATATTGTTGTAAAAGAGAAAATTTTAAAAAGGAGTTAAAATGCTTAGGTATTTCCTGGCCACCCATTTTGTCTTTGTTAGTCAATTGTTCTGAAAGCCTTAATGTCTTGAGGAAATTTGTTTACAGTATAGATTTTTAAAATTTTACAGATACCTTTCTTTCTTTATATTTGTGTATTTCTTCCCTTTTTTATTTAGTTTTGGCTCTTTATGTTTTTTTTTCTTTTTGTGTCCCCCCCCCCCTTATTATGTTTTTTTTTCTTAATTATGTTTTTTTTTCATTATTATTGTTTTGTAAAGTTGTTACCACTTACGTCTGTAAGCCTCATGCATGAGGAGTTTTGCAAATAAATTTATTTAAAAAAAATACTGTAATTCGTGTGATTAAAGTTTCACACATAGAACAGCTGTGACGATCTATCAAAACTCTAAATAATCCCCTACAGTTCTATTACAAGTAACGTAAAATATCTTTTTTTTTTTTATTTACAGTACATTTAAACTGTATACTTCTTCATGAATCACCCTTCACCGTATACTTTTACTTTGCCAGGATGAGGGAATTACATGATATTCTTTTATTTCGTTAACGTGAGTTCGGGTTTCATCATCCCCTTAATAGGTGCTGCACCTTTAATTTCAGGTTGCTTCAAAACCATGATGCAGAACCACATGAATGATTGTTTTATTGAATGTTTATTAATGCTTTGCAAGCCAAAGAATTATAAGATGTAGAAAAACAATTCGATTAGCTCCATAAGATATTTAATTTTTTTGGTCATTTAGAATGTTTAATTATTATTAAATGAACTGTTAATACTTATTGATTTCATTATATTTTCAGGAAGCCTACAGTAAATACAGATTAAGAATACCTGTGCTTGTTGGGGCACTTAGAGGAAGTTCGTCTATATCGTCCAAGTCCAAGTTCTCTGGATCGAAGGATGACTCCAAAAAGTCTGAGTACATAGCATTCCCTTTGCATATATATGGATTTTTTGGTGAATGTTTTATACAATTTCCGATTGCACAAGATTTAGCAAAATCGCCGCTGTCGGAATATAGGCATCCTGAGACGCCACGGTACTCTCTGAGTGTTTCACCGTTGAAGTCGCCGCATAGACCACAAAGTTCGCCTTTGTAAAGGAGAGATACCTTAAAAAGAAACATATAATTATACGATTTCAGTTTTAAAATGAATGAAAAGGTTGGATTCATAAATCTATGCGAGTTATGATTTTAAATTGAATTTTTCTTTATTTAAAAATGAATGAATGGTTAATATGACAAAGGTATATTCGATCAAGCCAGTGCTGGACAAAATATGGCCAGCTAGTCAGGTACAAGTACTTTTATTTAGCCCGACGCAGAGTTTTCAGCAATTTTTAAAGAAATTTTTTCGATTTAAATATTTTTAAGATTTTACTTACGAGCTCGTTAAATTTTTGGCATGCGCAAAAATTTTCAGAGAAATTTGAATATGTTTTGATTTATAAAAGTGGAGTGATAAGAAAATTAAAAAAAAAAACAAATACAGATTCATAACTTCTTTTGTTACATGTTAGTAATAAATTAATTTCAAAGTTTTTGAAATTATTTTTATTGCGTTTTATAATAAATTGTATTGACTCGCCAAAAAAAATATTTTTTAATGATATTTTCTTGTCACTGGATTAAACTATAGTATTGAAGTAAAATATTAACACAATGTAAACAACTAAAATAAATACAATAACTGGAACTTTTATGAATGATGCATTGAATGTAAAACAAGCTTGGAAATCTTTAAAAATGTACTAAGCTTCAATATTCGAAAAACTCTCATTGTTGTGTAATTCTTTTTTAATTCTCAAAATATTTCAAATAAAGGTGGTAGCTGAATTGCCCTTTTGACGAGTTTTGCGATCGTTGATGCTCATGTTAAGTCGCGGGTTTGAATATTTCTTCCATTAAAAATTCATCGTGTAGAATAATGGTGATTTGTGAAGTAGCGAACAGCTACTTAATACAACTTTTTGTTTTAGTTTTGTTGTTTTCTTCTGTACTGTATACATTGCACTACAAAGCAAAACGAGGGCTAATGGTGAAGGACCTTGTAATTTTGAACCAAGGTCAAGTGATGAGGATGACACTTGAGCTGGCACCCCATTCCCTTAACTTCCACTCTAGTTAACGTGAGGACTTTGAGCTTCGACAAATTTAACTAACATCAGCTTCTCTACACGGAGGGTCTTGAGGGGCATTTGGGCTCAAATTCATGACACGCCGGCCACGAGTTTGGAACCATAAGCACTAGTCTACCGCGACTGCATTTTCTACTGTAGAAATCAATCTTGATGAATTGGCTTAGTGTTGTAACACCCCGAATGAGACATAATTTTTATGCAATCCCACACCCCACACATGGTTATAATTATCTTTGATGTTAGTCATGCCAAGTCATTCCTCCCGTAGCTTTTAATAAGGAGTCTTATGTTGAAACTAGCTTCATGGCCCGGCGTTGCACGGGCTTCTTCGAGTGTGTAGCTTTTTGCCTTTGAAATTTCCCCTTCCCCTTTTAGTGTCGGCACATCATGATGTGTATGGTATGTGATTTCTATATCAATGTCATTAAAATTCTTTTTTTTAAAGTTTCTTTCACTTCTTTGTCCCGTTGGATGGGTCTATATCCTCTCCGCTTAGCCCGGTTCTGCATGGGTTTTTTCCATGAGTATTACTTTATCCCTATGTAAATTTTCCCTCTTTTCTCTTTCTTTCTTGGACGCCAGCACTTCTGGGAAACAAAAACAGGGGCGTAGCTACCCTCGTATCGGCCGTATCAATGATACGGGGTCTCCAAGCTACAGGGGCCCCATTATGTGTAACATTTTTGCACTTTCCTACAAGTTTTATTAATACGGCCATTTTTATTTACTTTCCAAAAGGACCTTCAAAGAATTTTGATAAGGGGCTCTCTCTGAAATAGCTACGCCAGTGCACCAAAATGCCATTTTATTTCTTACAGACTTCTTCAAATGATTTAAAACTATTTTTAACAAATGTTTTGTTCTTCGGCTATGGTTTAATTATTTATGCACTAGATATCAATTTTTCTGAAGTTTTATTGATTTTTTTGCTGAAATTATTTGGTTAGAACGAGGTTCATATTTGATATTAAAATTTCTGAACTGAGTACGTTTGAACATTCTTTTAGATATTTTTTCTGAAATGTTTTTGTCCCTATTTTTATGTGTATATTAAGTTTAGTAGCCTTAATTTTTTACAAATATGCTTCATATTCATTTTTGCAGTAAAATTTGAAATTTTTAATTTTTTTAAAATTTTGCAATACAATTTGAAAACCTTTCTATCATTTTATTTATTTATTTTTATGCATTTTCAGGATGCAATTGGTTTTCACAGGATAAAAAAAAATTTAGCATTGTTTTTAAAATTTCCGAATAAATTGGTTGCTTTTAAGTTATATTAATATTTTTTAAGGATAAGGTAAGCAATGTCAGAATTATAAATTACGTATCCATTATCTCCATACACTTTCTATTAACTCGAATTAAAACAAATAGATTATTTATATATATTTTTAAGTAATTAGATAAATTACATTTTTTATTTTCAATTGGGTCAGGTTTAAAATATAGATTTATTATTACAAATCTAATAAATTTGAAACTATATATAAAGCTAACTTCTGATTAATAAATGGATAAAAGATTTCAAAGAAACGTCGATATTCCAATTCATAAGATATTTTAAGATGCAAATCAATACTTACTTCCACCTGAACGTTCTTCCCATTGTATCTAATTTTTACTCCAGCTCGTCGAGCATCTATTTGTAAAATACCCAAATTTTGATCAATCATATGAGCAGAAATCAATTGTTTTTCATTAAGGAAAGCAGAATAACAATAAGAGACTGAAAAGCTCTTGTCGTTGTATTTAACATCATAGAGTCCTTTGACAGCAGGAGTTAAAATAATCTTATCATTTCCAAAATGTAAATGAATTTCCTGAAAGTAAATTATTATGAAATTATTAAAATCTGATTTAATAACAAATTAAGGCTAGTGTTTTTTCTGAGCATTGAAAAATATTTCATTCTCTAATAATATATTTTATTTTTGTTTATTCCTTACTTATATATACTACAAAATAATTTCACTATTTAATCACTCACACCATTTCTGATATGTTTTCATTTTTACTCTAAGCTTGATACATACATGCATACATATACATATATAGTTAATTATTCTACAACAAAAAATTTTATGTATAGGCATTGTTGAATTTCTCTATTATTATTTGGAAAATAACTTATCATTATAATTGTGTGTTTGATAACTTTGAAATATTCTTATCTCATAATTAAATATTTGAATTGCTAGATCAAAATTTCTTGCACTGGATTTCTAAAGTTTAAATTATTATAATAAATCTGAAATTTTTAATATAGTGGTCGGCAACCTTTTAGCTGCGGCGTGCCAAACCGATTTACCAATATGATTCAGCGTGTCACTCAGTAGGATATTTTTTAAGCAATTCAAGTCCCGAAATAATGCATGTAGAATTAGGGAATAGAGTACAATAATACAGATGTTAATATAGATATTTACAATTTTACTATATATTAATTTTTCATCATTTAATGATATTTCTTAACATAAAAATAAATAGCAGAAAATGTAACTATTTCTTCAACAAAAATAAATAATAATTAATTGAACATATATTGTGTATTTTAAGTATATTTATTAAAATAAGATATAGATAACACATAAAATAGAAGTATTTTCCTTCATTATAGTTAAATAAAAAGATAAATAGAAATTTTAATGTGAACCTAGCGCTAGAAGCGCTCTATTTCCATATCGTAAAATAAGGTGTATAATATTCGACTTTCAATTTGACACGATTCTGAGCATTCAGTTGTTAAGCAATTTCTTTGTGGACTCGAAATATTTTTCATAAGAGGAGAGATTTTTTACTTAAATATGTAGAACGAAACAGAGTGCATGTAATTTTCAAACAATTAAATCTCTCCAGCAATGACCTTGAGTAATTTACAAAATAGCCGTAAACTTATCTTCAAGGTTATCTTTCAGATTTTTTTCGTAATTCCGCAAATGTCCATAATTCTGAAGATGTTTGTCAAATAAGGTCCATTACAAATTTGTCAACTTCCATCCACTCAAAAACTGACAATCAGAGTGCCACTGAGAATTGTAGCGTGCCACATATGGCACGCGTGCCATAGTTTGCCGACCCCAGCTTTAATATATAGAAAACTTTTTTTTCTAGATAAAGTCATGCAATGAATAGTTGTAATATATAGAAAAGCTTTCAACGAGAAATTCGTTCACTTTTCTCAAATGTAAAAAGAGAAATTAATTTTTGATTTAACTAGTAGGAAAATTATTTTGCATGCATAAATATTCAAACTTCATGTAACATTTTTAATTTGTTACGATTTATTGTGGTTTTTCGAAAAACATCAGATAAGGTTTCAAAAGTTATTACAGCAGATTTGCCTAAATATGAAGTATAAACAAAATAAAAATATTTTTATGTTTTGCATTGATTTTTTTTGGAAAAGTGGGATCTTACTGTATTTATTATTAATAAATTCAGCATTACGGAGGATTTTTCATTAAGTCCACTTTAAAAGCAGTATCGTTTTGAATTTAGCTGAATTTTCTTAAATAATTTGTCAATCTACCAAGGGATTTTTAATATTTTTTAATTTTTTCCGTTTCAGAAATAATAACTTTCCCATTTTATTTTCCCTGTTAAATTTTATTTAAAAATTATACATATTTTAATTTTAAACCCAACCCAAAAAGGGAAATCCACGGGTTTAAGAATCAGTTCTGGAAATCTATAATATAAATCAATTACATCCATCTTAGATATTTTTTAAAAAGTGAGCCTACGTATGTATATAATCTAATAAAAATGTAATATTATTTAGCGTTTAACAATAAATTGCATTAAGGGAACCAGAACATCATATACTTTCAAAGAATCGATTTTTCAATTTTAGTTCTAAAAAATAGTGCATATTTTTCTGAACCTAAAAATGTATAATACTTATATGTTTGTTGATAAAATAGCCCTAAAATATGAAAAATAAAAATATTAGCAAATGACCACGCCCCTTTTGACCCTAAGTTTTTTCACTTTTTCTCAAAAACACATATTTTTTTTGCATTTAGGTACATTTTTAAAAAAAAACGTTTGCACTATAAGAGATTTCAGATTTTTTATACTTCTATACAAGATGCGTATGCATATAGTGAACCTAATTTTTTCTATTAAAATAGTGCCTAATTTTTTAAAAATTGTTTTATACATAAAAAAGCAGAAAAATAAAAATTTTCCAAATTTTAAAGTTTCATAATTTTTTTAAAGAAACTATACTAAATTTTCACTAAAAAAATAGGTTCACTGTCTTTTGAGTATTGTTTTATATATGTGTAAAAAATATTTTGCATAAAAAAAAGATACTTTTTTAAAAAAATGGTACCTAAACATAAGTATGTATTATGAGTTCTCAAAATTATGTATTACTTAAATTATAAGTAGGAAAAAAAAACCTTTTCAGCTAAAAAGTTATTTTTGTAGTTCTACAGAATAATTAAATTATCTTTATTAAGAACATAAAATATCTAAGTTCTATTGGAAATTTTAAAAGATAAACGTCTCATAAACAAAGGGTCTTAATTTTGGCATTTTACACTTTCGAGCATGTCCTGGTTCCCTTAAAAGTATTCTTGAAGTGCTTAGATGCATTTTAGAATGAGTTGTAAAATAACATTATTTTAAATGGTTCAAATGATTACCCCCCCCCCCTTATTTCATAAATAATTACTTTTTCCTTGCGATTTTTCAAAATGTAATGTATTTTTAAATGAAACGTGAGGATTTTCAAATGTTTAAAAATATTCCAAAACTGTTTTCAAAAGTTAGCACACAAAAAATGTAATTTTACAAACGATTTTATTAGTTTCTTATTTTTGGAAAAAAAATTTTCGTTTAAACAAATACAATTAACTAATACAATTCAATTAAATGCCTTACAAAAGGAAATAACTAAACTATAGGACTGGACATTACGTACACAAATTCAAAATGGCGGTTAACCCGAAAGCGTTAAATTATTTATTTAATGATATCTATATCTCATTTTTTATTTGTTTTCCTTAATCTTCCTTCTTCATACTCTTCTTATTTAATTGGATTAAATTTTAAAAATTGGATTTTATTTAGATGTGATCAGTTCTTAAACTTTAAACTCTTAAACTCTACTTGAAGCCTAGAAGGAGTGAGTTCTCAAGCTTAATATTCCGAAAATACATTTGTTTTTAATCCTGATTTTAAGTCTCTGTCATTAAAAAGCTTCGCTGTGTAGAAAAAAGAAAGATTTGTGCGATGTTACAGTACTTACACTGTAACGGATCAGATTCTAAGCTCATTTTTGCCGTTTTGTATTTTGAATTATCTGCAACTGTAATCTAAGGTTGACAGAAACATTTAAATAACTCTTATTACGTTTAGAACAATCTGCACCATGAAATTTTTCTTATATTTTTGGATGGAAAAAAAAAGGAAATAACACTAGCCTTTTGCGTATATATATATATAATATATAATTTATGATTTTTTTTTTTACTTTTGAAGTAATACATTCGATTAAAGCATAAAATAGTACAGCGAAGTACTAACTTATTTGATTCGTAACGGATGCATTCTATACATTTTTTTAAAAATGCCTTTCAATAGCATACGCTTGTCAGAAAAAAAAATGTATTTTGGATGAATCATGATTTTTCGAATGTTTAATGAACAATTAAGGTCAATACATGAACAGGAAAATAACCTTTAAAAATTAATTTTCGACAATTTGACAATAATCAAAAGTTTCTAAATTATTTTTTAAAATTATAAAATATTATCAGTGTATAAACAAATAAAAAAAGTACATTCTATCGTACTTTATCGTCTATTTAAGTCTACCCAGTACCCTACAAATTTCAAAAAACCCGAAGAAAAAAAAATTTTTTTGAATTTTCTTGTGGCCCATATCATTGGGAAGCTTGCCACCAAACCCAATAATAAATTACTTTTCAAGATGTTTGAAGTTTTCTGAGCTTAGATTTTGGTTTCGGTTTCATTTGAAAGCATTTTTCTCTCTTATCTTAAATTAATTAAAATTGTTTTTGAGCAAAATCAACTCTTTCAGAGTGAAATGGTTATTAAATTCAATTTTCATTACTATAAAATCATTTAGGCTTGATTATGTTTTGAGTATTTTGAGTTCTCTTAGTTACTTAAATAAGATTGATTTCAAGTCCAATTTTTTTGTGTTAAAAAACTGTGTATATAACTCAGAAGAACAACTTTTTCATTAATTTTTTCCTGTTGAGAAAAAGACACGGCCAAAACTTTCTCAGGTTCCAATGAGAAACAATAATTGGGAGAGATGAGATACTACTGAAAAAGATATATCTAAAAACCAGCCCTTCACTGATACTGCAATTACAATTCCGAATACAAGTATTCTAAATTCAAAGATTGCAGAAAAAAATGAATATTTGCATGATGTGTACCAAACTACATTATAGTAACCATATTGTAGTACTATGTACTTTAGTAGTGTAATAAAATCTCAAACTTGCTAAACTGCCCCAATTTAAAACTGAAAAACAATTCCGAATACAAGTTAAAAATTTTACGTACCAACTTGGAAATTTTTAGCTTAAGTTAATATCTTTATTATTTTGTACAAAATGCTCCGCGTTTCAAAACTTTTGTGAAATTATTGATTTAAGATTAGGCTTAGTAACCTTTCGTTCTAACAAATGCAGAAGCTTAGAGCTTTACAGGCATTTTATGTTTTTGTCCGATGCCTTTACAAACTTTAAATGCGTTTTTTTAGACCTTTAATTTCGAAGATATATATATATATATATATACGACTCTAAGAAGAATTAATCTCTAAAGCTTTGTTTCTGTTCAAGTCAGATTCTTGAATTTTTTGTATATACTCCCAAATGTATGTTCTATAAAAGTTAGTATGGATTTAGGTCTGAGATATCTAGCTATTTTTTTTTTAAAAAAATGCTTAAATTATATTGTAAAAGTTTTTTTTAAGGTTTAGTTAGAAAAATAATTATTAAAAATCAACAATATAACAGATTTCCAAATACATGCTAACTTTTGTTGGTAATAATCAAAGAAACGTAAATCACATAAAATGACTAAAAAATTTAATTATTAAAACTTTTATAAAAGTTTGAAAAAACTTCAAAATTTCTTAATTTTTTTAAAATTGAAAAATAATGGCTGGTCAAACTGATTTTTATTTTTACTTTCAGAATCAACTTAATAATATAATATAAATATAAGACCTTAATTATTTTACTGTTACTGTCTCCAGAAATATTTTTTTTTTGAAAAAGGATACTGTGTAGACTTAAAGTTTAAAATCCTACCAGTGCAGTGCTATAATTAGTTTTAAAATAATGTATCTGACACGCTTTGATTTTTGACTTTTTTTTCTTTCTTTTAAACAAAAAATTTATTTTCAATGCTGATACAACACTACAACAAATCTTAGAAAATGTGTTGAAAGGAAATTATTAAAAGTTAAAATATCTATTGAAGTTTTAAATATACAACAGACCTTTGATTGAGGATGATGAGGATCTATTTTTGCTAGCACAGCAAACCTCTTCGTTTTCATGCAATGTGCCGCCAGTATGTAAGTGCAAGCTGGAGCATCAGTTGGCAAAGGATAATTTTTCAAGTCAAATGTTGTGACATACTTATCCATCAATGCACAGATGGCTGCAATATTAAAAATAATTTCAGTATCCAAACTGAATATAAAAACTAGATTTGTTAATGGTGCTTTCTAAAACCAATAAAAAGAAGAAAAGAACCCGTCATAAATAATCTATCCTAGGGGTGGGCAAATAGTGGCAAAGAGTCTTTTTGGCATCCCGCCAGCTAAGACCTTCGAAAACTAAATAGACAGAAAATGTTCTCTACGTTTGGATCAATATGTATGTGTAAGCAATGTTTTTCTTACATGAAGATCAACAATATTAAATGAAGATGTAAATTTGCTGACATTAACTTGCAGGTGGTGATGAGAATTTTCAAACTGAGGAAGATCTCTCAGATCCACGTTGTCCCACCCCAACGGATACCATCACATGTTGTTAGAGGTCATGACGTCGCTGATAGACTGGCAAAAGAGAGGAATGAGAATAAAACGGCTACTGGTACTTCGCTCACTTATGGAGAACTGTATTCTAATGCAACATCTGAGCTAATTTTAATACGGCGTATTTCACCCCCCCCTCCATTAAAAACGCGATTCATCCCTAAAAGCACCACGTTTAGCCAATCTGTGGCACTCTGCTTACTCTGATTTAGCACCACAATAGAAGTTGCAGATGGTTCAGTGTTAATGGCAATACATGAGCACTTACCGCATGATCCTTCAATTCTCTTGCATGCGTGAGTGAATATTAACGTCGCACTGTTCAGCTACTCGAGGGCTTTTGGCGATGGACCTCGTAATTTTGAACCATGGTCAAGTGACGAGGAAGACACATGAGCTGACCCCCCCCCCTCTAAATTCTCTTGCACTGTCTTCCTGGTCACTCCAGTATCGATTCTTCGCACGCGGGTACCATCTTGTGCCCCCTGCTGACAACGTGTTCTGACGGCATATTCCGAACGACCAATCTGACGAAAAACACTGTACGACCACCAGCCTAAGGTTTTCGTGCAATGATCAGACCCTTCTCAAACTCGGTTAACTGTACGAAATGTCTACTAACATGTCTACCTGGAATTCATCGCTTACTAAAGTCCTTCTGGAGTCTGTATGATGGACATGTTAATGAATCTTTCATTTTATATAAGAACCTCTTTCTGATTGCAGTACGTATACAGAGTCTGTGGTCATGAGCTTTGGCACCAAACTTGAATATCGGACATTATACTGTTACACTACTTTATAAATTTTCATGATTGTAGCTCGTTTCGTACTTGGCGCCTTATTTTCAATGTTCCTGAGGGCATTCGTAATAAATACAGCATTAGAAAACTCTCCTTTGGACTCTGTTTCTAAAAAAGCTATCAAATACTAAATTAGAAAATGCTGGGTGTGCACCTCAGCTTTCTGCATGTGTGCATGATAACTTCAGTATTAAAAATTGACTACTGTAAAAAGTAAAATCCATAATTGGGAAATTATACCTAGAGAAAGAAGTTTTTAAATATAAGAAAGAGTATCAGAACTCAATACTAAGAAATGTCAAAAGGCGATCTTTAAACAAATCTTATTTATAGGTTTATAGAGAAATAAACCTTTAAAAAAGTAAATTATCAAATAAATCTTACATATACTTTTCTTTGTAATAACAATTTATACGAGTCATAAAGTATTAAAAAGTTATTTCTGTAATATTCATTCCAGAACAAAGATTTCTAACCTGGGTAAGAGTTATTTGAAGCTCTCGATAAGACAGATTCCCAGAAAGAGAAAATGCTGTGAGGGAAAGGAATCGAACTTCTCATTTTTTCTCGTACGATTGGTGTTTCTTTTTTATCTAGAACATCCACATAAATAACAGGTTCGTCAGTAAATTTATCCACATAAGTTACACGGACCGGCATTCCAGACTTGTCATCAAATCCACTTGCATTCATAAATTGTATATTGGTAGGGATTTTAAAAAAATGTGCAACTTTTTTAAGCAGGAAATCGACTAATGGTGGCTCTTTCTAAAAAATAAATAAATAATAATTATTATTATTTAATATATTCGGAATGTACAACATTTTTACGTTATGAATAAAAAAGAAACAGACAACAATCCAGAATTCAAATAAATAAATAAAGTATAAGTGAAAAATTATAACATTATAATAAAGATTGTTGCGAACCATACGGATCAAATGGGTGGAGCGTAGCTGTCACTTATGAAGATCCATGAAATAGACCCCAATAATACCTACTCATTCATTAGAAGACCAAGAGACATCTTGGTCAACCTTGATTTTAATCTTTTTTACTTTATTTATTAACTTTAGCTCTCCTTTTACTTTAAAATCTTTTCCTCGCCGTGCAACACTGTTGAACGTCGGGTAAGTTCTGATTAGTCGTCGATCATCTCCGACCTATTTCTACTACATTAGCCGAACTCCTGTCTCGGCCAATCAGATCGCTGCCTTTCATTCCCTAACTTGAATCTCTCTCTCACTTCTAAGATTATTTTTTCACTCACGGAACCTCGGACTATTGCTGCTCCCGGATTGGTTAGGATATAACTCCGCCCACTTCCAGATTTGTTATTTCTCATGTTTTAGAGCTCTTAAAAGAGATTTTAATTTTAATTTTTAATAATTTTATCTGGAAAGTAATCCTTCTTCATTAATATACAATTGTTAAACTTTTTCATTTAAATTATTTTTCTTTACACTGGGTAAAAATAGAATTCATTTCAGTCACTCATAAATCAAGGATAGGAGATTAGAGTCCTAGCAAGGACTGTGAAACAGGAAGTCGGGGAAGCGCGCTGTATTTGATTTGACCAATCAAACTTGGTGGTGCCTCTTCGCTACCCTCAAATCGGGTCCAACTCTAGTAGCCATCAAGCCGCTAGCCATTTTTATATTGTTAAATTTAGCATTTCAAAAGATTCGAATTCAAAAACTTGGTTTCGTTTTTTTCGTGCTCCTTCGAACCCTCCAGCTACCCACTCATGAAGATACAATGCGGTCTATCTCGACAAAAACCATATGTACGGGATCTTGTCTTGATCTTAGCTTCGGCGTTACTAGATGTGCCGTTGCTTACATGCATATTTATACTCGGATATATATTTCAGTCTAATATTTTAAATTGGTAATTTTTAACTTGTTAAAGATTATTAAGTTTATTGTTACCAATAAATCCAGGAAAAGACATTCAAGGATTCCAGATTATTTTTGAGCACAGCATGCGCCACATGTATACTTTATAAAGTTTGTTGACAAAATTAATAATAGTCTGTATATTTTATATAAACCAATGTTTCTCAATTTATATAACATTAAAGTAAAGAAATTATGTCTGTGTTTAATATACTGATTGAATGTAACTGGTCAAAACAGTTAAAGGATATTGGGGTTGTAGGAATCTTGCTGCTGGGAAATTATTTAGATGATTGATACATGTTCAACATGTGGTTGATTATATGAGAAAAAAATGGCACAGGTTTGGCAAAAAAAAATAAACACTGCATTTAATTGAATATTTGGTTACAAAAGGAAAAAAAGACAACTGGTTTCCATGAGAAAAAACGAACAAAAGATGTGCTCCCTTGAAAGAAAATCATTTTAGTATAGAGTAGGGCTTCCCTCGACGACCAGCAATGTTGAACACCTTTGAAATATGAAGTGAATGAGCCTATTCATGAGAATTTGGAGTATTCTGTTCCTCCACCAGATGAGCCTTTTCCAGTTCTTAGAGAGTTTAAGGAGGGGGGGGGGGTCTAGGAAGTCCACAGCTCGTCTGCCTAGAATATTACAAGTATGCTCTATTGTGTTCATATATAGAAACCATGCTTGTTATTCCATTCGTATGAATCTTTCTACCTAAAGAAAATCATCCACAAGATTACCACGATGTGGCTTGCGATTGTCGTCCATTAACATGAAGTCATGTCCAATTGCTGCCTCTTAAGGGACTACAATATGTCTGAGGATCTCATACCTATTTCGGGGACAGATCAGAGCTCCATTCTGAATGATGTGGAGACCAATGCGCCCATCAATGGAGATGTCTGCACAGACTGTCAGTCCTCCACCACCAAATCTGACACAACGCAGGATTGTTTCTTGTACCACGTTCCATCCAGATGAATATACGTCTATTATCAGGATGAACAGAAAAACGAGACTCATCAAAGAAAAGAATATTGCGCCATTAATTTATACAGCTCACATTCCCTAAGAGGGCGACAGTCCCTAGCTGTTAACGTACCACATAACATCGATCAGTGTGCATAAATGGTACTGCGTGGTGCCAATTTCAAAGAGTTTGAGTCAAAATCGCGTGATGACAGTAGCCGAGTGAAGCTGTTGCTGAAGAGAAGTGGCATTGATATTTCAGTATCTCCGATGTGTTAGTGTTAAGTATCGAACTTCATTGAACGTTATTACACGTTGATGGCCTTGAATTGGTCTTCGGCCTGCATTTCCAGTATCCAAAAATCGTTTCCAGAGCCTAGAACTCACATTTTGTGAACCTCCAGTGACTTCTGCTACTTCGTTGTGTGTGTGTGGGGGGGGGGCTCCCTATAACCAACCAACAACTCTCCAAGCTTCTGAATCGACCGTCGATACATCACGCTCAATGAATGCCGATCATTCTTTTTTGCTTAGTCTTTCATTAAGTTGAAATCCAAATTTCTTTCACTGTCGCTAAGCCTCATTTTTGAAATCTAACTCAAAATTTTCTTACTCCTAAGTTTGAAAATGAGAAAAATTAGTCTTTGTGACCTCTTCTTCCCTTTTTTGCAAAATAAAAAAAAATGTTTATTGTAAGATTTACAATATTCTTTATTTGTTTTAAGCAGTGTATAACTGGTAACATTCCCATACCGTATTTATTTCAATCTAAGCCGCACTTTTTCTCCAATGTTAATGCTATGAAAACAGGTGCGGCTTAGAATCGAAGGCATAAAAATTCGTTTAGTGAGGGATATGGAACATGATACCCTAACGGCTAGGCCAATTACAGGTTCATATATACATTTAAAAGTTTTTAATACTGGTAAAATAAATTAATTATTCTCTACTTATTAGTTCTGATTTTAAAATCTTTAAAAAAATTTCGTAAACAAATATCGACATATAAGCCTTTTTACACTATATATATTTTTTCACAAATACGTGTTTAGAATTTGGGGGTGGCTTACATTCGATGTAGTCTAAAATTTGAATAAATACGGTAGTAATGATTGGAATATAGCAAAATATATCCGGTCTTTTGCTAGTTATATATTTATATCAAACATGATTGTCTTTTCGTATACAAATAATCTTCACTCTATAAGATTTTTTACAGGTAGCACCATCTGATAAAGTACTATATATATATATTTCAGAGATTTTGTAATTTATATTCATTTTAAATGATCGGGATAACTTGTATCGACATTATAGTAGTTTATTTTACTTTTAAAAAGATTTAAAATCTTCGATTGGTATTGATTTCTGTAAAGTGTCAAAAGAACTATTAACATATTCTCATTGTGTAATGTTCGAACTTTACTTATTTCAATAGTTCTCTTTAGTAATCTAGCTTTTTTCGGAGTAATTTTTTTCCTCGCATAATCTCTTTGAAATTGTGCTGCTTAGTTTAAATTCTATATACCATACCGTATTATTCTTGTATATAATAATTCCAAAGCTGTTGAACATGGAACGATCTCGAATAGCCTTGATACATGGCTTTGAATACCCATTTCCTTTTTTTACATCTTCCAAACATTTTTGGTGAGTTTCCGGTAAGTAGAATTCCTTACTCAAAGGAAATTCCTGCTCCTTATCAATTATTTCGTGGAGTTCGTTGTTAAAAAAGCCAGCCTATAAAAAATTCAAATTGATTATCACCACATATGTAACTTTCTTTAAGCATTAATGTAATGAAATGCACTACTTTACACAAATAAATACATATTGAAATTTCTTATCATTCAATGGGCAAAATTAAGGGAATTTGCACTTCTGGAAAACTAATGGGTAGATTCTAACGAAATTTGGTATGAATATACATTTATAACAAAGAAAATGTACCATTCAAAAATCATTTTATGACGCATGATTATCAGTAAAGCTTATAGTGTGGGAATGCCCAAAACCCACATCGTGCTAACGAATTGAAAAGAGTCTAACATGAGGTATGGGCCTGTCTCATAACCAGATGCGTCTCACAGTGTGGTTGAATATTAAACAGGAGACAGTGGAAGAGTCTCTGAAGCGCAGTTGATCTTATTCCTGCAGTGAAGCAGTTTTTAATTCCAGAAGAGTTTACCAAAGAAAATGGTGAGATGCCCAATTGCTCAAGAGAGACATGATCTATAGGTTTAAAAAAGGTCAAGAGATTTAGCTAAGAGTTCTATGAGACAAATACCCTCGCTTTCCTGGAATTTATCGACCAGCTAAATCCTAAGTGGACGATGGTTGTCGTACATTGACAGGAATTCAGAGGACCTTCTACTCTCCTGAAAAGAACATAAGGCTCTAAGACAGTGGTATAAAGTACACCCCCGCATCGAGGGGGGGGGCAAATGTCCTCTGTTACGCCACTGCTCTGAGATCTCCTCTCTGTACTTCACACGAGTCAGGGAACGCATACATTAGGGTATGCCGTCCAACATAATGCCTGACCAAATAATTATACTTCCACCATTATAGTGATTATTTCCCGAATGAGGGAGCGATGGTATCGTATTCCAAGTTCTCTCCAGATACACCTATGCCAAGGATCAGTAAATCTTGACTCGTCTGTAAGAAGCATGATACTGTTTGAGTCCAAAGGACATACGGTCTGCCCCATGATAAATGTATGCAGCACTGAGCGAGAGGTAGACTAGTCTTCTGGAATGCAGTCCTCTCTTACATGAAGCCTTCTAGATTACCTTTATATAGTTAGTTAAATAAGGAAATTTATGAGCTCCTGTGGTAATCCCATTCATTCAGCAACTCTTTTTTCATAACTTGGATGGTTGTTGGAGGGGGATTGCGAGTAACAATTGCCCTCCCCATAGCGTCCAAGGTATGCTCTACACAGATGAGATTTGGAAATCTAGCTGGCCAATCCATTTGACGAATATTTTCACTTTTCAGATATTCATCGATCAGATTAGCTCTTTGGGCCTCACGTTGCCATCTATTAAAATAAAATCAGGGCCAACTGCACCCTTGAAAAGACGAACATAGGGCTCCAAGACCTCATCCCTATACCTCACAGCAGTCACAGTCAAAGACATTGAGGTCCGTCCAACGTGATGCCTACTCAGATCATCAAGCCTATTTTGCCGTAATGGTTTTCTCGGACATTGGAGGGCAAGTAGTGGGCCCTTGGTTCTCTCCATATGAAAGTACAGCGAGAATATATGGAGAGTACCAGGAATCCACTACCTGCTTAGTATATTATTCTTAAAACTAGTATAAATTTTCCCCTAGTTTGTGTTCGTTAATTTTTTACTTGATTGATTTTTTAAAAGAGAAAAAAAATTGTTTCCTGAAATCCAAAAATCAGTTATGAAAATAAATTGGGGGAAAATTCAAGGGAAAACGGAAGAGATCAAGGAAAATCTCTGGTTTTGTTAAATTATTATCATTTTATCAGAAATTATACAACAATTTAAAAGAAAATCTACAACATCGGCGAAATAGAAAAGATCGTTCTCATTGAATTATTATAATTTTAAAAGCCATATTGAATTTTATTTAATATTTAGATAAAACACTACGACCGATTTTTTAATTGCTCTTTTTCATTTCATTTGAAATTGTCTACCACTACGGATTATGTTTTTGTGTTGCATTTTAAAAAAAGAATAATAAAATATTAAAATAGTTAAATTATAAGATTTTGTATTTCTTTTATAGAAAAATCATCACAGTCGGAATTACAATTGGAAAATAATATACCAAAGCATATTTTATGTATGTCTTGAAGAAAACTAACTGATTTGTGCAAACCTTGTTAAGAGGCATTTTTTTTGTAGGCAAACAAATATATTTTTGACTAAAAAATATTTTAGAGTCCTAGAACAAAATTAATGCTCCAAATGAAATGATCGTTAAAAAAAACATATTTTATCTCAGGAAAAGATATAAATACATATTTAATAGAAAAGTTTTTTCATCATCATTAATTTGCTATAATTTCGATAATTTTATTGATGCCACATGCTATGTATAGTATACGGTAATATAAACAAGTACATGAGAAGTTTAATGCCTTGATACTATGTTTTAATCTGCAATTTTAATTCTAAACCTTAGAGTTTTTGCTATGTTGCCAAATCTCCGATCCCGCAATTGTTGCTGAGCTCTGGAAATTAGAAAAAGTCATTTGGAGAAAGATCTGGAGAACAGACTGGATGTGGCAGAATTTCAAAGTCTCATCGCTTGTTTCCCCAACCGCGTCTCCAAATGAATGAGCAAGTGCATTTCGGCAAGAATACGTGTAACGGGTCCATTCGCGTACCCCCTACTACCTACCTATCTCTTGAGGAAACACTTTCTTTAAATATTATTCTATTGAAAACTTTCCCACGAAGAAGATGTGACTTATGCAAATGAAGGCTTATATTTAAATATTAATTTTCAGGTTCGAGAGGGAGAGGTTAGGAGCTAAATGATAGCAGTTAGTGATTAACGTAAAGTAATAGAAAGCTAGGTGAGAGTGTTCCGTGGATTATTTGCTTAATATTTAAGATTGACGATTTGTTAATTAGATGTTTAAATTCAATTAACGTCGGATTGAAATAGATTAACTTTTTTTTTGGAATGTGTAGCTCAGATGATCCTAAAGTAAGTGATAAAATTTATAATTAAATATTTTAATTGCATCGTTTTCCTTGCATTTTGTTCCCATATTTAATTAAAGGTGCATTTCCTAACTTGAGTTGTTCAAGTTTATTAGGTTGTTGAGATTTGTATATAAATTGTGTTTGTTTTGACTACGGGTAATCTTCCTTGTAACTCTCGTACACTAATGGATGGGACAGCCCATACATCACATACGGACGTCCTTCATGAGTACATCTCGCTGTTTTTAGATCAAACCGTCGTGCAACTTTTTTAAATAATAGACAGTAAGGGGACATGGTACGATTTAAGCAAAAAATTTTAATTTAAGGATTTTCAAAAAATTTTTGGTTGCCTCCTACGTGTGTATACTCTGTAAAACAGATTTTGTGCTCAAAATTTCATAAAAACCTAGAAATTTAATTTTTTAAGGAAAAACTTCAAATTTGTGAAGTGAATTTAAAATGCTACTCCTCCTACAAAAACTTACGTACACGCATGACATTTGATTTACAAGTACCTCAAACTATGCATAACAAAAGTTGGTATGGCTTTTGCGGTAACATGATTGGTATTCGTACAATACTTCTTTTTATGAATGCGTATTGAAAATTCCTTAAAAAATTTACAAATTCTGAGTTTAATTATTTTTTAAAAAATAAGTATCGCTTTGATTCAAAAAAGAATACCAACTTTTGTTACAAGTACTACACTCATGTCCATAAATTAAGGATAATTCAGAATCACACAGAAATTGAACTCTAAAATAAAAATTTCACATGTAGAATTATCACACACATCTTGAAGAAGAATATGCAAATTACAGGAAACCACCAGATGGCGCGGATAGTACGTCACAATGACGAGAGTGTAAGAGAGGGGTATATAAGGAATGGTGGCAAAGAAGTAAAATTGTTCACAAGCGCTTTAAAAGCCTTTCAGTGCAATAATCGCATAGTTACGGCACAAAGGAAGCATTTGGGTGATTTTTTACGTGGTAGAATTATCGGACGACTGGAATGTGGACGTGCCCAGCGCGAAGTATTCGAGGAACTTGGAATCGCCCAGAGTGTCATCTCCAGGCTTTGGCAACGATTCCAAGATGATGGTAATGTGAGTAGATGTTACAGCACAGGTCGCCCTGAGTTACAACGCCAAATGAGGACCGGTATTTGGCAGTTACTGCCAAAAGAAACAGACGGAGCACAGCATCAGACCTGTCTCGTCAGTTCTCTTCAGCTACCGGTACGACAGTTTCAAGGCAGACCGTGTACAGACGCTTAGGGCACATGGTCTATATGCTCGTAGGTCTGTCAGATGTGTTCCCCTTACCGCAACTCACTGTCGCCTGCGATTAACCTGGAGAAGAGAGCATGCATTGTGAACACCGCAACAGTGGTCTTGTGTGATGTTTTCCGACGAGTCCAGGTTTAGTTTGTAGTCTGATTCTCGCCGGACATTCATATGGAGAGCGCCAGGTACCCGTTACCACCAAGAGAACACCATTAAACGACACCGTTAAGGTGGTGCAGGATGGCTCGTTTGGGGAGGAATTATTCTTGGTTCCAGAACTGACCTGCATGTTCAGAGTGTAACGATGACAGGCCACATCTATCGGGATGTCATTCTGGAACAACATGTACGCTTGTTTCGGGGCGTCATGGGTGCTGAATTTCTGTTTATGGATGACAACGCCCGTCCTCACCGTGCAAACATTGTAGATGAATGCCTTCAATCGGAGGATATCACCCGTATGGATTGGCCAGCATACTCACCGGACTTGAATCCAATAGAGCATGTGTGGGATATGCTTGGCCGACGAATTTCAGCCCGTCAACCCCGTCCCACCTGTCTACCGGAACTTCGGAGGGCATTGCTTGATAAGTGGTGTAATATTCCTAAAATCAGATTAATAATTTGATACTCAGCATGCGTAGGCTTTGTAAGGCCTGTATTGCATCGTGCGGGAGACATACTCTGTATTAACCATTATACTAACCATGTTATACTGTTTTTTGTAAATAGGTTCTTTTTTTAAAAATTTGCTCCAGGGAGTAAAAATCGCAATTTTTATTAATTATGTCAAACATGCAACATCTTTTTTGCTCTTTACCTTTTGTTTAATAAATAGACTTTACAAATAAGTCAAATTTGTTTTGTTTCTGTCTCTTTCTTTGCCTGAACTTCATTATCCTTAATTTATTGACATGACTGTATTAGCAATAGGTAAAAAAAATTCAAAGCATTCGACCCAATAGAAAAAAAAGCCTTAGCATTTTAAATTAAGACAAACAGGATATTTTATCTTTATGAGATAAGTAAGTTTAAAGTTTTGATTTGCCATAGGGATGTGAATAAAAACGAAAGCAAAAACTATCATAATTCTGTGTTTTTTTTTAGTTTAGAGCTTTCAAATTTTGTCAGGTTATAGAAAATACTAAAGAATAATTTAAGCTAAGAAAATTACATTTGATTTTTTGACCGATTTTTGTCAATTGAATCGTATTGTGTCCCCTTAAGAATCATTTAATCAGTCTCTATGTACAGGAAGGTAGTAAAAAAATTTTGGGGAAGGGGGGGGGGCGAAGGCTCCCACTTCAACTCATATCTCAAAAATTTATTTCCAATTCCTTTGTAAATTTTCAAGGGGAAAAGAATGTTTTTGTCCTTTAAAGGATTTCATATATCATTCTTTTCTCTAAAAAGGAGGTAAAAAAAACACTTTTGTTTTATTAGAAGGCATCTGCTTAAAATGTTAGTATATAGCAACTTTTTTGATACAATAAAAAATATACTATAAATATTCTTTATGATAAAATATGTAAAAGTTGCTCTAGTTTCTAAGAAACAGATAAGATCTCTCTCTTATGTTTCTTGCAGTGATGTTGTGATATTTTTTGATATACTTACGGTCAAAAATAGTGCGTAATCTGCATAAGGACCGCTTTCATTAAAATTCATTATCACATAACCCAAACTTTTTGCTTTGCCGTAAGAATCATCATTGTAATTAAAAACATTTGCGATGTCAGCGGCTTCTGATATGAAATAGACATTAACCTGAAATTGAAACAAAATCATTTGTCAATTACAATTTTAGTATTACAGATAAGTACAAATTTTTTTCTAACTACAAATATTTTGGAATTTATCTCCAAAAATAGGAGTTATAATTGAAAATTTCAGGAAATTAAAGCAGACGTTTTTGTATGAAATATCACTCATATTTATCAAAATTATATAAAATTAATTATTTAAAAGATCTTTCTATTTTTCATGCTAATTAAAAAAAAATGTATATTTCTTTATTTTTGAAAAAGGTTCTGTAAAAAAAAAAGACATTAGTCATGCAGAAATAATTAATGGAAATGGAAAAAAAATCAATAAAAGGAAAAAAATATATTTTAAACAACAAAATACACAATAAAACTTAGGATAGAAAAAAGAAGTATATATTTCAAAGGACATTTTAAAAGTATTTTTTATACATGAATATTTATACACGAATATAAATATTACAAAATTTTCAAAAGTGATATAATAATGATAAAAGTATTAATTTTTTATCATTTAAAGCTCTGAATCATATGATTGATTTTCATGAGTAAAATAGGTTTCATTTAATAAAAAATTTAAATATATATATATATATATATGAATTTTATCATCTTATCTTTTATCTTATTATACATATGAGTTTTATCATCTATTTTTATTGCATCGATTTTAACTCTATACTAGTAAATACTCGTACGATATTAAATTTATCGTTATATATTAATAGTATTTGTGTATTTTATTTGTAATATTTACATTTCTCTAAATATTCTTTCCTTTCCCTACGGCCCAATTTGTATAGGCCAATTACAGATGTAGGATGACTGGTCGCCAAACTTGGTTTAAACCTGCAATCTTGTTTCCTAAGGCCAAGAGTTTGCTATTGTACTACTGTGGCTAATATTTCTTGACTATCTTGACTGGTTATACTTCGGTTTATAAATATTTGTATATATCTATGGATTATATATATATATACAAAATAGTTATAAACCTAACATATAACTAGTCAAGATAGTAAAAAGCATTAGCCACACTAAAGCAAACTCCTGGCCTTAGGAAGCAAGATTGCAGGTTTAAACAAAGTTTTGCAGCCAGCCAACCTTCACCTGTAATTGCTAATACTTTGGGTCTTAGGGAAAGAAAGGAATATCAAGAGAAATTTAACTATTATAAATACAAACACAATCTATTAATTTAAAACGATAAAATTATAGACTACTATTATAATTACTAGTATATGTTAAAATCGATGCAAAAAAAAACTAGATGATACACTTACTACGTGTGTACAGCATCATACCGTGTTTCCCGCGCAACAGAAAGAAGCATAACAGTACCGCATAAAAATAGTAAAATAAGATAAAACAATATTAAGTCTATATATATATATATATACATTTAAAACCTTAAAGTATTGATATAAAATTTAAAAAATATCTAGAAAATAAAAAGACAACCACAAACCTACATAATGATTTTAATTAAAATATAGTAATATTGATTTATTAAACATGTGGCGCCATCTTTCGATTAACTGTAAAACTAATTAAAAAATTGTTATATTATTGCATATCATTCCACTGAGAACTATTAGGAATATATATATATATGTGTGTGTGTGTGTGTAGTTGATTTAATAAAATCTTTAAAAAACAGTATGTCGAAAGTCAGTATATTTTGCAAAAAACAAAAATTAATACTTTTCTAAAATCTGGCTTTTTTGTTTTGGTAGCTAGATATATTTGATTAAAAACAAAGATATTAACGTGTGTGTGTGTCATGACTTACTTTTAGAGGTTTAGTCATGTTGTGGTTCTTGGCCTCTATGTCCATCACTGCTTCTTGCATTAAATTACAAAGTGTGTGATTATAGATTAGCGTGACAGCTACAGCCGAAATTACTTTCTTTTTTTCCATCTGCTGAAACTGGATGCTAATCTTATCTGTTACAGGATTAGTTAAGGCGTCCTTAACATTTTTTTTCCCTTTTAGATATTCGTTCAAATTCTTAGGTACAGACTTTTTAAAACAGGACTTCTTCTCTTGATTGCATTCCTCGCTGACATTCTTTTTGGGCTCTAGATCCGTTTTTGGATATATTCGTTTAAACTGTATTGCAAAGGAACCCTGAAAAAAAATAAAGGTTAAAGAAATTGCTGTACCCATTTTTTTCTGAAACCGATGAAATTGAAATGAAATGTATTGGATTTCGGAAAATGCTAAGCATTGCAGTATGATTTGAGTAGATTTAATCTCAGATGTGTTTAAACGAAAGTATTTAAAATAAAAATCTTTTTTCTTCTTTTTTAGAAAAATTTATGTGAATTACTTAAAAACAATTTAGACAACTGACAATGATTTAAACAATTTTTCACTTGAAGTCATTTTTAAAATTTAAATTTAAATTCTGCTTTTTATTTATGAACCCTCTAGAGTTTAAGCGGTCAATTTTTTCAAAATTTTCCAAAAAAAAAAAGGGCAGATTTTCTTATAGCATATAACTAAACATAATACTTAACAGAATGCGAAAAGGAAAGAATTTTATTTTAATTTTCAATTTTAAAGTTTCCACACTAGTTTTTATTTTATAATTGTGAAACACAAGAAAACTTAAAAGATTGCTTTTTATAAGTACACTATGTATGCTATGAAGAATATTTCATGTATCTTAAAAAAATTTCTCTCATATTTACAAAAATATATCATGTTCATAAATCTTTTTCAAATGGTTGAGGCTTTTGCGGGTTACGTGCACACACAATTTGAAACATGGTATAATACTGAGTCTTATATAGCAATCGCAGGGCAGAGATATTATATCGGCTTTTCTGGGTTATCTTTCAATTTTCCTTTCTTCTCAAGCAACACATTTCACATAGCCTTGCCAATACCTGTTTTTCATCAAATATTTTCAAGAATCTAAATTCCTCCCTTTAATTAAAAATTCCCACCCTCACTACAAAGAAAATCCCGGATGAGAAGAACACTCATTTTCATAAATTAAGGATAATTCAGAATCACACGAAATTGATCTCTAAAATAAAAATTTCACCTGTAGAATTATCACACACATCTTCAAGAAGAATATGCCAAATACAGGAAACCACCAGATGGCGCGGATAATACGTCACAATGACGAGAGTGTAAGAGAGGGGTATATAAGGAATGGTGGCAAAGAAATAAAATTGTTCACAAGCGCCTTAAAAGCCTTTCAGTGCAATAATCGCATAGTTACGGCACAAAGGAAGCATTTGGAAGATTTTTTACGTGGTAGAATTTTCGGACGACAGGAATGTGGACGTACCCAGCTGGAAATATCCGAGGAACTTGGAATCGCCCAGAGTGTCATCTCCAAGCTTTGGCAACGATTCCAAGATGATGGTAATGTGAGTAGATGTTACAGCACAGGTCGCCCCCGAGTTACAACGCCGAATGAGGACCGGTATTTGGCAGTCACTGCCAAGAGAAAGAGACGGAGCACAGCATCAGACAAATCTCGTCAGCTCTCTTTAGCTACCGGTACGACAGTTTCAAGGCAGACCGTGTACAGACGCTTAGGGCACATTGGTCTATATGCTCGTAGGCCTGTCAGATGTGTTCCCCTTACCGCAACTCACTGCCGCCTGCGATTAACCTGAAGTAGAGAGCATGCATTGTGGACACGCAACAGTGGTCTTGTGTAATGTTTCCCGACGAGTCCAGGTTTAGTTTGCAGTCTGATTCTGGCCAGACTTTTTCATATGGAGAGCGCCAGGTACCCGTTACCACCAAGAGAACACCATTAAACGACACCGTTAAGGTGGTGCAGGATGGCTCGTTTGGGGAGGAATTATTCTTGGTTCCAGAACTGACCTGCATGTTCAGAGTGTAACGATGACATGCCACATCTGTCGGGATGTCATTCTGGAACAACATGTACGTTTGTTTCGGGGCGCCATGGTTGCTGAATTTCTGTTTATGGATGACAACGCCCGTCCTCACCGTGAAAACATTGTTGATGAATGCCTTCAATCGGAGGATATCACCCGTATGGATTGGCCAGCATACTCACCGGACTTGAATGCAATAGAGCATGTGTGGGATATGCTTGGCCGACGAATTGCAGCCCGTCAACCCCCTCCCACCTGTCTACCGGAACTTCGGAGGGCATTGCTTGATGAGTGGTGTAATATTCCCCAACATCAGATTGATAATTTGATACTCAGCATGCGTAGGCGTTGTAAGGCCTGTATTGCATCGTCCGGGAGACATACTCCATATTAACCATCATACTAACCATGTTATACTGTTTTTTTTTGTAAATAGGTTCTTTTTTGAAATTTGAACCAGGGTATAAAACTCGCAATTTTTATTAATTATGTCAAACATATAGCATCTTTTTTGCTCTTTACCTTTTTTTTAATAAATTGACTTTTCAAATAAGTCAAATTTGTTTTGTTTCTGTCTCTTTCTTTGCATGAACTTCATTATCCTTAATTTATGGACATGAGTGTATTTCAATACCATGGACAAACTGTATCTCTTAAAAACAATAGGACTAATAATCTCTCTAAGAATTAAAAATATGTGCAAATCAAATATAAAAAAGTAAAAAGCAGCGCCCATACATCAGTGCGGGCAAACCGATTGTGAGCAACTTTCGGTATCCCGCACAGTGTACGGGAAAACCAGTTAAGGCGATATGGTACCATCTTCACAATTTTTTTTTATTTTTAATATTTGATATTTGGTTTTAATTGTATTTCATAAAGGTTAATATTTAATAATAATTCCATACAAAAATTTTTGAATTTGTTGCAAAATGTTTGTAAAATTTAAATTTTTTTAGCCTTTTTAAGCCTTTTTTAAATCCCTAAGGCTTTTTTAAATATGTCTCTTTTCTTTCAAAAACTTTTTTCCGAGTACCTTATAATATACTACATAACACTATGCATGGCTTTTTTTTCCGCTGCTGTTTTTTAATTTTTATTAATTTTTTTATAGTTAAACTTCCAAAAATTCCCAAAAAACATTAATTTCAATTTTCAAATTTTTTAGAAAAAGTACTAAACATGTTAGAACTAATTCCATGCACAGTTTTATAAAACATACATTTCAGAACATGTATTAAATATTTCAAACCCATACTTCAATTATCAAAAAAGCCTTTGGGTTTTGAATAACAGTATATGTACAAAAATTCAACATGAAGAAATATGAGTTTGAAGTTTTCATTCCATGAATATAGCATGATATAACATTCATCGAATAGTCTGAAACTTTTATGAAATATTAATTAGCTTATTTAAAACTACTTACCATAAAAAATTGCATAAATGTAGAACAATTAAACAGTATACTGCCATAACGAATATGTAGAAAAAAACGAATGAAAGATCAATATTTCATAAAACTTTATCTTAATAATTATTTAAAAAAATACACACACTTCAGAGCTAATTCCATGCTCAGAGCTAATGCACAACATGTACAAAAGATGTTTATGCCTTTATTTTTTATTTCCATGACTTTAAAAGCCTTCGCATGTTAAATATTGTACACGAATAAAAGTAAAATCAAATAACAATTTATAGATAAAATATATCAAAATCTAAGAACTGCATACGTGCATTTGTTTAAATAAATATCTTAAAATATTTTAATAATAAAATTGAATCTCGCGCACATGGATATATATATATATATATCACCAAAAACAAATATATAAAAATGGGAGAGTTTTTCTATTCTTGTGAATTAGATTTTTAATTATCTGAGTCATCAAAATGAGATTTAGTATTTGTGCTTTGGGAGAATCCGTTTTGAAGTTTTAATTTCATTCATAATAATATCTTAAAAAGCACACACAACTTTTAAATCTTGACCAAATCCATTTGATCTTCAGTAAATAATTCACAAACTAGAACTTTTGCATGAATTGCACAATTCTTTCTTAAAATGATTTATTACTGCATATATAATGTCTATCTCATTGATGCGCATTAGAAAAGTAATTAATTCATTTTTATCAGGCTGTTTTCTAGCAGATAATCTGAAATGTAGGCTTAGTTCTTGCTGTTTAGCATCAAACATTGCTCCATTACTTAATGAAAAACGCAGGTAAGGCTTTTAAATTTTGCAGGCATATTTATAAAGATTCGGGTTATCAAATGAGCCAATAAAAAAATTTTCGACAGTTTAATGATTTTTAGGGTACCATATCGCCTCTTAAGGGGTTAACTTCGCATTAATATATCTGCGTAGATCAGGGTTCGCGGATTTTACGTTATCAGTCCCAATAAACAAAACAGTTCTCACACAAACTAATAGGAATCAACCGATGGAAGACCATCGTGACTGATGGTCAACTTGAGGAGTATCAGCGAGTCAGCCTTGGCCTGCAAAAAGCTGTTTAGCTTATGAAGAAGAAGTTAAATATCAGAAACTTTTATCAAAAATAGATATTTTGTTTAGATTTTAAGCAATACTAAGCTATGGTTTTTATCTGAAATTAATAATCCCTCAGTCCCATCTATCGCATAAGTTTGAAGTATTACTGTATAAAATTTAAGATTTTTTTGGTACTGTAAAACGTATACTCAAATTAATTTTGCATCAAATCAGAAATGATTGTATTTATAAATATATGAAATGCAGAAATTACATAAAGCATGAGTAAAAATCTACACACAGAGAACAAGCCTTTGCGGACCTTTTGTTGTTTATAGAATCATATTTAGCAAAATATCTAGAAATGCATAAAGTTACTAATTCTAATTTGCTATTACCATAGTTTCTATAGTTTACCATAGTTTTCATTTCGAACGCTATTATAATTTGAAATATAAAATTTATCAGTTGCGCTCGATATATTCACAATCTTAAAGAACGAGCACCTTAACCTATTTTTTACTGCTTCATTATAAGTATCTTTTAGTTATGTGTTTTGAAGGGACACAAACGAAATTACAATTTTCACCAATATCTCTCACAAAGATTATCAACTGTGTTAAAGCTTTGGTTCTATTAATAGCATTTAAAATGTAATAGAATTTTGGAAAGTTCAGTTTCTTATATAGATAATATACTTCATTAGAAGCCTCTAAAATGCAAGACTAAGTAAACACAACAAGCATTTTTAAAGGCCTTCGGCGCAATCCAATGTCGTAACGGAGAATATCAGCCCCCTCCCCTGCAAAGTCAGGTTTTGTTCCCCAAGCCAGATCTTACAAAGGAAGTTGATTGTCACTGGCCTTCTGTACCCAAGGTTGCGGTTTCGACCCCGACCCAAGTCGGGGATTTTCCTGATGCAGAAAATCGACAGCGGCTCTGTCGTATGATTATGCGGCATGTAAAAAACCCCTTGAAGTGCCCGTTTGGCTTGGGTGCTCTCGGCAAAATTAAATTCCTAAATTCAATTTCACATCATCAGAGCTCAGGTGCCTCCATCTGGGGAGGAAACTGGGCGTCAAAATTACTTGCGGCAATTGGTGTCACCTATACAGTGCCGCACTAAAAAGTGGTACCAGCTCCTGGGGAATGAACTAGGTCTTCAAAGGTAAAAAATACCAATACGCAGCCCTATTAGAGAAAAAAAAGATCTTACAAAGAGTGCGTACTAGGCGTCAGCCAGACTCCCTCCTTCCCTCCTCCACCCGCGCAATGCGAGGGTAAACGTTAACCCCCACTGGCGCAATCCGTTTCTTGCCGAATGTTATCTTTTCTTTAAATGTAACGATTATAAAAAATGTCCGACTAACCGTGATCTGGACAATGCGTTAGAGGTTTGGGTTTATTTCTGAAGGTAAAGATACAATAAAAATTAGGAGAAAACCAATGTCATAAGTAATTAACTACACTATAAGTCTGCTAGATGTAAAAATAGGAAATATTGAAAACATTTTCAACACACACAAATATTGTAATTACCGTTGTGTTAGCTGACCATTCATCCTTGGCTGTTAGTTGCGTGATATTAACAGATTTCCTTCTCCAACCAGCATTGTGGTACAATTCAATAAATTTTACAATGGCTTCTTTGATATTTTTCGGGAATTCTTCAAAACCATCCATGATATTTTCCGTCAGTGTCTCCATTGAAACTGGTGGCATGCCAAAATAGTTCTTTGTTTCCTTTCTCTGAAACGACAAAGTTTAATTCCTTTAAATGTTTTGGTATAAGAAGTAGTTATCTAATAATATGTAATTAAGACAGTTTTTATTTAATTTAAATTTAAATTTCCTAATTTAACCGACAATCTATAAAAATGACATTTTATTCAATCAGTATTTATTCGAAATAATGTTTTGAATGCTTTGATTTTTAATGAAAAGTAGGAAATTCAAAAGCTATGATATATAAGTGGTTTATTCTCTTAAAATTTGTAATGCAAATCAGAATATATGTAAAGTGATCAAATATATATATGAGAAGAATTTTGCTGTGTTTTAGTACTATATATGTATATGTATGTGTATATATATATATGTATAACTCTACGGAAAATGGAAATTACATATTCCATGTTGAGGTAATCTATTTCAAGTTTTTGAATGAAAGAAACATATTGTGCTTTTTTTCCATTTCATTTTTTAAGGAATGCGTTCATACGATTAACAGTAAATACACACATAACTAACGGCGATTAAACAGTCACATAACAGTTCAATAAGTAGCAGCAACAATTCACAGGACAAAGAGAAAGAGTTTTCAAACTCCTGGCTATTTATATGAAGTGGCGATCCGCGTGGCTTCCTTTTACAGAGGCAATGAATTTTGGAAAGCTATCAGTCGATAGTTTCTCATGTAATCTTACTTTTAAAAATGCAAGCTGTTAACATTTAAGATACGATTACGATAAAATCCCGTCAGGTGGGCAAGAAATAATTATTTACGCGCGAGTCCAGAAGGCTAAGACCATTACTAATTAAAAAATGTTGTTCAGAATGAAATTAAAGGGAATTTTATATATATATATATATATTCACATACACATTATGCATATATTATATACAAATAGTTATATAAAACCTAAGTATAACTAGTCAAGATAGTAAGAAATATTAGCCACAGTAGTAATATATATATACTGTGCTAAAATATATATTTAAAAATATAAATTGGGCAAATCGGTTCCTTCAAAACGCTGTTTCTAAGCATTGAAATTTGCTTTTAATGATTTGTTTATTACGAATGCCAAATGTTCCTATAATTAGTGTATCAAAATTAGACAACAGATACATGAGATGCACTTTTGATGGGGAAATATACAATAAGAAAAACAGTCTTTCCTGAATATGACTTTTTTTTAATTCCTGAAACGGCTTTATTAAAAAAACATTTAAGTAATTAGCTTATCAAATAAGTACATGGTGACAGTTCTTATGATGTAAACCAGGGGTGGCCAACCCGTGGCATACGTGCCACAGTGTGGCACGGCGCAGTTGTAAAAGTGGCACGCGCGAAGACTTATAGAAAAACTTGAAAAAATAATACTAAACAAAATTTTTTCCCCAGTATTATTCAAATGGGGTTATTTTAGACACCCCCCCCCCTCAAAATTTAGATAAATATGTTTGTGAATAAATATTTTTTTAAAACTTAAACAAAATATATCTCAAAACTACCTCTGTACGAAAAACAACTTAATTTTGTAAGCATCTTCAAGAGCTAATCCTAATATACATAATTGGGGGGGGGATGCAATTTCAAAAGCCACATTAAGTACTGACGGTTTAATAATTACTGAGAATACAATAAAATTATATTCTCAAAAATATTAAATATTTTAAATTACTTATTTTTATTTTATACCTTCTTTAACTTGTTGAACCTGCAAAAAGATTATTAACAATAGAACCCTAGTAGTGTGTGTATTTTTGTCTTTTTAATTATACTATTTTTAAATTTCCACTACATAAACTTGCATTGAAAAATGTACTACTTGAGTGAAAATAAGCTAATAAGTAACTAAGCTAATAAACCCATAATAAGCTAATAAGTAACATTTTTTTCACCTTTTCTTTAATATTTGGAAAAATTAAAAGTGGTACGCACAACTTTTTTTTATTAGATATAGTGGCACTCTTCCCAAAAAGGTTAGCCACCACTGTGTGTGTGTGATGTAAACCTTAAGGAGCACAGAACGGTTCCTTACAACATGAAATGTTTATTAAATATTTATGGAGAACAAATGATTCAAAAACCCAAAAAATATACTCATGAAAAAAATATATCACTTACTTAATATCATTGTCGAAAGTGTTCTCTTTTTTTTTTTTTTTGCTACTTTTTTTATTAATTACAAACCAAAAAGCACAATTGCCTCCAGCTTGAGTTTATATTGCTCTTTCAGGTTCCCGTTCCTTCTGCCATTTCTCTCAATTTTGAACTAGGGTTAGATGACGAAGTCGGCACTTGAGCTGGCTTCTCACTTTCCACATTTAAGTCATGAGGATCTTAGGACCCGAAGCATGTAACGTGCATTAGTCTCTACACGCTATGGTTTTTTTAAAAGAATCAGCACCTTCCAAGAGCTGGATATCATTACCACCATGCTACCGTAACGTTTTTTCTGGTATTTACAGTGTTTACAATAGAATAACAGTACTTTTTAATTATTGCCCAAATCGCATCCAGCAACAATTGTACAAGCTTGGTAGTGTCAGTGAAGGGCTTGATATTCAATTTCAAAGATGCCGTATATTTCTTGCATATGAGCAGCCATGACATATATTTAAGGGTCCTCTTCAAACGTTAATAAACTCACGTTTGACAAATTTTTATAAATATTATTGAATATATATATATATATATATATATATATATATAATATATAATCAAAATTTCTCTACAAGAAAGAGATCAATAAACATGATCAAACTGAAAAGAATTGAAATTGAAAGATAACCAGACAATAGAATTTAAATGGAAATATGACAAATTAAAATAATAGGTATAAATTAACCATTATATATTTTTTCATATCTGTTTCTTGTCGTTTTGCTTACATTTTGAGTTAAACGTCATTTGCATCCATATTATACTCTTATTTAAAAAAATATGTATCATAGTATATACCAATACAATCCTTAAATTTAGTAGTATGAGTTCTGAAGTACCATGTATATTTAAGTTTGATTGGGAAAGAAAATAAACTAATTTTTGAACTTCAGCAAAAATTTAATTTTATTTGCTTTCTTTTCATTTACAACTAATCTATATTTTACCCGCTATAATTTGATAAATTATTGTGTTATCCCTTTTTAATAAACACGATTTTTTTAAAGATCTGTTGTAATTTAGGTTTTATGCTCAACTTGTCGCGGCCCGAAGGTCACGGGTGTAAGAGGGTTCGGACATGATCTTAAAAATAGCTACTTTTATTCTATCTACACTGCTGGCCACCGTAAATGCAACACCCTGAAGGAAGTACGCAAATAACATGAAATTTACAACATACATTAGCGGAGGTGAGATATGCAAATGATTAGAATTTTAGCTCAGACACACATCACGCATGCCTGTGGTGCCACCTCAAACGCTATTTAAGGCTTGGAGATTTCGACGATTTCACGTTCGTCAATTGTGTTTTTCTTGTGTTTTTTTTTCAAAAAAAAAAAACGATCAGTTATGTCTCGTAGAAAACAGCGATCAGCTTTTGATCAAGTATCCGAGTTCGACAGAGGAAGGATAGTGGCCTACCGAGATTGTGGGTTATCTTTCAGGGAAATCGTTAGTCGTGTTGGACGAAAACAAACAACTGTAACGCGGATATGTGACCGTTGGATGCAGGATGGTACGACGGACTGACGTGGTCGATCGCATCCACCTCAGTGCACCACTTCACGTGAGGACAGGCAAATTGGACATGGCAGTGATGGATCGCTCAGTCACATCACGAACCATAGCATAGCACATTGAGTCCTTAACGCATCATTTAGTGTCTGCGCGTACCATACGATGCCGTTTACAGCAGAGTGGTCTGTCCGCAAGACGTTCATTGCTTGGTCTACCCTTGATGCCGAACCACAGATGTCTCCACCGCTAATGGTGCGATGAAAGAAGGATGTGGGCGGCAGAATGGAATGAAGTTGTTTTTACTGACGAGTCACGCATCTGTCAGCAACACCATGATGGTCGGATTCGAGTCTGGAGACACCGGGGAGAGAGGATGCTGAACAGCTGCCACACTGGTCCTGTACCGTGTATTATGGTATGGGATGGTATTGGATATCACTCTCGCACTTCTCTAGTACGCATTGCCGGTACTTTTAACAGCCAGCGCTACATCTCCGAGGTGTTGGAGCCAGTTGTCCTTCTTACCTTCAGGGCTTGGCCACAGCCATATTTCAACATGATAATGTGCGACCACACGTATTGTCCAAAGGTTCTTCGTCAATCACCAGATTGAATTGCTTCCCTGGTCGGCTAGCTCTCCGGATCTTTCACCGATAGAAAACATGTGGTCCATGGTTACTCAACGATTGACCCAGATTACACCCCCAGCTGCCCCACCAGATCAACTTTGGCAACGTGTGGAAGCTGCTTGGTCTGCTGTACCCCAAGAACACATTCAAAGTCTCTTTGAATCAATGCCGAGGCGTGTTGCAACGGTGATCTCCAACAATGGCGGCCACTCTGGCTACTGAATCTGGCAGGAACCACACTTCACAGAAGTCTATAAATTTTGTCATTTGATATTTGGTCAGCATGTTATCTACAAAATAGATTTTGTTGTTCTATCTCCTGTCTTTCTTGGTGTTGCATTTACGGTGGCCAGCAGTGTATAACACTTTATGAACTATAGAATTTTATCCTAACTCTGGGAGCAATTTGAAATCTTAAATCTTATTCGGATCTACTAGATTGTCGAAATTCACTTATCTTCAATGGGGACTTCTTGTTATGATCCTTCTCGAATCCCGATAGCTCGGTCAGCTCCAAGGTTAGTTACTTCAACAATTGCTAGTGGATTCTACAACGACTATTAATCTCAGGACGCGCGACCACCCAATCAATGTTCACCTTTTCTAATTCTTGGATTTCACGCTTAACGATCGATTATTAACTAATAACCTCACATACCTAACATCAGGTACTTAAATAATAGCTACATTTGCATAAAATCAAGTCATCTCTACCGAAAGTGGTTTTGAAACTCAAATCCCATTTCAAGAATATTTCCCCAAGAGGATTAGAAGAACCCGAATAGTACCCGTTACAAATTGATAATCTTCTGAATGTAAAATATTTCATCTATTCCGTCATATTAAAGCAGAAACAAGAAATAGATTGTTATACAATGCCTTTAACAATTCAAAAACCAAATCTACTTAGTAAGTTTGAAGGTATAAGCTAAAATCTATTTAAAATTTTTGAACGACTGAACCAAAATCTGTTTAAAAGGTGTGAAGTATATTTACTAACCTTGTAACGGGTCTATCCGCGAACCTGTACTAATCCTCTTAGGGTAAATTTATTTCTTTTTAGCTGTTGTACTATTGAAAACTTTCTCCCGAAAAAGAAGACTCGATTTATTTAAATGAATGGTTCTATTTAAGCATTGACTTTTTGATACGCGAAGTTAGTTGAGAATAATTGGGAGCTGGTCGAGAGTTATTCCACGAGTAATTTCTAGATGATTGAATATTACTAATTAGCGATAAAATCATAAGAGACAGAGATTAATAATAACGACTGGAAATTGTACAATTAATAACAAAGGTACAATGAATTAGACCGTAGACGTCCGAAGTGTTTTAAGATTAAGTGAATTAGATTATACTAAAATATTAAGTATCCTTTTTGCCATGTGATGCTCTTATATTTAGTAGTGGTGTGCATTTTCCACCCTGAGTTGTTTTCAATTTTCGTTAAAGAAATAATAAATTGTAATTTGAACTGATTATGGCTGATATTTACTCAAACACCAATAACCGCTGCGCGAGCCGGGTTATTACAACCTTTGAGACATACTTATACAATCTTATTTCTATCTAATTTTACAGTATAAAATTGTTTCTGACTCAATTACCTTGAATCTTGATGGAACTGTTACAATTGGGACTTGCATTTCCATGAGTGAAAAGTTAGATAGGATTCGTATTCCTTCAAAGGTACCAGCTTCTGATGTGAAACCATAGGTCTGCTTTGGAATGGAAGGAAATCTGTAAGTGAGGTTGAATCGTCCATTGCTTTCTTTGGCTAATCCTAATTCTATGGAATAAGCATAATTTCGTTTGCTTTCGTGGTAAGCCCCCACGTTCCTTCTGTCTCTTAAATTCATTATTTGGTGCGTATAGAGAGTAGTAAAGTATGCACTGTAAAGAAAATTTTAAAAAACTATATTTCAAAAAAAAAATTTTTTAAAAATGCATTTGATAATGGAAATATTTTACATTTTCTGTGATCTCATTTAATTCCTACTCTGAAATATAATAAGTAATTATAAGCATGACATTTTTTTTAATCATATACAATTTTGTAACAGTTCAAATCTTTATAAATAAATATTTGGAACCATTAAAAATTCTTTTTTAAGTTATTCTATTGCTTAGAAATGTTTCAAATTCAAGCACTTATGGGAAAAATAACATGTCAGAAATGAAATCAATCATTCTATATCTGAAATTATTTTTTTTAAATTTAATATATTTACAGTCGACTCTCGATAATTCGAAGTTGAAGGGACGAATGAAAAACTTCGAATTATCAAGAGGGTAGGAAAAAACTCCAAAATACACCAAGATAATTTTTTCTAACACATTTAAATTTGAAACTGTGTAATAAAACAGTAATTGTACATAAAAATTATTTTGAAGTATTTTTAAAAGTACATATTATTCAGTATAAATATTAGACAGAAGTTAAAAGCCCTGCATTTAAAAAAATACATTTATGTGTGTTAAAAACAACTATTAAAACAATACATATTGTACATAATTAATTTTTTGACGAAAAAAATCTATTTTTTATGGCATTTAATCTAACTCTGTCAATAGATTTTTCTACAATAAATGAAGCTTGAAAAACGTCTGCATCAACATGATTTTGAAGGGAAAAGTTGCTTAGTTTGTTTAGTGACACTTTAGCTTCTGTCAGAGTTATCAGAGTCGATTCCAGTGGTCCTTAAAGGGGGTTAGGTTATAGTGGGAGACAAGTAGAGACAACGCAACTAAAACATGTAAGCTCCAACCTGTTTGTTACAGGACTCTATATGATTGTGAGTCTTTGAGTTGTCGAGAATTTTATTAGATCACTTCGAATTATCGCGTGTTGTATTCTGACCGGCCACAGATTTTACTTCGAAATATTGAGTATACCAAAACTCATTGTTCAGTTTGAAACATCAAGAAATTTTCTAGGGACTGAGCATATACTTCGAATTATCGAGAGGTTCGTATTATCAAAGGTTTGAATTAGCGAGAGTCGACTGTAAGTTTTCTATATTTTTTCCTTTTCAAAAAATATTATTTTATGTACATTAAACACGTAGGTATAATGTTAAAAAAAACTTATTCTTAGAAAAATCGAACTAACTAAATTATCATTAAATTACACTTTTCATATTTACCTTCAAGAATTTTTTTTTACTTTAAAGCAGTGATTCCCAAAGGGATCTATATAGACCCCTAGGGATCTATAACGACCTGCAAGGGGTCTACGACAGCGAAAAAATAATTTAGGGGCCCATTAGGTGTAAATGGGTGTCTATAATAGTGACTCTCTTTAAACCAGGTAGTTACTTTCACCTTTAAAAAAATTCGATTTAGTGGAAACCAGATTTTACCAATTAAACTGATTTAGTTACAAAATTTAGTGAGGTTAATTTGTGGTTGCTAAGTTACAGCATAAATTTTATTAACACACAAGGGTCATTTCAGCATTTATTTCCAGAATTAAATTAAAGAAGTATAATATTTTCTCAATTTGTCAGAACACTTTTGCCTACGTTCAATATTTAAATACCCTTTACTCAGATTTTGAAACTAAGTTTGAGATAGCTTTTTTATAGTAATAATCACAGTAAACAATAAATTCATATAGTCACATTGAAAAGAATATTTCATCTTACAATAGGAACTGATCAGTATAGGTCCTCACGATCTTAAAATAAAGTTTAGAAATGGATGCCAGCAATTTTGGCTTTAAAAAGATATTCCTGTTATTTGTCATGAATTATGGAATATCGTGAGAAAGTTTTTAATTACTTTTCCTGTGAAGTTTCAGTGAGTTCGCCAGTTTCAAAAACAAAAAAAGAAAGGGGGGGGGACTGGAAACGTACTAATAAAGGAGATTTAAGGTTAAACCTGTCTAGATTGATATTAAATATTGAAAATTTGTTATTGAAGCATTAGATTCATCCCTCTCGGTAAAAACATTTGTTTGTTGTTTATTTATTTTATGTAACAGTTATTTTATGAATGAAAATAATTCATTTTTACCTTAATTTAATTCATTAACATGTGCTTAAGTTTTAAGCGCTATACTTTACTACAGTTAGAAATTTAATTTTTTTAAAGTAAGTAGTAGTACCAGCTGTCAAAAAAACATTTAAGTTGATAAATTTGTAAAAGTTCAATATTAGATAATCAGGGGTCTACCCGTAACCGAAAAAAATGGTAAGGGGTCGATAAGGGAAAAAAGTTTGGGAACCTCTGCTTTAAAGAATTAGATTTTTTTTTTAAACTAACATAAGTAAATATATTGAACTATCTTATACATATATCAATTATACAGTTACAATAAATATCCATAAAAATAATTAACAATAAAATGAAGCATATTTAAAAATTGAAAATTAATGTGTATTTATAACATTGGTATTTTTTGAATAGTACTAATAATGACAATCATATACTATAGTATTAATAATATATAATGACTATTATATTTTAAAATAACATGAATAATTACTATTATCTCCGAAATTTTTTTAATTTATCTTACAAGTATCATTTATAACTGTTTTCCAAAATTAGCGGAATAATTCTCACGTATAACGTTTCCCCACGAATATTCCTACTATTTATTCTTTGATGATTGTACAACTCCAAGGAATATAAAAATGTAACTTAATATATATGCACAGAAACAGAATAGCATGCAAATAATACGAGTAATACCTAGATGTACTATACGTGACAGTGAAAATATTACACCAAGACGTAGTGTTTAGAAAAGATGCAAGATATGTGATGCTCCGCTAACGAATTATGTAAATGAACAGAAATACACACAGCTGACCTTCACTCGATATATAGAAACAAATTTCACAATAATCCCGTATTTCTATAATCAAGATAAGCCAATTAGTGACATGTTTTTCATCACAGAAGTAAATGAGTGAGTTATTAACGTCGCAATCTAAAGTAACACGCTAGCTACTGATAACGGACCTAGTAATTTTGAGCCACGCTCAATCGATGAGTATGGTACCTGAGCTGTGGGGCACGCCGCTCTCCTAAATTACATACCACGTCAACGTGAGGAATTTAAGCCACGGCCGATTTAGCGTGCATCAACGCATCTACATGGCAGGTCTTCAATGGCATCAGGGTTTGAGCTCGCGACGCGACAACTTTAGCCTGGAGTTTGTGACCATGGCCATGAAGTTACAGAGTTCACATCGTTGTAGAAGAAACATGTCGTAGCACAGACACCAAGTAGCTACAAATGATAGTAGGTAGACATGTTCATGACTAGCTATGGACCAAACTCAGAAGGGTCGGTTGGTCCATCTGTCGTATTCAGTCGTTTGGATGTTAAAGCGACAAGAAGGACGTCAGTACTGGGAAACTGACGCATCCATTAGTAAGTGTTGAAGGCTCCACAGTAGGGTATCTGCCGAGTTGTTTTGGTATGTATTAGACGTCCTGGATCTTCTTATATTGATCAAAGGCATTATACGCCGATTGGAAATCATCGACTTGCTCTCATGGCACCCGACTAAAAGACTGGTATTGATTCAATAGCGCAGAAGATTCCATTTTCAATAGCGCCAAGATGAAACAGCACAGAATCATAATTTTGTTTCAGCAATGCCAGTCACCGGGTACGAGTCCCACGTAGATTTGGTAATAGATCTAATCCAACCGCAATCGTGTAATGAAATGTTGCGCAATAGCCCATCATGATCAATCACCTATTGCAAAAATTTTCACAGGTTCATATAGCTGACACTAAAATTGCCCAACTATATATAGATGATGTACTGAGGTCAGTAGTTCTACTTTTCCTTCAGAAGGTACCTACGTAACTGTATCGTCATCTTCACCTGCAACCTACTGATCACCTAGTGTTGTCTCTCACTATACTATTGTATCTTGCTGAAATAAAAATCCCTTTTTAATCACTAATAAATATGCTCTCTCTCTCTCTCTGTTTACACATTTTCATCATTTTCTGAGCATTGATCGTGGTGTTACATGTGTTACATTTTCACCGTCACATAGCGTATACCAATGTTTATCAACCTTTTTAATCGCCGCGGAACAGTTAACGTTTGAAAATTTAAACACGGCCCGTTGAGAAGGGACGTTTATTGTTTATGTTTTAGATTGTTCTCAATTAATAATTTTAGTTTAACTGTATTTAAACAACCCTTTAAAATAAAGTAAACCAAAAAATGAAAAAAGTGATTTAACATGAAATATAAAGTGATTTCCATAAAAAGTCGCACAAACCCGAGAGAAATACACCATAGTAAATAAAATATAAACAATTTAATGTTCCTTGTGTGACCTGGTACTATTTTATTCACGGACCGGTCCGCGGACCGGGGGCTGGGGACCACTTTGCAGTGGCTTAACGGAGAATATTAGGGCTCCTTGCAATGTCAGGTTTGGGGCCACAAGTCGGATCTCACATGGGATTGCAACTTGGTGTTAGTCACACTTTGACCTCTAGAACCCTGGACCTCCCGGTTGCGGGGGTGTACGTTACGCCACTGCACTGGTGTATATTTAAACACCGAATTATTTTGATCGCTGAAAATTAATCCGAGCTTGCGTTTTACGTTTATTCAGAGAGATTACGCTTTTCTTAATTATTGTTGTAATTGTTACCCATAGTGATACTTAAATATCGGAATGTAACGTTACCTTGGCTCAATTAAGAGCTTCAATTTGTTTGATGCTTTTCCTTTCTCTTGTTGTGCCGTCAACTTCAAAGAGACTAGAATAACATTGTCTCTTTCAAACTGTAAAGGATAGGGTAAGGCTTGCCCAATGGCCTGTGCATGATACGACGACGGCATGAAAAGTTTTACAAAATGACCTTTGTGAACGCCCTTGGGATCCTTCGGGAAATAATGTCGAAAGTAATCCATCACTGTAAAGGAAATTATTTATGTCAATGTAAATGTGGATTCTATAAACATTAAAATTGTATGATAACTATAATTTATGAGGATATCACTTGGGAATACCCGTACTTTAAAATTATCTTTAACTTTCAATTTTTTTAAAAAAACAAATTTGATTAAGTTAAAACGTTATTGAAAAATATTGATGGTAGTTTAAACAAATTTTCTTTCTTTTGCGAAATTTGCGAATTGTATATGTTTTAATGTTTTCGAATGTTCTTCTACATGATGGCCAATAGGCTAAACTCAAGTGACGTCATAATCACGAGATAACTATAATCATGTGTTTCCAGCCAATTTCTGTGACGTCATAGTCACATGTTCACAAATTCATGTGACGTCATAGTCACATGATCCAATCATGAGTTTCCAGACAATCAATTCATGCACTTCGACTTTGCCAGCTTTTGCTTTTTGCAGAATTTTTCTTTTAAAAAGTGCATATTTGGTAACAATAATAAGACAGATAGCGCATCAAAATGCACTTGATTTAAAAATACGTGAATAATACAAGATTTTTTTTTTTAATTTTGGAAAACTTTTTGAAGAATCTTAATGCTTATGCGAGTTTGAATTAAATTCAACGGTTAACACGTGATTTCATTCATCATGTGACCGCCATGAATTAAGCCTAATGCTTAGAAAGCATGCTAGTTATAAATATCCGTGTAGTAAATTATAGGAAATTAAATACATTCTACACACAGAAAAATTTTCTGTTTTTCTTAGTAATGTGTTTCTAACATATATTTTTAATATATAATTTCAATTTTAAATGGAATAATATGACAGTTGAAAATGAATGCACTAAACTACAAATGCTTCAAAAACATTTTTAAATATTCTTTCTTTCCACAGTTAATAAAAATAATACACTCTCTTTGAAAAATAGTCATTAGAAAACCTTCCATTTAATATTCATTATAAAAAAAATAACTGAAAAAGTACATAAATTCTTGGAGTATAGTCAAATAAAATAATAGATAACAAGATAACTTTTCTTGATTGTAAGATACGATTTTGATTACTTTCTTATATTTAAAATTTTATTTTTATCACGATCGTATGTTAATTTCTATTTTGCTTTTATACTCACACACGTCTTAGCTTCAAATAAATATAAAGAAGATATTTTTCTAAAATGTATAAGAAGCATACCCTTTTAATTTTTATACACTAGCAACAAGTTCTTAATATGATGTTTGAAAGACTCACATTATATCGGAATTGGGTCCGATACTTTTTTGAGATTTTTTTCATGTTCTCGTAAATGTTGAATAAAACACAAGAATCGGTTTTGAAAAAAAATTAAGACTTGATGACGATTTTCAGTATTTGAATCATATGGATTTGCTTTAGATACGTATTCGTATTTTCATAACTTGCTTATGAAACATATTTATATTTACGTGAATAATTATAAAAAGGTTCACTATATTGCATTTTATACCTTTAACTCGAGTCACTTTTTATTTGCTTGCTTCTCTTAAAATGAAATCATTTGCCGAGTCATATAGGACTCATAAATAGTTGCACAATGAATTTTAAAATAAATTATTGGTGAAATCCTTGGGGAGAATATATGCATGCTTGTATATGTTTGTGTAAACAGAAATAAGTTCCTATTCTCATTTACCGAAACTTTCTAACAAGCAATAACTTATCTAGATCTGATATTTTGGGCTCTTGAATTAGGTGATCTATCATCTCCCATACATGTTCTATTGTCAAAGTCTGTGTGGTCAAAGAAGATTGTAAATAACACTGAAGAAATATCAAGATACGAAGCGAGCTACCTACATACACACACAACTCTGGTATTATTTTGTTTATTATATTAGTTTTATTTTGTTAGGAAAGCAGTTACAAATTGGAGTCAGAAATAGGAACTACAACCGGCCGTTAGGTGTTCTCAACGTATCAGTGATGAAGCATTCTAATGTTGTATGAAGAATGACTAGAGGCAACTTGTTGTCGTAAGGGAGAGAGAGCATTATCTCTCCGTCGCACCAATAATTATGGCTAAATACCTCTATAACAGCGGTCGCCAACCCTTAGAACTTCATGGACTACTAAATGTATAATTATATATTTGGTGGGCCACAAATTGATTGACCATTATGTGATGGACTACTTAACTATATTGTCACTGATTTACCTTTTCCATTTACATTTCCAAGTCACTGAAAAGTAACCTCGAGAAAAGCATGAACAAACCAATAACGCGAAGCAATGTCAACAAACTGAAGTGTTATGTCGCCAATTTACCAATGTTGCCAAATTTCACTTTCAAATGTCGCTGCAAAAATAGCTAAAAAGTCATTAAACTCAAATAGAATTTCTTTAAAAGTAGCAACTAAGCATTTTTAAGCATTATCCATGTTCCATAATAAGCTTTGTTACTCGTAATTTTTAAACTGAATTTTTATAAAAATAAATTGTCCCAATTTTTGTGGACCATCAGAAATTTTTCACGAGCCACCGGTTGGCGGTGAAACTGTTATTGAAATTGTTATTCCCGTCTTCTTTACGCATAGATCCAATAGATGTTAGCTAGCAGAATGAAAAAGGGATTCATCACTGAACACTAGACAATGCATTGACACTCTCCAGGCAGTCATGCTGATCAGTTTCGCTCTTGTACACTCCACCAGGGTTTGGAAGATAAAAACAGACGTCTTAAAACTTATGTAAATGTAATATGCCACAGACAAGTGCCGTGAGATGGTGGAATTTATCGTGGATTATATGGTAAAAGCTGAAGCAATTGAATAGAGAACATTGAAGCTGTCGGGGCAGTTTGGACCTATCGGACAGTCATCTAGTTTAGCATTTGTCTACCTTAACCACCTTCAAGAACCATCATTCCACAACCAGTGCTGTCAATACATTTGCTTATTTGTGACAGTAGTGGTGACAGCTTATTTCTTAGTATAACAAGCCACAGCCTCCCGCATTCTGACTAAACTACCACATATCGACATCCAATAGGCTCTGAGAACTTCGACTATGTCGTAACGGCATTATTGGTTGTGTCTCCACAGAACTGCAACAGCTATAATGAGACAAGATAAACCATTCTCAATTGTTATCTGCTTTATAAAACATTAATTGTGCTGTAGAAACGGGTGTTCTAACCGAAGTTAACGTTAAGTGGTATTAAAAATTTTATTTTTTGCATGTATATTTGGTAAAAAGAAATTTTCATGAGAAATTTCAAAGTAAAGAGTTAATTTTAGGGGTGCTTCGTCTTATTATCGGAAGAGTGTATCGGTCATTATACTTTGTATTCACAAAACATATAAATATCATTAAAATATTTTTAAGTTTATAATTTTTTAAAAAGCAGTATTTATATTTAAACTACAAAAACATTGTTAAAATTTACCAAAATTAGCGAAACTTTGCTTCCTAATATCATGAGCATCGAAATAATAAAAAAGGTCAGTGTAATATAATTTTTGATGCACGGTCATTCTCCAGAATTCTTGATCCCGAGGTGGTATATTTACCTGCAAATAAAATAAATGTTAGAAACTATTCTAATCAGTTATGGCTTTTTAATCATATCTGAAAATGAATAAATAGTTGTCTTAGATAAACGGGGCGTTTTTGTATATTAGTATTAAAAAGCTCAAGTAGCCCAATTACATCTTCTCAAAAGTACAATATTACAGGGCTTTATATCTTATACAAAAAAGTTGTTATTTCTTAAAGACTCGCCATTTGTTTTGAGGTATTGAAATTTGTAATTATCTCATCCATAGATGATTATACAATTTTAATTAAAAACATTTGTATTGCTTTTTTAGCTTTTATAGAAATAATGCAGCAGTATAATAATACCCGGAGATTTTTCTTAAATATATATATACAGTGGACCCACACAAAAGTGTTCGTGCACTTGCAATTTCCACGAAATATAATGTTTCCGACTAATAAAAATTAATATAATGGAATTGTAATTTTTTTATATCTGCAGCTTCTTCTTAATAGAATGACGTATATAATTTTTTAAAAATAGTTTAACTATTATTTTTAAAAATTAATAATCAAAAAGCTACAGAAAAATTACGCCACAAAAGTCTTCGTACACTTAGCAAAAATCCAATTTAGCTTTAAATATTGTATTTCATTCTTAATTTAACTTAGTAGGATATCTTTTAGTGTCCACAACAACTTTTAAACGTCAGGATATAGATTTAATCAATTTTTTGTAATTTCTGCATCGATTTTCCTCCATGCTTCTGTGATTAATGTTTTTACTTCACATTAATCATATGTTCATATGTCATGTTTTATTTATATATTTTTTTATTTTTTATGTATATATATATATATTTTTTTGCGTGTGGGTGTAAATTGGCCTTAAAATTAGGTAATTTGATAATTTTTGATGGTATTGTGAGTCCTAAGCTCTATTTAAATATTTTAACGAGAAATTTTGTATTATCCGCCCAAAATTTGGAAACTGGAGACGACTTAATTTTTCAACAGGATAATGACGCCAAGCCCACTGCTCTCAATGTACGCTGCTGGTGTCTATATAACTCTCCCAATATTCTGAAAACACCTCCTCAATCAGTTTATTTAGTGCAGTAGAACATATTTGGTGAGAATTTGATTTAAAAAAAAACCCAGAAAACATGACATATAAACACATAATGTGAAGTAAAAACAATACTCACAGAAGCATGGAGGAAAATTGATGCAGAAATTACATAAGACTGACTAATTCTATACCAAGACATTTAAAAGTTGTTGTGGACACTAAAAGATATCCTACTAAGTACTAAATTAAGAAAGAAATACAATACTGAAAACTATGTTGGGTTTTTGTTAAGTGTACGAAGACTTTTGTGGCGTAATTTTTCAGTAGCTTTTTGATTATTAATTTTTAAAAATAATAGTTATACTATTTTTAAAAAAAATTATTATGTCATTCTATTAAGAACAAGTAGCAGGTATCATAAAAAATTATAATTCCAATATATTAATTTTTTATTAATCGAAAACATTAAATTTTATAAGAAATTGCAAGTGTACGAACACTTTTGGGTTCACTGTATCTCTCTCTCTCTCTCTCTCTCTCTATATATATATATATATATAAAGATTTGATATATTAGTTATTTGATATTTCTCTTATAATAGTAATTGTTCACGACTAATTATAAATAATTCAATATATATGTATTAGTACATGCAGCTTATTTTCTGATTAAATTATCTGTGAGTTTCTATTAGTATAAAAAACTAATGGAGTACCTTTAAGATTAGTTTCTTATGTATTAAACAGAATAAGCCTAATAAAATTTCAAATAATATGGCCAGATTTTACTTCCTTTTTATATGTTTATGAAATCGTACGACGTACCTAAAACTAATATACAGAAAATTATTCTAATCACATGCATTTTATCTTTCAATGACAACTTATTTGTATTATTACTTACTTTAGGAAATATGAGAGGTTCTTTATATTTTGGAATTGGCTCCGCAATAGGAATGTCAAACATCTGGAGGAAAAAATCCCATATATCGATTGCGTTTAATCCTTGAGTAGTAATTGCATACTGAAACAAACATAAAACATTTTTTTAAAAAAACAATGGTGTTTTAATGATAATTCGCTACAAAAAAAACCAAATTTATGAAATACAATTTACACCAGAGGCTATCCAAATTACAACGCCATATATAAAAAACAAAATATATCATAGCCAAATTTATAGAAAAAATTACACTAAATGACAATGAAAATGCAACACTAAGAAGGAGTGGACGGAAAATTTTACTTTTAGGGTAGGTCAGCGCTTCCCAAACTGTGGGGCGCCCCCCCCCTACAGGAGCGTGATAATCCTAAGAGGGAAACGCGAGCATATTGAAAGGTCGAAAACAAAAGATTATTTAAAAAAATTATTAATTTATTGAAAGTAAACAAACAAAATACATTCTGACATGGAAAAAAAATATAAAAAAACATTTACGCTGATATAATACACTTTTTACATGAATTTTTTTCACTTATAAATGTATCAGTACTGCACAATGTATTTTATAATTAATTTAACAATACTAAGTTCAGAACAAATTTAATAATTAGCATGGGCTTGTCATATATTCATATATGTAAAATTATATGCAAAATTCAACACTTATCTAGATAATTTGCATGGTTTATAATTAATCCCTTAACTACCGATTAAAAGTTATGCGATTCACTCCCCAATGCCCCCATTTTGCACGTATGCAGTGTATTGGGGGGGGAGACAGAGAATAAATGGGACAGGGAATAAAATCCTTCGCAGACACAGTCAAGGTCATTTTATTGCATTCTAAAGCCTTCGGAATAATTTTATGTATGGCAGTGAACAGAAGATATCGTATTTCGGAAAGGCGTATATATACGTCCAGGGCAATTTACGCACTGGCAGAGCGAGACGTTTATATACGCCAGCAGTACTTCAGAAGTAAAAATCGCATTGTAGCTTTAGCGTCAGAGTATCGACTTATTGAATTTTTTTTCATTGTTATTGTATGGAGGGGGGGGGGTGCGATGACAATTATGCTTGAATGTTGGGTCGCAAGTATTGAAAGTTTGATAAGCACTGGGGTAGGTACAGCTTACCGAATCGACAGCGTCCATGTCGTATGATTATACCTATGTTTAGCTCGAGTGCTCTCGTAAAATTTAAACTCCTGGTTTAATTTCAAAATGTTAGAACTCAGGTGCTCTAGGGAAGAAACTGTGTGTCAAATTTATATTGAGGCAAATGGTATCCACCTATATGATGTCACACGAAAAATTTGTAACGAGTCTATCCGTGAACCTTCATCTAATCCTCTTGGAGAAAATTTATTTCTTTTTAAATGTATGTTCTTTTGAAAACATTGTCCCGAAGAAGAAGATTTGATTTATGCAAATGAGTTGCTATATTTAAGCGTGGACATTTAGATACACGAAGTTAGTCGGCGGATAGTCGCTGGATGTTCAATTATTGATAATTGGAGAATAAGTTATAAAATTGAGCTTAAGATTTACAAATAAGAGATTTACCGTGAAACCTAGCATAGAAGTCCAAAGTGTTCCAAGAGTAAGTGGAGTAGATTATACTCATATGTTAAGTATCCTTAAGCCGTGTGGTTGCTCTTCTAATTAGTAGCGTAGTGCATTTACTATCCTTAATTGTTTGATTTGTTAATGGGATAATAAATACGAGTTTGAAACTGATTATGGCTGATCTTTACACGAACCCCCAAACACCAACAACCGCTACCAGGTTGGTGCGGTTGTTCGTGCAATACAGGCTACCTGATGCCAGCTGTTGGAGAATGCACCAGGTTTGCAATGGTAAATACCAATCCCCGGCCCCATTTGTAAGAAAAAACACTTTATCTCGAATAATGCAAATGATGTGGAATGCTCAGTTCTCAAATACAAGTTGAATAGGATATCAAAAAAGGAACCTGCAGAATAGGCAATATACGTGCTGTAATATTTTTGAGGAAAATCATTGTAGATTTTGTTCTTTGTCTCAGAGAACACATATAATAACTGAGAAAGCCAAACCACCTCCAATGAAGGCAGTTCCAGCAGACAGACGATTTTACGAGGGGTACAGGGATTGGACTGAGAAGAGTGGGTTTATTTTACGTCAAATCCACTGGCAAAGCTAGTCCTGAGTTGGCTCTGTATCAAAATTACTGGAGGCCCTTTTTTAGAAAATAAGTATAAAAATGATCACTTTAATAAAACTTATTTGAAGGTGTCAAAATATTACACATGTTGGGGCCCCCGTATCATAGATACAGTGGTAGCTACGGCCCTGGTCAAATCTCAGCTGATTGCCCTCTAGATTGGTTCAGCGTGCACTAGCTGTTGCGAAGATAGTCTGAACAACGATATGTGACATTTGAGAAGTTTCGCTGTGGGTCAGAGGGTTGTCAGCACGCGTGGATCGAAGAATCCACAGACAAGCGATAGTAACACCGCATCCAACTTATGTCGCCATTTTGCAGTATTTACAAGAAATTCTTGACGTTCCCATATCGACTTTAACCTTTATCCTTAGGTTGTCTGCTAGTGGACTGAGCTTTTTGTGTCTGATTAGAATACTGCTCTTGACCCTTTAATACAGATGCCTCCGTTAGCAAAGATGACGAACTAGAGAGATGTGGACAATTGAATGACACAGGGCCGTATTCTCAGACATGTTTGTCCAATGATATTAGCCGTCTGAAAATGTTGCGCCAATTGGAAGACAGATCCAATCCGTCCGCATCTGTGAAACGCTCCACCTCATGACAGGGCGACATCACGGCTTAAGGCACCATCGCATACTATATCAGGAGACCTCTGTTTCGTATATAAAGCACTATGAAACGTAGGTGATGTGATATGGTCGCAACAATCCCCTTCTTTCGTGGGACACCTGATGCTTTTTAGCAGCCGGATCACACCAGACTGATCCGATTGGCCGAGCACATCTGCCAATGTGCTCGGCAAGATATACAGACACTGGCCACCATTCTCCCATGATCTCTCACCAATCAAGCACATTTGGAACGTCAATAGGTCCCACTCTCATGCTTTGCTACCACCGCGTTCAAAAGATCCACAGTAGCAAATGATTAACAAGGAATGAAGAGCCATAATTAATGACGGCATCCGTACTCTCATTGATTCTATACCTAAACGTGTTGCTTCGTGTGCAGCTAGAAATGTGTTGCTTCGCGTACAACTAGAAATGTGTTGCTTCGTGTACAGCTAGAAATGTGTTGCTTTGCCTCTACAATCTACTCTTACTGTGTGCTACAAATATAATTTCGAAACAAAATTACTTATTTTTCTGTTGAGTTTCTTCACTTTCTAGCCAATCCTTGTTGGAGTTGCATGTTCAAAGTCTCACAGTGTAAAATAAATGGGCAAGTGATTAAAATAGCATTCCCTTTTGACTGTCAGAACATGGATAATCCAGTATTTTGATTATCACCATGGATGATAATTACCACTGCAGCATTCTTCAACATTACAAAAGAACAGGCTTTGATTGTGTTTTGGAGAGTCCATTCTTTTACACAATGCCAAACTTTATCGAGGGTAACAATAGATGAGACGTTGAACTATTTATTTGCTCCTGGATAACTTAAAATAAAAACAGCCTTCTGTTCTTTCTTTATATAGTGTTTGTGTATGGCACAAAGGATTTACATATGCACACACATTGCTATACGAATTATTTGCATACCTTATCTAGGTACCTACTTCCTTCATGATATTGCATTTGTAGGGCCAGAATTATTATTAAAATAAATTGATTTTTAAGTAAAATAAAATTGGTAAAAATAATTTAACACATTTTTTAATTAGTTTACTTATATAAATAAATTAAGGGGACATGGTACGCGCGCGATTTACAAATTCTTTTTTTAATTTAATGATTTTTTGTTGCCTCTTATGAGTATGTATGATGTAAAACAGATTTTGTGCTCAAAGTTTTATAAAAAAAACTAACAACTTGAAACTTATGAAGTGATTTGAAAATGCTACTCCTCCTACAAAAATTGACGTACATGTATGAAATTTGATTTACAAGTACGTCAAACTATGCATAACAAAATTTGGTATGGATTTTGCAATAACATGATTGGTATTTGTAGAATACTTCTTTTAATGAATGCTTATTGAAAATTCCTTAAAAAATGTGTTAACTTTAAATTCAGTTATTTTTAAAAAAATAAGTATCGCTTTAATTGAAAAATGCATACCACCTTTCATTCCATGTACTATTAGCAAAAAGTGAAAAAATTTCCAAGTATTAGGCACAATGGAAAAAAAGCAATAGCATTTTAAATTAAATTAAACTAGTTATTTTATTTTTCTGAGATAAGTCAGTTTAAAGTTTTGATTTGTCATTGGGATGGGAATGAAAACGGACGTAAAAGTTATCACAACTCTGCGTTTTTTAAACTTGGAGCTTTCAAATTTTGTGTTATAGAAAGTATAGAAATAACTTTGTGTATATATATATATATATATAATATTTTGTGTATATTTGTGAGCATAGAAAATTATATAAAAAATAATTTAGGCTAAAAAAAATTAGATTTGATTTTTCGACCGATTTTTGTCAATTGAATCGGATTGTGTCCCGTTAAAGTAATAAATATCATTTCAGTTATTTTATTATTCTACTAAAGAAGTGAACATATACCAAATATTACATTTTATGTCTAATATTAATAGTATTCTTACCTCATACAGTAGATCTGTAAAACTGTGATCCTGATAAGCAAGAGATGAGTACATAATACTAGGAATGAAGGATTCGTTACTTTTACCATATGCTATATGTTTAGAAATACCAAATTCTCGTTTGTCTGGAAATAGAGAATAGAAAAAAAAATTAAGAGTTTTTATTGTTCAAATATTTTCTGAGTTATTTAAGATATTTAGAAAAGATTTCCTCACATTTTCAAATAACTTGAAAGAAACTCATCACATTTTTGTTTATTCTAAAGCAAAAATTAATCAAATATTTTATTTTTTAGAAATTCATTGAACAATAAAATTTGGCATTTTATTCCTGAAAAATTAGTTTACTTAAAAGGGACTAAAAAGATTCTTGGAATTTTAATATTCTAAAAAGCTTTGTGGGTTATTTTTCGATCTCTCTTTTAAAATAAGGAAGCCAACTGCATCTGGAAATAGCTTTTTTGTTGTAAGATGTCACTTTATTTAAAAATTTTTATGTTTCTTTTTTTTAAAATTTTTTTATAATTAGTCTTTTGTAAGAAATCATAATAAAATTGTGATGGATCTATACGCGTTTCTACTAATTTCATCTTTTTTCTTTAAAACGAAATAATTCTTTCAACCAACCTTCATCGAGAAACCAAACGTAATTTATGTAAATGAGGAATATTATATAAATTTGGTTTTCGCGAGTTGAAGGAGAGTGAAGTAAGAGGTCAAGTTAAGTTAAGTGAAGTAAAGTGAAGCAAGTGATCAGTTGACGCGTAGTTGACGTCAAGCTGAAGTTGATACGTTTGATGTACGCAAGTATAAGTGGTTAGTGAAGATTGAAAAGCAGTGGAATTAAAGATTACAGAGCGTGGAGCCATTGTCATTTGATCAAGCCAAATAAAGTGCCTGAAGTTTCCCGTGAAGTATCTGAAGCATTAAGGATACAGGTATCGTACTCTTGATTAAGTAAAAGCTGATTATTAGAGGGCGACATAGTTGTAAATGAGCGTATTTAAGCTGTCTTAGATTCAGTTGAGAGTGTGTAATATTATCCCTGCATTTGAGTATCTTACCTCTGCACTCTACCATTGTTTATATACCTTAATTAGAATTGTGTTGTGTCTATTTCATATTCGTTAATAAGAAATAAGAAATCAAATTAGATTGGAATAATGTATGTGGATTATTTAGTTCCTCCTACACATCTAGCCGGGTTTACAGATATGCATGAGGATTCGAATGTAAGGCATAACCCGAGGTTACCACAAAATTATGTAAAGATATGGTTTGAATAGAATTGCTAAAATATTTTTCTGCTTTCAAAACTCTCAAAATAATATTTTTTATGATAATGAATTTTGTATCTATGTCTAGAGATGAATCTTATTAAGAGTCTGGATTAATAATTTTAATGTACTTAATCTATATTTTCTAAACGATACTACAAAAATTTAAATAACAATAGTGTAAATTTCTTTATAGTTTCATGTTTGCACTAACTTACCTATTCTATGAATCTGCTAGAACTGCTAACTTTATAAAAGTTCTAATTCGGATCCACCAAAGTATTTTTAAGGTAACTGTACCAAGTTTTGAAATTTCAATTGTAAGTTTGTAACGGATCTATACGCGTCTATGACTAACCCCTTGGGGGCTCTTCTGGGCAATATATTTACCAACCAACTTTCACCGAAGGAAGAAAACGTGATTATGCAAATTAGGTATATTATATAAATTCTGTATTCGCTAATTTTGAGAGTTAGTTGGTGAGTGGAGGATCGTAAATTTACTAAGTGCAAATCTAAGTTTATAAAAGTGTCCATTGAAGAATTCCAAGAGAGGATCACTCGGAGGTGATTGAATCCAGTTAAAGATTACCGTTCAAGGCCTCAACAGTAGGATTTCACAAGAGTATAGGTATCATGAGCCTTATTTAATTAGAAGTTAAAGAATAACTTATTAGAGCGCGGTGGAGTTGAAATTGAGCTTGTATAGGTTATCGTGGAATCTGTTGAGGGTCCGAATAATTTTCCTCAGGCTAACATGTCTCACCTTCGCGCTCTGCACGATGATCAAATTTCTTAATTGAATTATTGCTGTGCTTGATTGATATTTTGTGACAGTAAAATAATTAGCGAATCATGCCAACTGATTATTCAGTTCTTCCCACACATCTAGCCGGTTCAGAGAGTAGACAAGAGTTATTAGAGGGAAGCAGGAACTGACAAGCATTACAAGTTTTTTGACTTATGAGAGGAATTTCCTATTAAATCCAGTATAGCATAAAGTGTATTACAATTCTGTTAATCCCTTAAGCGGTCATTTTTTTAACCAAAATGTTTCAAAAAGGCACATTTTTTATCGTTTATAACTAAACACCAATGGCGTAACGAACTCCCCCCCCCCCCACGCATTGGAGGGGAGGTCAGGATTCTAGAAGGCCCAAAACCTGAATGACGCCAAGTATAGCTTGAGCCTTACTGCTAAACATCATACTAGTTCCCGCCTTCCCCACACAAAAAAAAAACGCAGGGCAAAAAGCATTGCAATATCATAGACAAACTGCATCACCTTTTCAAGGTACTAGTACTGAATACACTATAAGAATTAAAAATACGGACAAGCCAGTTGCGGCCAACTTTCAGTAGCCCGTGCGTTGTACGGGCAAACTACTTAAGTGGTTAATGGACAAACATTCAAGCTATTCCAATAAATGTAATTTTAGATTCAACCTGTTACGAATGATACAAATATAAAATTACATAGAAAATTCATATAAATTTTGTAAACTCAATGCCACTTACTATCGAATATATCCCACCAAAAGTTCTTTGAACGATGATAACCTCTTGCAAATCGTTTCGCTTGAGGAAGTACCGTCTTAATACGATGAGCTCTAAAATAAATAATAAAAATATAATTACTTATATCCATTGTTCATAATTATTGCTCTCAAACTATTAAATAAAATTTTATGGAATTATGACTCTGTCTTTTACTTTAAATCATATGGAGAAATGGAATTTCAAATGTAGAAACATTTAACTTAATATTCAAGATTTTATACGTTCTATTTGTTTGATCTCAAAACTATACTATTCTATACTGAACTTGCCATTAACTATCCACTTCACTGGGTATTTTGTGATGTTCTATGACTATATCTAGGTTTTTTTTAGTAGATGATATCTAAAATTTGTATTAGGCTTTTAAATGCATCCAAAACATTCATGCAGTTCTCGTTCCTTCATTCAGAAAGGACAGAAGTTGTTGTTGTTGTTGTTGTCGTGTATGACAAAGTGCAAAGGTGTATATAACAAAAAAACAAAGATATAGAAATGAGCCAAATGTTGCCAAAGGCGTGAATCACTGCCGTGGCAACATCCATGGCATGATCCGAGTATAGGATGTTCATGCTGTAGTCATTGTCTATTTTAAAAAGGGCACCAACAATGGAAGGACAGTTAAAAAGATGTTTGGGATCCAGTTGCTTGCCTGGGCAGTGCCTGTATTCCACATATGATCTGGATCCCTCAGGCAGAATCTTCATGCCCTTAAAATGTTTTGTCCTTAGTCTGGTTATTGTTGTTGTAATTTCTCGGCTATAATTTAATTCTAGCAGCGAGAATTTTTTTCGTAGGTTTGAGCAGAGCTTTTTTTTGCGACTGCGTTGGCATCAAAGACCGTAGTCGAAGAAGTTACGGGTTCAAGGGTTCTGGATTCATTGGCAAGGAAATTGGCCATCTCGTTCCCTTCAATGTCAACATGAGCCGGGATCCACTGGAGGGTGCATGATTTGCCCAATGCACCAATGGAAAGTAAAAGAAAATTGATTTCTTGGGTGAGTCCCATTTTTCCTTTCATGATGGCCTCAAGAGCAGATCTGCAATCGGAGAGAACAATGATGCCGTCGGAATTAGTGATATCTGTCCATGTAAGGTAAATATCTAGGGCTGTCCTAATTGCTATGAGCTCACACGTGAAGTTGGAAGCAATTTGCCTTGCGGAGACCTTGTGCTTTGAAGTTGTATGATCTGGGTATTTAAGAAAGACACCAGATCCACCCCTATTGCACTCTGAGTCTGAAGAACCGTCAGTGTAGGCAATTACTAAATAAGGCCTCATAAGACTGGTAATTGTGTCAATGCCTTTCCTTTTAATTGTGTAGGACAGAAGTTGAATTTCTAAAAAGGACGAATATTTACCTTCAGATCTCCTCCCCCCCCCCTTGTGAGTCGATTTGTCCAAAACACGTTCTTACTGGATGTTTACTCATCAAACGAAATATGAATGCCAAATTTCATGTATCTGTTTGGTAGGGGGGAAAAGATGCTTTTCTACTGTTACACCCTCGCCCGATATCTTTGCAAGACGATTTCTACAAAGCACATCCCTAGTGGATATCTACTCAACAACAACAACAAAAAAAGCTGGCCAAATTTCAAGTTTGTCGGCCTAATAGTTCAAAAATGTCATTTTTTCCTTCATCACATTTCGTCTCCCACCCCTCAATTCATCTAGGGAGTCGAATTTTGCAACATCCATTTTTGGTGGATCTTTAATCAACAGAAGAAAGATGACTGCTAAATGACAAGTTTGTCGGTCTAAAAAAAAAATTTGGAAATCACGTGATGAGTGAGTTACTTTTCTCCTATATGTAAATAGGCAGATCTCTGTACATTTAATTTCAATAAATTATATGCATAATGATAAATTGTATTCATTAACCCAGCATCACTCGCGGGAAAAAAACGACCTAAGGTTCTCGCGCAGGGTGTGTCATACCCTAGGATGTTTACATTGTATTTTTACCGTAAAATTTGTATACAAAGGTTAAAAGGAAGAAAAATAGGAAATATAACATGTTTATTACATTTTTCACGCGTAAATTTAGTTTTTCTGTTATTTTTATAAGAGCATTCAGTGCATTACTTATACACTCCTTTAATCGCGTCGTGAGCGAATGCGATGTTTTCACTGGATCTTAATTTTTTTTTAAATCTGTATCTTTTTCAAACTAAACATATAGGAGTAAACTTCCCTACTCTTTAAATTTTAAAATTTTGGAATTTCTTTTTTATTTTCTCTTATTTTGTTAGAGCAATAGTTATTTCAAAAGTTCGTAGAAACACATCTCATATGGTTATGTGTCATGTAAAAGATCCCTTGGGTTTCACTTTGGCTCTGGTGCACTCGGAAACATTAAAGTATGACAATATTTAGTGACGGAAGCTTGAATTAATTCAAGCGTTCAAAATTCGTAGCGAGAGCCACAACTAGATGTTGCCACCATTGAAAGGGCTCTACATTAGGGGACTTTCCGTGTTTGCCAATAAGAAGCATATTAAGGCCTTATCACACACGCATACTTGGAACAACTGTTTCAGGAAATTTTTCAAGAAAATGCGAGGATGAAGTATTGCCGCGAGTAAGCAAAACGATACGCTCAGCCGCGACCTATCTTTACATTGAAAAATTACTCGCCGATTTTTCTGCTCCGGAAAATGAACATTCAATATTATTTCTTTTATTCCGTTCGTGCTTTTGTTGACGGTCGTAAGCAGAATTAGATCACCATTCTGTTTAAAATATTATACGCCATTTAAATATTATACAATTAAAATATTATATGTCATTTCTGATGCATTTGACGAAACCGAGGCTGCCATCTTGTTTATGACGTAGGGAGCCGAAGAACCTCATTGGCTGGAATTTCAAGCAATTTTTATTCCGAGCAATTCTTTCAGCTCACTAGGAAAAAGTTGTTCGGAGCCGTTGTAATGGCAACTAGGTAGAAATTGCTCATAATGGCGGTTTCAAGGAAAATTGCTCCAAATACGTATACGTGTAATAAGGTCCTTAGAAAAAACGTGCGAAATCGCATGAATGGGTTTTTTCTTTCCAACTGAAACTGCCAAAAGAAGTCAGATCACGAAGGATCATGAGTCAGTGAGCGCAGTTGGCAAATTTTCACATATTGGAAGAAAAATTATTCTACCTGAATCAACCCGAAAGAAATAAATATATAGTGAATCATGTGAAATATACGATAAATATTTGAAACTGTCTTAAATATATGATGATGCTTAAGTTCAATATTATTGGCAAATTTATTTTTGAAAGCTGTTACTGCAAAATCTCTATAAAATCTCTAATACTCCTCATCACCAATTGCAGGGGAAAAATATTTAGCTTAAAAGAAAAAACCTAAATTATTGGTACTGATGTCAAATTTACATTCGTCAAATCTATTCTGATATAAAAAAAAAGGCAAATTGTGAAATAAAATTTAGGGAAAAATTCTTTCCAAAGAAAAAATATCGTACAACAGTACAAGATATAAACAAAATACATAATTAAAATTAATTATGAATTGAATATGAAATTATTAAATACAGAAACAGGAACATTTTGAGGAGAAATTTAAATAATTTTTTTTTTAAAAATGAAAGATTTATTTTTATTTTTATTTTTGTTTCAGAATTTGTTTGCTATTTTAATGCATAATAAACTTGTTTTATGATGAAGAAAAAAATTCACACTTTCTTTGGAAACCGAAAACACACAAAAACTTACAGGGCTTGATAACAAGGCAAAGAAGAATTTCCATAAGTCTCGAGAGTCGAGGTGACGAAACTTCCCACTTCAACACTTGGTTCGGACCAACTTTTCTGAACGATTTCTTGTAAAATACCAAGAGAAGGATTTGTATTTATGAAAACAGAAAATGCAGCCATTCGAACTTTGTGAATCTCAGTTCTGTTAAAGAACACAGGTAGCACTATATGTTGCACCTAAATAAGAAGTTTCAAAAAAATCTAATAAGAACATTGGAAATAATCTTAAATTGTGCTGCCAGAATATTTCAATAGCAGATATTTTAATGATATTAACTATGCATCAAAAGATTAATTGTAGAAGTTTAATCGTAAAGTAGTAAATCGTAGTGTACATCGAATTTCTATCTTAAAATCCCAGAATTTGTGTATATAGCATGATTTATCAAAATCTTTACAAACTTTTCCCTTTTTTTCTTGCATGCACAAATGTATCAAGTGCGCTTTTTCTGAGGACTACGTTCACTAAGACACAATAATAAATCTCTTATGTTATTTTATTTTAGATTAAACAATAAAAGCATATAAAGTTTTCTTTCAAATCAATACATTTACATATATATATATATATATATATATATATATATATCTTTCTTGTATTTTCATCTTTAAATCATCTTTTTATCAGAGATTTTTCAATCTTAAAATTGACAATTTTTTTTAATCTATATCACTTTATAAGATAATTATTTTACTTTTGTCTCCCTTAAGATATCCGCGACTGCATACGGAATCGTGATTTTGCAAAAGCGTATAAATTAGTGTCACTTGAATTAGAATATACATATAAACTTGTTTTAAAAATATGGCAACAGTTAGGGAAAAAATAAAGAAAGAATTACGTATTTCCGAAACTTTCTCCTTTTATGAATAATGCTTCTATAATAATAATATTTTGCCTATATATAGTTATTAAATATATTTTTAAAAGTGGATTTATTCACATTTTAATAATCAGAGAGCAGAGAACTTTTAACAAAATAACTCCGGTTATGATTTTGATTGCCATTAACTCAGAAAATAATATGAACTTTTCAGAAATTCTAATTCAGGCTCTGAAGAGAAGTCTTAGCTATATATAGACAAAAATAGAATTATTATGGAAATATTTTTCATTAAACAAAAATAATGTTTTCAAATTATATCAGTCTTTTATCATTTTTTATAAACAAAATGAATATAAAAATGTTTTAGTGTAATTACATTTTTAACATACAAAAAAAAACAGCTTTATAAGGATATTTTAACTCACGCAACATTAATATAAATAATTTAATTATTTATACGCTTTTTCAAAATTACTGTTCTGAATCCAGGCGGATACCTTAATACATTTCAAAATAATAAGGCACAATTATAAATTTTCCATGATTGTAAAATACTACACAAGAAATAGGAGTTTTTATTTTTCAATGGGTTTTTCTTATGAAATGTCTAATTTAAGGTGAATCTAATAATGAACTATATAATAATGAATAATCTAATAAAAAAAGAATATTTTTATATTCTATGGCTACAAATATAAACAATTATAGAAAAGATTTTTAATAAGTAACTCAAATTTCCCGGAATAATTTGTTAAATTTTTATGTTGATAAGAGATAAGATATAACGAGAAAAATTTCGAATTTCATTTAAGGTATCCGACTATCTGCGACAATTTTTTTTAAAAAAAGATGGAGATATGATAATTTTTTGTGTTTTAGATTTATTTAGCACATTTTAAGAAAATATGCTATAACTAAGAAGAGAAAAAAATATTATTACTAAAAGGGGAAAAAAGTGGTAAAATTTTACAAAAAATTACACAAACGGGGTCCATTCTGTACAAAACGTTGATGAACAAATTTTCAATACTTCAATTTTGATGTGTTTTGATATTTATTTTTGAAATGACTTTTATGATAAGAGATATTTTAATTTTTACAAAAACTAGATCCCTTTATCTTAGCTTTTATATGAAATTACATAAAAAAACAGTGATTATATTCACATAAGGGACTGTAAATTTTGTAATAAAACAGGGATTGATAAATCTGGAAGTTAAAACACTTCTACTATTACACAGAACATATACAAAAGATTTCAGTTAATTATTTTCGAAACTTTTTTAGCAATCGCTGTCCACGTTTGAGCATTTTCAAAAAAATACATTTCGAGTAAAACGAGTTTTAAATTATGACATCTTACATAAAGTATTGGCATAATAAAGTAATGGCTAAAACAGTCATTAATAAATCTGAAGGTTAAAACTCTTATACTATTATAAAGAGCATACACAAAAAATTTGAGTAAATTATTTTCAAAACTTTTTAAGCAATCTCTGTCCCAGTTTAAACATTTAAAAAAAACCATTTCGAGTAAAGCGCATTTTTATTAAAAGCTTTTATTTAACTTACAATGTATGTATGTATGTATGTATGTATGTATGTATGTATGTATGTATTTTTTTTTTTTTTTTTTTTGTATGTATGTATGTATGTATGTATGTATGTTTATGTATGTATGTATGTATGTATGTATGTATGTATGTATGTATGTATGTATGTATGTATGTATGTATGTATGTATGTATGTATGTATGTATGTATGTATGTATGTATGTATGTAATTTGTTCGGGTGGAATCTTGCAACTCAATTTTGAAGCTGATATCTTCCTCCCATTGAGCTGAAATTTTGTATAAGCGTTTAGTTTGGATGACAATGCATGTTTTGACCATTTATATTCCGATATTGCAATTAATTAAAAAGATATTAATTAAAAACGTTAAACTAGTTTTGGGCGCCAAATTGGATATATCTGCATTGTTGTAATAATTTTATTGTTACAACAATGACAAAAGTTGGCGTCGAAAATCGGTTTTCAGCCAAACTGGAATTTCATAACGTTGCGCTATTGACAGTATTAATTAACTTTGTCTAAAAAATAATTACATTTCTACAACGTAAAAACAATCTAATTTCTACAACGTAAGCAATTTTTTTACAAATTTCTATCTATTTCCTTGGATTTAAATTCAAAACAAAAAAGTAGAGCTATTTTTCAAGTAGATTGGTACATTGTATACCTTTCTCAACGCTGCCAAGTTAAACTGAGATGGAGTGTTGAAGAAATTCTTTAAATAATTTATCTAACTTTAATCTATGAAACTCAGACAAAAAATAATTACAGAATCGGAAAGATCATTTTCTTAATGTATCTTACCCATCAAAAAGGAATCCGCTAGGAAAACAATAAGAGAAAATATTATCTAGAAATGCAATATATTTTCGATTAAAAAAAATAATTGTACAATAAAATGAAGTAATTTTTTAAAGAAATTTTCTAATTTTAAGCCTACGAGTAATTTAAATATACCTCATTTTATCACCAGTAATCTAAACACACACTACGACATGTGTCCTTAAATTTAATTACAAATAGAATCTGTTAATTTTATTTGAATTTAATTATTGATTTTTTCAAAATCAAGTTTCTAAAGATGATCTGAGCAATTAAAAAAAATAGATTCTTACGTAGAAGATATTCAATGTCCAGCAAAAAATTATCATTATTTGATAAAACTTTCTTTTTTGATTACAAAATGCGTTTTTAGTCTTAAGCATTTTATTGATTAATACAAATATTGAAATGCCTTTTGAAGTTTTTAATAAACAATTAAAATTTTCTTCTAATATGTTAGAGAAATACATCCCTTATCTACAAAATATTTCAAATAATATATTCTTTAAGTTTTTCAAAAATAGTCAAAATTTTAATTAAACATTTAATAACTTTCTCATTTATGAAGATAATCTCACTAAACCTTTTTTTCGTGTGTAGAACAATGTTAGCCAAAATCTGCATGAAGATTGAAAAAATTGCTTAAAAATTACGGATTTAAAAAAATTGTGTTTTTAGTCTAATACCATTTTGCGAGAATTAATTCAGCTAAACCAGGGATGGCGAACCAGCGTTCAATGAGTTGAACAGGCTGAGAAACCTGTCCAGCGATAACTAAAAAGTAAAAAATAAATTAAATGTAAAAAAACTTTTTTAAGAACAAGCTTTTATTTAAACGCGCTAAAAAGAATAAAATAAACTTTTCCTTTAAAACTTTTTTTACTATCAACTTATAACGTCATTACCCAATTTATATTATATAAAAGCTTGTCGCGAGATTTACCTGTGTAGATAAACAAGTAAAATAACTTGACCTGATTGATTTTGGTTTTTAAAAATTCAAACTAAGTAAATATGAGTACTTAAATATTGCGACAAGCTTTTATATCATATAAATTGTGTAATGACGTTATAAGTTGATAGTAAAAAAAGTTTTAAAGGAAAAGTTTATTTTATTTTTTTTAGCGCGTTTAAATAAAAGCTTGTTCTTAAAAAAGTTTTTTTACATTTAATTTATTAAGTATGAAATCTTGCTTAAATAAGTGACATCTGCTTTTACCAAAACCTTTGTAGCTTTTGTTCTAGTGAATGGAAATTAATAAACTTGGTATTTTTGTAAAGCAAATAAAGTGACATATAAAATAAAATTCTAAAAAAATTGTTAATTTTTGTCAAAATTCATAATTTTAGGGTAGTCGGATACCTTATACAATCAAAAAAGTTAATGAATTACGTATGGACACTTACATCTAGTGGATGCAAAGCAACCATATTATGAAGTGATTTTACTGTCACAAGTTTGAGATAATCCACGTAACTTGGCGATAAACCTGAAATTCTTCCAAATACATAAGGCAGCAGATGAGTAAGAGCTTCTTGAAGACCAGTTTGTGCTAAAAATTGGATATAAATAATCCTTTTTGCACTATCTTTTGTGTGTCGTAATTTCCGCAACACATCCTTTAAAAAACAATAATTTTAAATTTAGTTACAGTAAATTTAGTTCATAAGAATGCAAAAATGAAAAAACTTATTTGATGAAGTTTCAATATTTATTTTAAATAGAAATTGTTTTAAAACTATTATAACATCGTAAATTAGTCTGCGATTAAAAATTGGTGTTTCTTTCCTAATGTCACGAAACCAGGTTGTTCTTGAGATTTTGAATGTGTATTTTAAGATTTAAATTGCAAAAGTTTATTGTATGGTTCAAAAGAAACTACAAGTAACGATTATTTATTGAATTATCTTCTGTAAAATTATTTTACAATAACAACTGTTTATTCTTTTTCCCTATGTATAACTGAGCTTTCTCATCATGAAATAAAATAAAATTTTCCTGAAAAATTTCGTAGGAAATTCCCTTTTAAAAAAATTAGTCCCTAAATGTTAAGCATATGTCTCAAAGGAATTCTATTCAACACTTTTCAAACATGATTGCATAAACTTATAAAAGTTATCTTCCAAATTCCTTAAAAATATAAAACATACAAATTAATAAAAAAATATATATAGAAAGCCGTGTAACATATTTTAACATTATCAAGATTCTTCTTGTTCTTCATCTAAAATCGAAATTTTCAGGGTATAAAATTATCTCTAATACTTAAAGAAATATTAGTTGTAGTAAGTTAATCATTATCAACAATGATAAAAGTATTAAAATAAATATTAATTAGAAAAAATTGCTAAAATATTATAATTACATATATTACAAAATTTTGTGTAATTTAAGTATTTTCAATAATAGGAAAAAAATGCAATACTCCAGAGAAAATGCAATTGAGGAAAATGTAATTCCTTCATGACTTTTTTTCATACCCTGCTTATTATATTCAAATAATTAGAAATAGTTAAGTTTTGAGAAAAAAAATAAAAATTCCATTGAATCAACATTTTTTTAAATTCAAAGTGGTTGTTAAATCTTACACACAAAATTTTTTTATTTATAAATAATAAAATCAGTAAATAATTTTTTGTTTATCTTTATTTATTTTATGTATATATGATGGATTCATTTAACATATGTTTATAGATATGACTTCATTAATGTATCAATGTATTCTTGTATAAAAACCAAAAAGCAGATTTAATTATAAATGCGTATAATCCTTTATTAATTTCCTTTTTTATTGGTCATGGAATTCGGAATGAAAATGTAACTTGAGCTGTATGTGCTATTTTAATTTATCGCTTAGAGATAGAATTTCAGTACGTTTAATTTAATTTCAGTACGCTTAATTATATATTTTTCAATACTAATTTTATCTCTTCTGCTGAAAACATGCGAGTTGTTTATACAGCTTGACAATTGTGAAGCAACAATTGATTTATGCAAAATTGCGTCTCAGACAGCTGACCAATAATAATAAATTTAAGTTCAGAGGGCGTGGTAGAGCAGGACTCATTATCTGACTGTGCATAAAAGCTCATGATTCATACGAAAATTCATGCTGTTTAATGTTTGATGAAAATAGTGCCGGATGTTATAAAAGTTTCTTAACTGAAATTCTGTTTGGTTCTTGCATTAATTAAGATAAAAATATCAGCAAGATATCGTTTGAGTGACTACGATCGTGAGCGAGCAGTAGGACGACTGGAAGCAGGTGAAAGTGTCACCACTGTAGCTGCAGCAATGGGTGAATCAAAGAGTGTCCTCTCGCGATTAATGAAAGTCGCTGAAATTGGAAATGCTTTGCAAAATCATGCCAAGAGACACGTTTAGTGGATCCCTATGTAGCCCTCGTGGCAACAAGGAACAGAAATTTCACTCCTGAATGGATAACTGCCGACCTTGCAACTGCTACTGGTACGCATGTTTCAGCAAGAACCATCTCACGGCCATTAAATCAAGTTGGTTTGTACGCACGGAAGCCTGTTCGTTGCATCCCACTAGAACCATGTCATCATCGAGAGAGATCACGCTTGTGTAAGGAACATGTTAGTTGGGATTACCCAAATTGGTTCGCCGACAAATATCGTTTCAGTGTGGCAAGTGATTCTGACCACCAGTTACTGTAGAGAAAACATGGAACACGTTATGCACAAAAGTTTGTTTGTGAACGTGATTGGTACGGCACAGGCGTGATGGTGTGGGCAGACATCATGCGCAATCGCAGAACACCTATTCACATCATTGAATGAAGAAGCGTTACATCGCGATGGTATTGCAGAGAGATTATTCTGGATAATATGTTCGTATTTATAGTTGTGCTGTAGGCCCAGACTTTCTGTTTCTGGAGGATAATGCACAGCCACACAGAAGCGGTGAGGTATCGGACACACTGCAAAGTGAACATATTCTCCGTATGCAATGGCCTGCTTACTCTTCCGACCTAAATCCTATTAAAAATGCCTAGCATGCTCTTGGCAGTCGTGTTGTACAAAAAAACATCCCTCCCCGTATAGTACAAGAGCTCAAAACCGCTTTGAGACAGGAGTGGGACAATATCCTCCAAAGACTCCTCGACAGTTTAGTGAAGCGCTTGGAGAACAGATGCAAAATGTGCATTAGTGTCCATGGTCAACATATATCTTACTAAGGTACTCACGCCTGCATCATTCTGACCTGAAGATCAATTTTTTGTGGCTGCTTAGAAATCATCTAAGAAGCATCTTTTTTCAGTTTTTAAGTTTTTAATTTGCCGATATGTGGCGATATCTATACCATTTTGCACTATAAAAAATGCATATCGTCCCTATTAAAAGTGTACTAAGGTTCATTTCCACAATTATTGTCTGTAATTATTCCGAAAACCGTAGCTGTGTGTGTTCCTTAGCAATTGTCAGCGAATGCATTTTTGGCTTTAGCTAGTTATTTATTTTCTTAAAATCATATAAGAAATAAGGACTTACACCAAGGAATCTTTCGACTAACGTTCTAGGACACGTGTGCTTCACTTTTCTGTTTGCCTTTGGCGTAAGACGTAAAAGAATCAAATTTAGTTCATCGACTATACTTTTGTTTTCATCTTCTTCTTCCAATTCTGTTTTCTCACTGCTAAGAGCACATGCTTTATGGATCACTCGAGCCAGGGTTGAATAAGAAGCCGAGTAAAAAACTGTGAATCCTGGCATCTCTCGATCGCTTATAAGCTCTAAAAGTCTCTGCAAAATAAGAAAGTTAAACATTTTCAATAGAAAACCTTTTCAACCAAAATTACATTACAACTAGGAGAAAATTTAGCTTTTTCATTCCTTTATTTTCTTAGATACTTACACATACACACACACATACATTCATATATGTGGGAATTTCCACATAGACGGCACTCTAGAGGGCGCTGGCGACGCGAGCCACGAGCGAGCGAACTAACCAGGGGGGAGATGAGCGAGCAAGCGGTCTCGACGAGCAGGTCGGAGAGCCAACGCGGCTAAAAAAGGAAAGCAAACGGGAACCGACTGGCCGAGAAGGGACCAGCTCTATCCTATGCTAGAAGTGGTGTGACGCGAAGGTCCCCCATGCTTCACCTGAATGCAGTTAACATTGTTACAACTGTGAACTGTGTTATGATAAGTGTGAAGAGACTGAGAAACTATTGTTGAGTACGAGGAGAAGTATTTGTTCAAACGTCATCTATATATATAAAGGAGAAAAGCGACTCACTCACTGACTGACTGACTGACTGACTAATCACGAAATCTCTGGAACTATTCAACCTACAGACTTGAAATTTGGTAGACATGTTCTTTTGATAGAGTAGACATCAGCTAAGAAAGGATTTTCCGAAATTCGAAACGCAAGGGGCGTTACGGGGGGTTAAGGGCTTTAATAATAATTGTTTCCATGTTTAAACTACTTGATGTACAATCTTGAAATTGGGTAAGCGGATTCCTTTCAGAGAGTAGAGATCCGCTACAAAATGAGTTTGCTGAAAATCGACCCCCCAAGTGGCGTTGCAGGGGCTTAGGGGGCGTTATAGAAAATTATTTCCATTTGTAAACTATTTGACGCACTGTCTTTAAATTTGATATATATAGATTCCTTTCGTAGAATAATGATCAGTTACAAAACGGGTTTTGTGAAAACAGACTTCTAAGTGGCGTTGCGGGGGATTAAGGGGCGTAATAGATAAATATATCCGTTTTTAAATTACTTCACCTACCTGCTTGAAAATTGGTAGGTAAGTTTCTTTCCTGGAGTAAATATCCGCTACAAAATGGGTTTTGGGAAAATTGACCCCCAAGGGGTGTTGCGGGGGGGGTTAAGGGGCGTTATAAATTCCTATTTTTAAGTTATTAGACGTACAGTCTTGAAACTTAGTAAGCAGATTCCTCTCATAGGGTAGAGATACGCTAAAAATGGGTTTCGTGAAAATTGCCCCAAGTGGCGTTGAGGGGACTTAAGGGGCGTTATAGATAATTATTTCCATTTTTAAACTATTAGACGCACAGTCTTTATATTTGATAAAAAGATTTCTTTCATAGAGTAGAGATCAACTATAAGAAGGTTTTGTGAAAACAGACCTCTAAGTGGCGTTGCAGGGGAATAAGTGGCGTAAGAGATAAATATTTTCGTTTTTAAACTATTTGACCTACCTGCTTGAAAATTGGTAGGAATGTTTCCTTCATGGAGTAAATATCCGCTACAAAACGGGTTTGGAGAAAATTGACCGCCAAGGGGTGTTGCGGGGGGTTAAGGGCAGATATAAATAATTATTTCTTTTTTTAAACTATTAGACTCACAGTCTTGAAATTTGGTTAGCAGATTCCTCTCATAGGATAGAAATACACTGCAAAATGTGTTTTGTGAAAATCGTCCCCTAGGTGGTGTTGCGGGGGTTCAAGGGGCGTTATTGATAATTTTTTTTTGCCTTTTTAATTAATTGGACCCACAGTCTTCAAATTTTGCTAAGCAGATTCCTTTCATAGAGTGCAATTCCCCTACAAAATGGGTTTTGTGAAAACAGACCCAGAAGTGGCGTTGCGGGGGCTCAAGTGGCGTTATAGCAATTATCCCCATTTTTAAACTGTTAGACGTACAGTCTTGAAATTTGATAAGCAGATTCCTTTCGTAAAGTAGAGAACCGCTACAAAATGGGTTTCGTGAATATCAACTACTAAGTTTAATTTCGGGAGATTAAGAGGCGTAATCGATAAATATTTCCATTTTTAAACTACTTGATCATCCTACTTGAAAATTGGTAGGCATGTTCCTTTCATGAAATAGAGTTCCTCTAACAAAGAGTAAAATGAAAATTGACCCCAAAGATGTTTGCGAGGGGTCAAGAGGAGTTACAGAAAAAAATTCCTGTTTTTAATTGTTAGACCCATATACTTGAAATTTGTTAAGCATGTTTCTTTTGTTGAATAGGGATCCACTAAGAATAAATTTTAAGCAAATCAAGTTCTGGGGGGTTGCAGGGGGTCACTGGGACGTATTGACAAAAAAATTACTTTTTTCGAGCTACAAGGACTATAATAATGAAATTTGGTTTGCATTTTTCTTTTGTTGAATTGAAATCCGCCAAGAGCGGTAATTTTGGAAAACGGCTCTCAACGGGATTACGGGGATATTTATAGTAAAACTTTTGCTTTTTTCTGTTAGATTTAGACTTGAAATTTGGCTTGCATGTTCAATTTACGGAGTAGAGATCCACAGAAAATTGGTTTTGCGGGAATCCACTTGGTTTTTGAGTTACGAAAGAGCAAACATCATTCTATGCTTCAATTTTAGAGATTTTTAGAAAATACAAATTAGATGAGTTCTGCCCTTTTTTTTTTATCAACAGGTGACAGTTACAGGTATAAGTATATTTTTCAATTCAATCGAATTCTTAATGCTAGGACTTAGATATCAATAATTTATACATATATATAAGCAGTAAAAATTTATAAAACATCATGAAATACCCAGCGAAGCGGGCGGGTAACAGCTAGTTATTCATATATCTGTGTAGTAGTATGTAGTACTGTGAGAAGTGTCCACATTAAATGTTAGTATTATTAGTCAAAAGCAGTGTCGTTAAAAAATACCCTTAGAACTCCGTGTCATAACACCACACATATATATGTATGTATGCGTGCATACACCTATATATTTACATCTACATATATATACATTCATGCTTGCACCCACACATATATATACGTACACTTATATATATATATGTACACACATATATATATATATACATATGTAGTGATATAATCTATATAAGCCAGTAACAACCTCCGCACCATAGTGATCATTTTGGTGTAGTGGTAAAATTACTCGATTTCGGATCCAAAGGTCCCGGGTTCTGTCCTCCGGATAAGTTCACCACTTCATTTAGTGACCCTAGCTTAACTAAGAAAAGCGAAACCTAAACTGATCTGTCGTGGCGCCATCTACCCGCAAAAAAGAGCAACCCAGAAAAAAAACTCGTCAGGTTAACGTGACGCAACACATACACAAACAAAAAAAACACTGAATTAATAACTATATCGTTCGTTCACCTAACCAACTCTCTGGTAGGGGAGTGTGTAGTGATATAATCTATATAATCCAGTAACAACCTCCTCACCATGGGGATCATTTTGGTGTAGTGGTTAAGTTATTCGGTTTCGGATCCAAAGGTCCCGGGTTCTGTCCTCCGGATAAGCGCACCACTTCCCACATATGCATACGTACATGCATACGTACACACACACACATATATATATACATGCATACGTACGTACATACAAACGAAAATCAATTAAATGTACATACACACACACACACATATATATATATATATATATATAAACATATATGCATGCGTACAAACTTATATACAAACACACACTCATATATATATATATGAGTGTACATGCGAGCAAACAAACATTCCTCCAATTCTACAGCAACCCATATATCTACTTGTACATACATGCGTAAATGCATACGTTTATATATACATACATTGGATGTGCTTGGCAGCTAGTTTTTATTGTAAATAAATCTCTTACGAATAGTGATTACGAACGGTATGCAATCATTGCCATAAAAATTTGTGCACCAAGAAAAAGTCGTCAAAATGAAACGAAATTTTACATATGTAAATACTACTCTGATACAATTTAAGTGATTAGAAAGTAAAAGAAAAAGGATCCTTTATTGCAGAAAAAGAGTACAAATGAACGGAAGTTTTAGTACTCTGTTGGTTCACCTCTAGCATGAATGCACGATGCGATACTAGCGGATATTGAGGCATACAAGTTCCGTGCAATGTCCTCTTTCCACTTTTGCTGTAAAGGTGGCTCTAGTTTGACGAAACTCGTAGATTGCCCAACTTGCCGCCCCAATTATCCTAGATATGCTCTATTGGTGACAAATCTAGGGATAGAGCAGGGCAGTGAAGAGTGTTAATGTGGTGGAGGCAATCTTACTATATCCTTGCTGTGCGTGGCCGAGGCTTGTCTTGTTGATAAACGGCTCCTGAGAGCCCTGCTGTGAGTGGCAACACATGTGGTTGAAGGATGTCATGAATGTACCTCTGGAATGTCAGTTGCCATGGATATATATTAGGGGTGACCGTGTATCGTAAGCAATGGCGCAATGGCAACCCATACCATCACACGAGCTGTGGAAGCGGTGTATCACCGTAAATCTAAGACAGGATTGAGGCGTTCACCACGGGCCTCCACACACGAACACGATTGTCATCACTGCTCAGATTGAATCTAGATTCGTCGCTGAAGACGACTTGGTTCCATTCCGTTTCAGTCCAAAACCATCATGCACGACATTACTCTAAACGAATACGTCGGTGGGTGGGTGTCATTGGTAGCACTCGTAATGGGCGCCGCGATACCAGATGTCCTTCAGCCAGGCGCCTTGCGATGGTTTGGGAAGACCCGTTGTGAAGGTACTGCCTGTATCTGGACAGCGGACAATGAGGCAATTGGCTCTACGCGTGCGTGTTGTATGATGTGACGGTCTTCTCGAAGACTGTTCTGTCGAAGGCGTCCTGAGTCTGGTTACCGTGTAAATGACGTCTCTTCTATCCACTGGTCTCAACACCTCCTCACAGTTAAATCAGAACGGCCTACTTGACAAGCTACTCGCCGAGCTCACCACCCAGCTTCCATCATTCCGAAGATTCTTCCCCTCTTAAACTCTGACAACTGCCCATAATGTCTTCGATGGTGGCGTAATGTCATGTCTACCTCAGAGTTTCCTTTGCAAAAGATTAAGTACACGCAATGCGCAATCACGCTGCATTTCTAATATCTTCCCTTCATACCATATACTCGTACCTTCATGCCAAGTTTCGTTACGATTCCACAATTATTTCTTGGTGCACAAATTTTTATGGCAAAGAGTGTATTTTTTAGAAATTAAAGGTTAAATTATTGAGGATGTGTAAGGAATATTAATTGCTTAAAACCTTTCTTAAAACTGTTTTTCAAACGAAATTCTAGTAATTTTTAAAAAATTATGAAACAAAAATTAAATATGTTTGATTTAATTTTTAAAACTATTAAGCAGAAATAAATATCGTAAACGTATCACATAAAAAACATCAGTATATTTTCTACTTTTTTAATTTATTTACTATGGTTTTACAAATTTAAATATTTTGCTTACAGCATAGCAGAAATATTTAAAATCCCGAGACTTATAGAATTACATTTTTAACACAAATTTTGGGATGAAAAATGATCTTTATCTATTCTACAAATATTAGAAGCCTAAAAAAGAAGTAAGCAATATTTGCAGGTGATAAAGTAAAAATGTCCAACTATATTGTTTGAGTCATCATCTATGAATTGAAAAACCAAAATTAAAAAAAGTTCTAGGACTAGTATTGTGTGGATGATTATTTTTATCCAGATATTCTTTAACAATGTGCTCTCCTCGAAGTCTATTCCTTCTAACTCGGGTCTTCTTCCATCCAGCCAAATTGTCACTTTAAGCTAGAACATCTCCGCAAATTAACATCATTACCAAATAATATATAAATAGTCAGTGAGATAGATGATTATATAAAATATTAGCTGTTGTGGTCAATATTATCACATCAACTGTAACTTGAGTTATACAAGGTATGCCCCAAAAAGGCACGAGACTAAGTGTTTTGCTTGAAAAAAGTGGAGTTGGCAACACTTCTTTGGTGACGTCATCCCACGTCCTTCCTCAATCCATTTGGCCAGTTTCGCCTTAATCGATCACGCCATTTGGGAGTACTGCGTCATTGAGTGAACACGTGCGACTGCATTATGCAGGAAAAATGTCAAATCAACAACAAGTTTCTTGAGAAACTTAAGAAATCAGCCACGAAAACATTTCAAACATTAACCGAGAATTATGGAGATGAAACTGCCTAGTGCGCATGTGTTACAATGGTATAATAGGTTTTCGAAGGGAAGGGGGTTAGTGTGGGAGATGATGAACCTGCTGGGCGCCCAAGGTCAGCGATTACAGACCAAAAAATAGCCAAAATTCATGTTATTAGTGGGTTCCCCCTCACATTAGTGGTAAGAGTGTTAATAAATACTACTACATTGAAATGCCAAAAAGACTTCGTGAAAAAGTTAGGGGGAAGCCAGAATTGGTTAGTGATGGATGGCTGTTGCCCCAAGACAATGCACCCACTCATACAGCCCTATCTAGAAGCAGTTTCTGACCAGCAAAAACATTACTGTGATGAAGCATCCTCCTTATTCACCTGACTTGGCTCCATGCGATTTTTTTTTTATTTCCTACAGTAAAATCTTTCTTAAAATGAACCCATTTTACCTCAGTTGAAGAAATTCAGGCAAACACTGAGAATCTCTTGAAGGGCCTATCAAAAAGGGCATTTCAAGAATTCTTACCAGCAATGGCAGGGTCGAATACAGAAGTGTGTGAATGCTGAAGAAGACTACTTTGAAGATGATAATGTCACGGAGTAGTAGATTCTGTACGTACAATGATTTAATGAACCAGTCTCGGTTGTGTGTGTGTATGTGTGTGTGAGTGTGTGTGTGTGCGTGCGTGTGTATGTGTGTGTGTATGTGTGTGTGAGTGTGTGTGTGTGCGTGCGTGCGTGTGTATGTGTGTGTGTATGTGTGTGTGTGTGTGTGTGTGTGTGTGTGTGTGTGTGTGTGTGTGTGTGTGTGTGTGTGTGTGTGTGTCACACCTCGTAGTTGCGAATCTACTTGAGTGTTAAGAGATCTTAGATGACCTCTCTTTGAGAAACATCAAAGGTTGTATCTCATTTCGGATAAGTACCCATATTTTCTCACCCTGTAAATTGTCCCGTCCTCACATGAATTGTTATTTCTAACGTTTAAATTAATAAAAGTAAATTATTGCGAATACCTGTTTATGATTTTTTCATGTTCTATTTAATGGACCAGGAATTACCTATTTGTAATCTCCACCTATGCTGCCTTCGAATCCCTATCCCTCCCACACACACCGGGAACCATAACGATTAGCGAGATTTCCACCTCAGCCTTCATGAGGAGAAGACCGCGAAAATTCGTCCAAATGCTTTATTTTCAAGCAATTATTACGAAAACATACGCAGTAAAAAGGAATAAATTTTAAAAATTCTAAGAACAATTTTTTAAAATTTTTTGTAACATACTAGATAAGTAATAGAATGTTTTCAAATTATAAAATTTTAAAAAAATAAATAAAAGGATGTCATATGACTACAAAACTTAATTACTAATGTTTGTACATTAAGTAAGACAAAATCTTTCGATTTCTCACACATCCATAAATTTAAAAAGAATATTTAAATTATTTAAAATAAATGAATTTTAACAAAGAAAATTCTTACACTGAGATCGAGTAAGATCTTATCCGAAATACGATAAATATTCTGAGGTAACGCTCCTAATAGTGAAGATACTTCCCATAACGATATTCCTGGTTGAGGTTTATTAATGTTTTCCTGGATAACATTAACAATAAAAGAAACAGATTCTCTTGTACCAATTAGTGGCAAAATATCCAACCAAATCTGCCTGTTCGAAAAATAATAATTTAAATTACAAAAACTAAATTATTTAACTATTTTAAAATAATTTTTTAAGAGAATTATACTTTTAATAACGTCTTGCAATTTTTATTATGATAAAAAACATAAAATAATCTATATTTATATTGTTGTCAAAAAATGACTTGAGAGTACTAAAAAATTTCATAGATTCATTTAAAAAAATGAGCAATATAAATAGTTTAAAATAGTATTAGTTTCAAAAGATTAAATAAATATTTTTTCCTGTAATTTAAAAAAAAGAAAAGAACACAGAATTAAATTAGGAGGTCTACATTATTCTCATAAGCATCAGCAAGTTTTTTTCCCGCAGGATCTATGTGTTTTTAAACATGCACAACAAGTTTAAAAATGCCCATTGCATATTCAGTTAAGGTAACTGGGACGTTAAAGTGCTTCATTTTTTTATTTTACTTTTTAAAAAATAGAGGGCATTTTGCTGCATCCATAGATGCATTATTTATGAGAATTCGATAAATAGAACGCTAGAAAATTGAATTTTAAAATTGTAAGCAAATGTGATGTAACTGTGATTCAAGTACACTTTTTTCAAAATTAGTTTTGTATTTAATATGTATCGAAAAAAGCTAATTTTTCTATATTATATATTCAAATTTATTGAAAATTCTACATTTTTTTATGCAAAAATTACGAAAAATTTAAATAAGTTACAAAATTTTGAAATATGTATATATTTTTTGTAATGATAATTATGTCTAGTTTTGGATTTATAAATACTCAGTGTAGTTCTTAAATTATATATCAAGTGGATATAGTTCAAAATGGAGCTTGAGAATTATTCTGAATTGAGTACACAGCTTGTAAAATAGACATTTCGTTTTTCCTAACTGCTTATTGTTAACATTTGAATGCTTATGAATAACTCTATATTTTTATTACTGTTGGTTTTACTTTAAAATAAATATTCATATGTATGGATACAAAACAGAGATTTTTTTGTTATAATTTTTAAAAACAGAGTTCCATTTAAATTAGACATCAAATTAACTTCTTAAATTCATCAAAGATATTTTCTTTGTGTATTTTTATAACAATAAAATCATGTGTAAGGAATTCTGTAATATCCTGTAATGATGATGTCCAAAATGAAGTAAAAATACTAAAACTTATAGACATAAAACTTTGGTATTTTAAATGGAAGAATGTGGGAATCGTTGATAACATGTGTTGATGTGAAGTAGGGAAAGAATAATTAAAAAGACTTCTGAATAATCTAGAATTTTAAACTTACAATTTAAATACTGAGAAATGATGCGAAATAATCCAATTAATATTGGTATGGCTTATATTGCATTCAAAAAATATTAGTTTACAAATCATAGATGAAAATATATTTATTTGCAATGTTCTCATAATGCATTTTTTTGGTGATTCCGGTACCCTTTTCTAAGAATCTACTTGACCTATAGTGCTGATATTTTGTATATTAAAAGATCCATAAATTTTCAACAAAGCGAAAGAATTTTTTTTTCAAATAAACATTCACAAATTTTAGATATAGCACAATTTCTGCATAAAATTTAAAGGAAATTGGAATCACTAAATTCAAAAATTTATAAAATTTTTATGAATTTATGTATTTTTTAAAATTTCATTTCCTTCATTTTATGGATTGTTATGTTTTCAAAAACTCTGTAAAGTTGTGTAGTTATATATACATTGGATTTTATGCATTTATGCAAAATGTACCTAAAGTAAAGAACATGCCTCGAAAATAAAAAAAATAGCTATTGAATATTTATTGCTCCTACAAATTTATTTGTAATTAAAAATGAAATTTTTTTATATAAACAGATAATTTAGCATAAAATATACAGATAATTTAACATAAATATACAGATAATTTAACATAAAAATTTTACTTCCGTTGCTTTTAGTTTAAGTAAGGGAGCCATTTAATTTGGTGCAAAAAAAAGTTCATTTTTCCTTGTCTCAGACGTCCCAGTTACCTTAATTTTAATAATTCTTCCAACTAGATAATATTACATTATAGACATATTACTTAAATCTAATGTCTTTTTAAGAAATAATTTAATTTGTATCAACTAAAAATAAATTATGTGTTTCTTTTCATAATAAACTATCTATTGCTAACAACAAGGACATTTATGTATATAAAAACAGTATATAGAAAATTAAACTATGTTTAATATTTCTAATCAATGATCTGAGATATTTTATGAATATTCTTCATTTCCCTTTTTGTAATAATTATATAATTAACTTGGTTAGAAAAATAAAATATTGATAAAATTTTTTATTCATGGTGTATTTTAAATACATTATAGTTTAAAAACTAAAAAACACCCTTTTATAGTTAATCGAACTAAATTGTTGCTTAATCTTTTAGTCGCCAAATCTGGAAATGGGATCTGAAATGAGTCACCCGATGCGGGATGGGGCCTGAAAATGGTAAATCGTTAATTCTGATGATCCTGATCAGGACAATGGAACAAAGTTATTTATCTATTGTATTGTCAGCGGTCCTGGACAAGTGAAAAAGTGGGTACAAATTTAGTTCAAAGATTCCGTTACATGCAAGTGAGAAGCTTATATAAAAGGGTTTTAAAAATACAAATAACTCTCCTCAAAGTCTTAAACAATTTAAAAGTACCTCCTTCTACAAGGTAAACAAAAAAGTTCTTGCCGTTTTTAATGACCCAAAAGAACATGAAATACAAACAGCGCAGCCTATTGTTAGTCCTCGAAGTAATCACTATCGGCATCCAGCACCTTCTGCCAACGTGTCTCCAGTTGTTCAATCCCCTTGCAGTAAAATTTGGGGTGTGGGTGGGAAGCAAAGAAGCGCGTGAGAGCTTGACGCACGTCTGCTTCATTGGTGAAGGATTTACATCGAAGATGATTGTCCACGGAACGGAAGAGGTGGTAATCTGATGGTGCAAGGTCAGGTAAGTAAGGAGGATGGCACAAAGTCTCCCAACTAAGTCGCTGTATCGTATTCCTGGCCACTTGCGCGACATGCGGCGCGTTATCATGCAATAACAGTACACCCTTTCGATTAACCAGTGCTGGTTCCATCTGATGCAGTGCATGTTGTACATGTTCCAACTGCTGCGAATACAGGTCCGCAGGGATCGTTTGGCTCGTTGGTCGCAACTCATAATGAACCACTTGACGACAAGTCCACCAGATACAAACCATTATCTTGCGTGGGTGCATAGGTGGTCTTGCGCTGTACGGGACAGTATTCTGGGGTGTCATACAGAACTCACTTCTAATCACTGGTCATAATCCGATTGAATATGAATGCGCTACGGTGGCGAGAAAGCAACGATAAACAGGCTGCTACTCGTTGTTGCTTATGAACTTCCAACAGCGTATGAGGAACCCACTTGCTCGGCCTGTACGTCTTACCTAAGCGGTGCAGATGAAGTCTAACCGTTTTACTGGAAGTGTTGAATCCTCTGACAAGTTCACCACAAGTTTGACTACTGTCCTCCTCAATGGCCGCCTGCAAGACTTCGTCATCCAAGGCCTGTGGTCGTGCAGTTCCAGCTTTATCACAGAAGGACAAATCTCCCAACCTGAATTTTTGAATCCAATGCCTTGTCGTACGTTCATTGACAGCACTATCCCCAAACTCTTCACATATTCGGAGATTTGATGCAGCGGCTGATAAGCCCACTTTGAAGTCGTAAAGTTAACAACCCCGAAAAAGCTCCTTGGATATGTCCATTTCGCTTCGCTACTGTAAGAGTTCCTATTGATGAATGTGAGCAGTGGACCTGCGTTTATAACAACTGATATTCCTAATCACGTCATACGCGAATTTACATACTTATTCTCACTTCTTTCAATGGAAACGCGCCAAAGGCAAGAAGTTTTTTGTTTACCTTGTACTTTTTATCCAAATGGGATAAATTCATGACTGTCACATGATAAATGTAATCACGTGCTCTGAATTGAATTCAAAACTAACATTAGACTTGTAGTTCTACTTTTTTTTGTAAAATTGATATTTTATTTATTTCTAACGGGGCTACGGATTGATGTTTAACATTGCAGACCTAGTACATTTCGCGGGAGCTGGTATCACTTTTTAGTACGGCACCATATAGGTGGAATACTATTCCCGCAGGTAATTTTGACGCCCAGTTTATATATTTTCCCAAAGGAAGGTACGTGAGCTCTAACGATACGAAACCGTTCTTCAGAATTTAATTTACCCGAGAGCACCCAAGCCAAAAAGGCTTTCAAGGGATCTTTTACATGCCGCATAATCATACATCATGGACGCTGTTAATTTTCAGTAAAGTTGACATAAAATTTCAGATCTGATAATTGCGTGTGAGAGTATAAAAATTCTTCAAAAATTTTTTAAAAATTGAAAAAAGTTCGTATATTATACGAGTACTTTTAAAATCAATTGTATTTTGTGTTATTATTGTTGACAAATATGTACTTTTTTTAAAAAAAAAAAAGTTCCGGCAAAAAGCAAGACCTGGCAACAGTGAAGAGCATGAACTGATAGAATGGAAATTCGTGTTGATATTTATCACGTGAATATGACGTCACATGTGAATTTAGCCCATTCTGTGTTAAGACATTGATCAGTAGCAGATATACATGCATGCTACTTTTTATATTACTTTTAACTTCTAGTTTAAATATGCTAACACTAAGTGTTGTTAATGTTTTAAAATATTCTCAATAAGTCATCAGTTTGGTGTATGTTACATTTTGGTTAGTTCATAAAGCAATAGACGCGTCAAAAGCAATATAGGTACATAAGATTTTATATAAGCAAGAAAAAATAACTTTAGTCAATTCCTAGTTTGAATGGATGAATAGAGAGTATCTTATTAACGATTGAAAATTTGAACAAGATATATATATAGAGAGAGAAAGAGAGTGAACTAATATTAGGAATTGAAAAAAAGAGCATGATTTGTCTACATTGTTCTAACAATGCACACCCAGTTTGACTAGTTTGGCTGAAAAACCAGTTTTCGATGCCAACTTTTGTAACTGTTTTAACAGTTTGTTACAACAATGGAGACGAATCTAAGTTGGCGTCGAAAACAGGTAGTTAATTTTTTTAAATTTAATTAATGAGTTATATATATATATAATATTTAAAAAAACTGTGTTAACATCAAATGTCATCCGCTACAAGTTTTAAAAAATGTATTTGAACTTGATTGTATAAATAGAACGTATTTTATTAATGATTAAAAATTTGAACATTGATAAACTTATATATAAATAAATATATAGAGAGATAGAGTGGTAAAATACTAGTAGGAACTAAAAAAAGAGCACAAAATACCTGATAATTTTAAACTAATAGTCTTTTTTGTGAAATGTCATTACTATATACTACTATAGGTATCCTATCGCTTTATTAAGACATTTAACCATAAATATAAATTGAATCATTTTAAAAAATCTTACCTTTTAATTTTATCAACTTCACTAGCATGTGGCAATTCGTTGTACTTAACAACTGTTTCTTCAATATGTCTGAGACCCAATGGTTTCAGGAAGGTCAGTAACTTACGAAGAATCATTATTTCTTCGCCTAATAAGTTAGAATCTATACTTTTGAGATCGGCTTTGGCAACAATTTCTGCAAAATCTTGAAGAAGTTTTTTGGCCATTTGTTCCACTTGAGTAAGATTAGAATAGCCGTAGAGTTTAGATATTTCTGCAATAATTCAAAGCTTTAAAATTTTATAAACACTTTTCCACGATTAAAATTAAATTAAGGCTATATTTGTTTAATTCCAAAGATTTTGTTTCAAACTTGAGAATGTGTTTTTCAGTTAATAGGACACCTCAAAGTTAAAATGATATTTACACTTAATCAATAAGAGTGATCAAAATGATTTATTTTACCCTTCATTTCTGTTTAAATCAATCCATTCTAACATTTTTTTAAATATGATTCACATGGTTTTTCCTATATTAAAATATTAAATGGATTTCTAATTTACATATATAAAGTTAAATATTGTGTACGTATTGAATGCTTTTAACTTTTTATACACTGTATTATTACGCATATAAGAGCATTTTAACATCCTTAAATGTGTTCTAAGTATAGATTATGCTCTTTAACGTTGAAATAAGACAATTTTAAATAAGTTGATTTATTCTGTCCATCAAAAATATTTGCGAAACATTTATTGAGAAGATTATAAAAACTGGTACTATGTGTAAATTTTCTCATTAAGGAGTACATATTTCACAGTTTGTATATTTTAAATGGAGAATATCATAGAGTTTTTACATATTTTTAATATTTAAATATTTTTAAAGAGAATTTGATATTTTGTCCGTATCATTACATAGGTAATATAAACCTCTCTCTTTCTCTCTCGGTTAAAAAACTTTTAAAATGAATGTTTTTATCTTGAAATATTTCAAAGATCATAAATACTTCGATTCCATACAAATACTTTTTTAAGTTCTCCAAAAAATATTTTTTTCAGCGAAATGATTTATTATAAAATAAAATAATTTATAGAAATTATAGAATTTTTTCCTCACGTTATGCAGCTATTTTATTACCAAATAAATAACAGATTTTTAAACATTTAGAATACTATTCTACGTCTCAATTTTTGGAAAAAAGAATATAAATAAATTTATACCTTCTTCTTCAACTTCATTTGAGAAATCCTCCAGATTTGTGAATACATTCTGCCCATGACGCTCTGAATTTTTCTCTAGAGAAACTAATTTAAATTTAAGGACAGAACTGAAAGAAAAATCCAACTATTAAATCAAAATTTGTCTCGAATTAAAAATAGGATAAAAATATTATATGAAAAAAAACTTTCTTTCTAATTTAAAAATTGTAGAAAAACTTCAATTCATATTATATGTCTCTCACACCAGACAGACATTAAATGATTCCATACTAAAATGACACAATAATTTAATTTCAATGTGTGCTAATTTCAGAAATTTTTTCATGAATATCTACAAAAGTAAAATTTAAAAAAAGAAAACTCTTGTTTTTATCCTGATTTTGACCATACTGGCAATAAAAATAATTATTTTTATGTAGTAATTATTTGTAATTTAGTAATTATTTGGGATTTAAGAATCAAGACATTTGTTCTTTAAGGTAACCAATTACCCTAAAATATAGTGAATTTTGCCAAAAATTGACAAATTATTTTATGATTTTATTTTATAGGTCATCTTATTAGCTTTATAAAAATACCAAGTTTATTATTTTCTGTTCACTAGAACAAAAACTACAAATGTTTTAGTAAAAGCAGATGCCATTACTTTAAGCAAGGTGTTATACTTAAAAACGCGTTTTACTCGAAATGTGTGTGTGTGTGTGTGTGTGTGTGTGTTTTTAAATATTCAAACCGGAATAGCGATTGCTCAAAAAGTTTTAAAAATAATTAACTGAAATTTTTTCTGTATGTTCTGTATAATAGAAGTGTTTTAACCTTCATATTTATGAACAACTATTTTATTACAAAATTTGCAGTCCCTTATCTTGATATAATCACTGGTTTTTTAAGCAATTTCATATAATAACTAAGATAAAGTGTTCTAGTTTATGAAAAATTAAAGTATCTCTTATCCTGAAGAGTATTTCAAAAGTGAATAACATAGCAACACATCAGAATCGAAACATTGAAAATTTATTCATAAACTTTTGGTACAGAAAGGGTCCCGTTTATGTTATTTTTTGTAAATTTTTCCCCATTTTTCCCCATTTTAATAATAATAATTTCTTTTTTCCTTCTTAATTTTAGCATATTTCTCTTAAAATGTACTGAAGAAATCTGAAAACAACAAAAAAATCCTTATATCTGCATTTTTTCACAAAAAAAAGTTGTCGCAAGTAGTCGGATACCTTAATTCGGGCTTACTTATTCGTTAAATAGGGAAGGAGTCTTCATTTTTATCCGGGAAGGGGGATTCATTAAATCACTCAGTTTGTTAAATAGAACTTCAGTAAATCAAAATCCGATTGTATTACTTTTGTTATTAGTCAGATGAACTTCCAATATCTTACGAAATTTCCCTCCCTTTTTTTTTTCAGAAATCCGAAACTTCGGGCTTGAACACCGCTTTGAAATGACTCTAAGCAATGAATCATTTCCCCCTGCTGTATTCTACATTACTTCTAAACGTAGAACGTAGACACGTCCCTTTTTGAGGATTGCTTTTACCAAGTATTCGCGAAAATTTCAGTACTATTCCGATAATTTTTCATTTATGATATGCGTAATGCCCTCCTCTATTAATTTTTCCACCACTTCCCGACGCAGCCCGTCGTGCTATAAGAACAGAATTCAATCTTTCAAAATACAGAAAGGAGAAAAAAACAAGCGCTATCCACCGCACTAAACACAAAACCAAAGAAACTGTCTCTTAGTACAGCTAACCCAAGTCCTGTGCGTCGGTCTAAAACAGGGGTGGCCAACCGACGGCACGCGTGCCACAGTGTGGCACGATGGAGTTGTAAAAGTGGCACGTGAAGACTTAAAGAAAGATTTGAAAAAATAAAAAGAAATAAAAAAAATTTAATTTAAAAATTGAAAATTTTTTTATAAATTTTTGGTACAGAATGGGCCGCGTTTATGTTATGTTTTGTAAATTTTTACCCTTTTTTCCCATTTTAGTAATAATAATTTCTTTTTCTTTCTTAACTTTAGCATATTTTTCTTAAAATGTACTTAACAAATATAAAAACAACAACAAAAAAAAGATCCTCATATCTCCATTTTTTAGAGAAAAAAAGTTGTCGCAAGTAGTCGGGTGGGCAGACTTTTCCAGGGCAGGCTACTTCTAATTTTTTCAAGGTGCTGCGGTCCACCCAGCACCAGTGGCTCACACAAAGGGGGGAGGGGGGTTCCCAGTTCCAAACCCTTTTCCATAGCCCATAATTTTTTTCGATCGATTATAATCCCATATATATAGTACTTATTATTTTGTTTAGTATTTGTTATTAATAATTTATATTAATTAATGTTATTATTCATTCAATAATTTATTTCTTACTGTTCTTTGTTCCCGACAATCTACAAAATTTTTAAAAAAATATGTTTGGCAGCGTATTGGGGTAGGATATGAGAAGGGTCGACCACCTCGCCACACAGTGGTCAGTTTTCCCGATCTGGCGCACGGAAACCCCAAAAATGAAATTGCGCGAAAATAAAAAAAAACCCACAATTTATGTTCCTCTTGAGTTCCCTAGCCATGTGGTAAACATTTTTTGTCAGTACGCGAATGGAAATTTTCAACAACCATCGGTATATATCGGGTTTGTTCTTTCTACAAGAAACACTTGCGATCGTTTCTTCTGAAAAAGCTTTTGCAGATTTTAGCGGGTTTTTTTTAAAAATACGTGCCATGATAAGTAATTTCTTAATTTGACTTTAAAATAAGGTTCAAGTTCAATTCAAAATTATAAAAGCATAACATTTAGCACAGCATGTAACTCCTACTAACGTATGTTGGTTTTTTGTGTTTAATGGACTAGAACTTTTGGGATTGACACGGATTGATCACGGTAACACTTAAGTCACATAGAGTAGAAAGAGACCTTTAATTTAATACCAAATTTAGCTGCTACTAACTGCTACTCCTATAGTTATTATTTTTTATTCAACGTTGGCCGATGGTATTATTCGGCGTGCCTTATTCGATGTGTGGAAGAAAGGGCAAGATCCCAAGCGCAAAACTAATACTGTTTTGAGATATGTTAGGACTACAACGGACTTTGATAAATATGAGGGTCAACTGCAATTTTAATTTAGAAAATTGTTAAAAATTTCTGCTCGTTTGTGGGGGAAGAATGGATGAGGTGCCGTAGAAATGAAAAGTTCTTCTCCAAGTTGAATGATGTGTGGTTGTCGGGGAGAGTAAGATTTATACCATCCAAATCAACTCCAGGTCAACCCTAAAAATCATTCGGGGAATGCAAAGCCACGGCAAAGAGGGAAAGAGTACGTCTTCTTGCTTCAGCAAGCAAGCAAGAACTAGCATTTGCAACAAGAATGTCAATGCAAGCAGCTGAGAGAAAGAGATGCTGCCTTAATTTTGAAACAAGTGACTACTTGCTCCCCTAGACGTGCTACTCGCCTGAAGAAATCCTTAGAGAGAGAGCCCTTCAGCAAGGATCGGCGAAAAAAATGACTCCTGACCAAGCCTTGGCTCTTTATGTCGACACTAAAATGTCAAAAGGCCAATATAATAGAATAAAAGGAAATAGAAAAGAGTTCCACACTGATATTTACACCAACTATAATAAGCTTATAGAGTCAAAAATCAACTGTTATCCTCCTGGTATCGTGAATGATGAAATATCAGCAGAGGTTCCAATGCAAGCGCTTGTTTACCACATCTTATGCAGATTAGCCAAAGCTCAGGAAGATGTTTTAAAACAAATTGATACCCAAAATAGCAATATATCACTGAAGGCGAGGTTTAAAGTTGATGCATGGTAGACACCAAAAGGTTCGCCAGAGAAAAATTTTATAATTTTAGTTCTCCATCATTTGTTTTTCATAAAAATATCATATTTTGATATTATGTGATTCAAAAAACTTTAAATGTGAGAGATATTAGGCTTTTGGTTAAATTTTAGGATATATATAATTTTAAATTTTTTTTCCTCCAAAATTAATTAAGATTTTAAAAAATCGACCCCTAAAGGTGTTTAAAACATCCTTAGAAATATTACAAAAAAATTAATTAACACAAAGAAAAAAAAGTTTAAAAAATTTTGAAATTTTTAAAAAAAAATTAAATTTGTAAAATTTTGTGAATAATATGTGCAAAATTTTATCTAATGCTAAAATATTATTTTTAAGTACATAAATGAAAAAAAATGCTTAAAGGATGCCGAGTCCTTTTAAACACTACGTATTAACCTTTATTGTATATGTACATTGTTATGTTTGATTGTGTTTGTTTAATATGTTAAAATTTAATTTTTTTTAACATGCCACTCTATTTCTTGTAAATATTCTCCCATGTTTCAAATTTCTGCTTTTGTTAATATCCTTAGATCCTTGCTTAAAAACTAGTTCCCCTCAGCAATCATTTATTTTTGATCAAATTCAAACTTGACATAAATTAGTTAAGACCCTATTCACCTTATTTCTTGGTAAAAAACAAAAGAGAATAACCAATTTACATTAATTACTACGATTTTTGATCATTAGATATAATTATGAAGGCTTCAAAGCTATAAAATAATTTCCGTGCGCCAGATCGGGAAAACTGACCACTGGGCGCCGTGCCCTTTTTAATATATTCATGAGGGCGTCCACTGCCCAGGGTCATTGGTGTGGTGAGGTAAAGAAAAAGTCAACAATATTTGTTATAACTTAATAATAAATACGGAATATGTACTTACCCACGGAAATAAAATAAAAAACTCACTTTTTTGAAACCGTATTTAAAGCAAAACACAAAATACAAACATAATAATAATAATAATATCTACGATGCATTTATTATCACACAATTTAAATACATTAAAAATTAAAACATTTTTATCTAAAGTTAGTTCTTGAATTTATTGTCAGTAGAAGACTGACTGCAGAAGACTAGAAGATCATCTGCGTACTGTCAGATAATCTTGAATATTTCCGTATGCAATTCGTAATGTAAGTACTCTAATCTTCAGAGGCGGTCACTCCAAATTGTCTTGGCGGTCCACCGGTCGATCGCGATCGACGTAATGCCCACCCCTGCCTTAAAGCAATGGTTCTTAAACTGTGGTCCGTGGACCCCAAGGAGTCCACGACGCCTTTCTACGGGGTCCATCCTAGATGTACCATCCTAAAATAGATCCGTAAATCTTCTAGCGCTTGTAAAAGAAATACAGTTCCATCTTTCTCATTAAAAATTTTATTTAACCAATTAAGCACGTTATTCATTTACTTGAAATTAACATTTTGTAATATTTTAAAAAGCTTAGATGTTTACTGTTTTCTTGAATGAAAAAAAAGTGTTAAAAATATCTGTATAAGTAGCAGAGTCAGTCTTTGGATTATTAAGGAACTTTGAATCCCTTAGATATGTGTTGGAAGTGAGGAAGGGGCGCTCAAAAACCTGGGGTTCCGTGATGTCAGGTTAATACATAAAGGTATCTGCGGCTATCGAAAGCTTAAGGTATCCGACTAGATTTGGAGACCAATTTTTTAAAAATTAATTTTCAGAGTAAATTTATCGTTTTAAAGAACATAAATAGGCTTAAAAAACCATATTTATTAAATAAATAACATGTATAACCCTTTGTTTTTCAAAAAAAATATTATGTTTATGAAATTTTAGCAACGTTTTTAAAGTTAAGAAAAACGACAGAAATAAAAAAAATTGCACATAATGTAATTTTAGTTTCATTGATATACTTCTTGATCCCTCTGAAGTATTAGAAACCACAGAATGAAAATTATTTTAAGAAATAAATATTTTATTAGCATTACATTTGATGTTAAGGATTTTTCATCAAAATTACTGCATGTTCTAAGCTAAAAATAGCTGTAAAACGTGATTAATCGTAGGTGTCGTAAAACCTGCGTTTGTTACACTCTGAAGAGCCCATAACCACTATGTTATAAATTTCATTGAATTTGATTGGATTGTTTTGGAGATATAACGTTTTTCGTGCACAAATTATCGTAAAAATTTCATTCTTCAAAAAACGCCTTTAAAAAATGTTTTTATAAGTCAGAAAAAGTAAATGCTATAAAAACAACTTAAAGACTCTCTAGTTTTACGTATTAGTCCTTCGCTCTCAATAAATATATTTCTTATTACCCTAATGGCTCAAACAACATCAAACATCAAACACCTAAAAATCACTTTTTCAACCTAGTCGGATACCTTAAAAGCCGCTGATTTAACGTCTAAAAAATAAAAATAAAAAAAGGTAATTCTCTAAAAATATTTCATTTGATTCAAACAAGTGAGAGACAAAAATAAAAGTTCAAAACATCTTCATCACTTTCGAATTTGATGACATATGCAAGTTTTTTGACTTACCTAATGAAAATTTCCATTTGCTGATCATATATATCAGCAACATGGGCCTCTACCGTTGTAACCTTATCAATAATCAAAACTCCACCGCCAGCAAATTTCATATCATGTTGTTGGAAAAAAGATTTTTTCAAAGGAGTTTGAAACTGAAAATGAAGAAAATTGCTTGTAGAAGAAAATTTTAAATGAATTAATAGGAAATAAAAATATTTCTTTCTGAAATATAGATAATATCATTCCGTTGTGGTGGATTTTCATTATATAATTCACAAGCATAATTTAATTGATTCTGGCTTGAAGGAAATGTGCGACACATTTTCTAGTTTTAAGTTAAGTTGATCTAATGCAGTAGAACCAGTTTTTGTGCGGTCTCTTTTTATACGATTTTATTTTTGTGCGATCTTTTTTTTATCCGGTATATGAATTTCAACGGCTTTGGCGACACTGTTATGTTTTCTATAAATCCACAAATATACACTTCAAGACGCTCTGTTCATTTGTTATAAACAGTCTCCCGACAATGCACGTTCAGTTGCTTTCTCTCAACGCGTCAACAGCCCTCGCTTGATTGAATGATTGAAGACAAAACTTTCAATGACAATGGCATTATCAATAATTTGATAGATTATGAAGACGGACAAGATGCTAAGGATTCTTTGAGAGCGGATAAAATAAAGCAGAGAGCCAGCTTTCCAACAAATCAGAAAAGCATTTTCTTAAATTAGATACCAATTTCGAAAGAATTTTGATATTCTAAACAGAGCTTCGATCATGCATATCTAGTTATTGTGATTTTTACAAGCAACTGACCAACCGACCTTCGTCGCAAAAACTTATCACTTACTTTATAGTGCTAAAAAATAAATCGGATTGTATCTTCAAGTGACGTAAGCGATTTTTAACTAGATCATCACAGGAAGCTGCGCACTTTATATTACGATGAGTAATAGTGAATTATGTACACATTTTGAAAGCTTCTCCATGTATACAATGAGAAACTAAATGTTTTTTAAAAGTTTCCACGTGTAATTTAATTATTTATTTTGTTATGGAAGTACTTTCTCATAAACTCCGTAAATAATTCATGTATTTTCGAAGTGCGATTTCTTTATGCGGTTCTTCTCCGTCGCATAAAAAAATTTTTTGTAGTATGTCGACGAAGTTGTTTGTTATGTGCAAGTATTTCAGAAATTTACGAATATTTTTTTTGTTCGGTTTCTTTTTATGCGGTCCCTATCTACCGCACAAAGACAAGTTTTACTGTATTTTGTTATCACAGATTTCCAAATTTCTCGCAATATATAATATGTCATTAAAAATTCGTGTAATTAACATTTTCAAGAATTGTTTTATTTGCAGCGAAAACTTTATTTCAACGTGATAAAAATACGATTCGAATTTTATAGAATAAAAATTTTTCCATTCCATAATTTGAAAACTTTAATTCACTATATTTGGCAAAATAAATATAAAAAAAAAAATTTTTAAATTTCATGGTAAGTTTTTTTTGTTGCATTTATTTCAAATTTGAGTACATTATCAAAATCAATTTTAAAATACTTCTTAATTAATTTCTAAAGAAAGCGCTGAAAATCGTTTTTCTCTATATCATCTCTAAAGTTATTACGTTCTTCTAAAAATAAAGCAACATGTCAATTTTTTTGTTATAATGGCACGAAATTGAATTATTGCATATAAGAAAAAGCCCACTTAGTGTTTTTAAACGAATCAAGAATGTTGAATGAAGAATGATATATATATGTAACACATTTAAATTATAAAAAAATGAAGGAATAAAAAGGTAAATTGAAGTGTAAGGAATTATATTATAACTTTTATCTACATATGTCGTCCAGGAAATAAGTCACATTTGTCTCTCAAGAAATGACAACAAGACTGCTGTTTTTGTGAGCAAAAAGGCACACTTGTGAGGAAATTAATCAAGAAATTCAGGTTGTGTATAGCTCACATATAATGTCATGTCCTGCCATTACGAAATGGTTCCAACATAGTATGGTTCCAATACACGAGAGATGATCAGAAAAAAAGGTTACAAGTCACAGGATTTGAAAACTACATATTGTGGAGAAGTTTTGTTTCCCCAGAGTGGAGACAAATGGTGCTACTTGTCATACAGCTGGTTTGCGGGTAGGTTGTGAAAATTTCCAGACTGTTCAGGACTGTTGAAATGGCAAGACGCTTAGGAAATTTGTCTCGTTTGAAAGTGCGAGCCTTGATTCGATTTTTATGGGCAAAGAATGTGTCCGCTTCTGACATTCACAATCAAATCATGGAAATTTATGGTGAAGAAGCAATGAGCAGGTAACATGTAGCGAAATGGTGTCCCTCTTTTCAATCAGGCAAACCGCAATATGGCAGTGAACGGCCGGCCAAGTTCTTCAAAGGCAGAAATCAACAAGGCACGAATTGAAGAAATGATTCAAAATGATAGATGGATCTGAGTGAAATCTCGTCAGAGCTAGGACTGAACTATGGCAGTGTGCCGCATATCGTTTCTGATGGCGATATTCCAAGACAGTGCTGTGAAAACATCCACCGAGACCTGGCTAAATGAACAGGGACTAGATTTCTGCCAAGATCGGTTGAACAAGTTGTTCTACGTTCTGATAAATGCCTAAACAGACTTGGTGATTACGTCGAAAAGTGATGGACACGTGTGCCTTTTTATTCCCTTTTATTGTTAATAAATATTTCTTTATTCGACTAGTAACCTTTATTTCTGATCACCCCTTTTAGATGATCGGTGTCAGACAGTTGTCCGAACAACTTAGACCACAACACACCTCGTTAAATTCCGACGTTGTATTTCATTGTATTCCGCAAGCTGAAAGAATATCTGGGAAAGAATATCTATATAGGAATATCACCATTTCGCCAACAATAACCAGGTTAAGACAACTATTATACACTGGTTCAATGATCAGTTAGAAGATTTCTATTTTTAAGGCACTGAATAGTTAGCTCTGCGTTCTGACAAACGTTTACAATTAATTGGTGATTAAGTAAAGATATTTCTTAATATATGTGCTTCGATTGTACTCCTTATCTCAATAAAGTTTTATGGACTTACAGTGTTCGAAAGCAACCTACTGTCTGAATGTCCCTAATATTAAAATGCAGTTTCATGTATTAAAACATTGACAAAGCGAATTTTAAAAAAATATCGGCAATTTCTTAAGAGTTTATGTGTGCTTACGATATAAAAATAATTATTTCAATTCATTAATATTATTTTCAAATATTTAGATAAATGATTTACTTTAAGATTTGCTATCGCATATCATGTTAATTAATTAATGAAAATTGTAATATTCATCGCCGTGAGTGTACCAATCAAATTTAGAACTTAACAATTGATTTAAAACTTATCCCTATTGATAAGATGTTTTATTTTTAAATTAATGCCAAGTCTTCTGCCATTTTAAATTCTACAGAAATTCTGCTTTCTTCCTCAACCTAAACAAGAATTTCGAATTGAAGTACGTTCAACAAAGTACGTTCGAAATAAAAACCAATGATCAGGTTTCTCTGGAATTACATTTTATCTACGATATTTGAAAATATTTCCAAGATAAATATTTTCAAACGTTTCGTAAGAATTCCTTCACGAATCCAAATAGCTTGTAGATAAGAACCAAAAGAAGAAACAACTTATATTCATTTACAGGGTGATACATAAAGAAGTACAGTAGAACGTCGTTTATTCGAACGTTTATTATACAAAGCATCAAATATCTGGTCCAAAGTCCGGATACGTTTTCGAACAGTGCTATGCGTAATAGTTGTTTCACGTGAGGCCAAAAATGACGAGAAAATCCAAGATGAAGGATATTTGGGGAATTTCAGTTGTGTGTGATTTGGTTAAACATATGTGCGGAATATTAGGTCAGTTTGTTTCCAAGTTAGGGGTGTATACGTGCTCTTTTGTTGAGTTGTGAACTTCTATGGCTTCGAATTCAAAACGGAAGCGCAACGTCTTGAACATAGATACAAAACTTGAAATATTGAACCGTGTGAAGATATTCAATATTCGTATAGTGTCCGGTTTTATATACTGCAGGGATGGCATTCGGTTTTTGGTTATCCGAAAGGAGTCCGGTCCCAATTGATTCGGATAAATGACGTTCTACTGTATACACTTTCCTGAAGCTGTAAAATGGTAATAGTCAAAGACACCCAACACCTCAGCAAACCATAAGGTAGATGTACTCTTAAAGTTTGCAATTCAGGCAATAATCTCAGTTCTACATCTGCGAGATTCTCCTAAGATAAATGTGTTTTGTGTAGTGTCCACCCCCCCCCCTTTCACGAGCAAACTGTCTTATAAGTCTCTTCTTTATTGTATATGTAAACTCTACAGTTGATGCCACTGTTGCATGGTGACACTGAAAACTTCATTCGCCAATTGGAAGGTGCACCACCACACTGGTCGACCTACGTACGAGATTGCCTCAATGAACATCTCCCTTGTCCATGGATTGAATGAGCCGTGGACTAAGACATGCCACTCCTCAATGGGTAGCCAAAAGTCTTGACTTAACACTTTAGGATTTCTTTCTGTGAGGTACATAAAGGGTTGAAGGTATTTGCCCCTACCCTTGCTATTGATTTAGCTTAGCTGAAACAGCGCACCAAGCCTCTATCCATGAACTTTATTCAAGTACCTTTACACGCGTTTGGTCGAAAATGGATTGCCGGTCCGATGTGTCTCATGTGTATGGCCAAGGGCTCACACATACAACATCTGTGATAATCTCTAGAAAAGTTTTAAATAATCCCATACAATTCTGCTACAGGTAACATATAATATCTTATATTTTTCTTGATCTATAGAGTATTAAAACTGTATTCGTCTTTATGAATCACCGTGTATTTTTAAAATACTTTTTGACATAACCTTCTTCAATTCCTACTATTAGTTCACACTCTCCTTATATATATATATATATATATTCACACAAATATATATTTATATTAAAAAATATTGTTCAAATATTCGATCGCTAATAAAATACTTCTTATTAATCTACTAAAGTTCAAATACATTTTTTAAACTTGTAGTGGGTGACACTTGATGTTAATACAGTTTTTTCAAATATTAATTCATTAATTAAATTTAATTAATTAATTTTAGTTTCTTATGGGAGCAAAAAAATTAAATTTGTTCCGAATGAAGGCACTAGATGGCGACAGTATACATTGATTATCCAACTACCAGGTATGGAAAATTGCAAGGAAATTTGCTTTTTATTTTGCCATTTCATATTGTGATTCTGTCATATGAAAACATATTTATATTAATTGTAGTTACTTAATAAAAAGTAACTAAAATAAAAAATTTCTTTGTTGACTTAAGTAGGAATTGACTTTAAAATTTTATATATATATATATTACTTGTTTTTTACATATTAACAGCAAAACTTTTATTAAAATTTTTCTTACCGATTCATACCCGGCTGGGCAACCAGCTGCAAATTTATTGTCTGTTCGTCCTCGTTCACACACTTCTGGACAGCCCTGCTTTGCAAAATTGTGTTGAGTCCTATACGCATCGTAAGGAATGTTTTCATAATTGTCTGTTCTGCTAATGTTATAGACAATAATATCCTGTGGAAATTTTGCATTGGGGCTAGACGTTATGGTATAGAGGGAAGTGTAAGTCCCTGCAGCAGATTTCTAAAAATATAATAAGATTTTTTTTTTTAAAAAAAAGTTTTCCCTTTTTCAGAAGTTTCATCATTTTGCTACGAGAAAAACATATTTATAAAAATTATATCTATTATATTACAGTTAATATGCATTATAACGAGCAAAAATCAACAAGATTTTCTGAATTAAAAGGGGAGATTATAACAAGTAGTTTCTTATAAAAGAGAGAACGTACTCTTATACTGATAATTACTTATACTTGACATGTAAAAGTAGTTAAAATGTTGGTTAAATTTTTCCACTTTATTTTTTTTATAAAAAAAAGTAGATATAACATCATTTGTCTCATTAAGGAACTACGTAAGGTACTAAGGTGCCAACTACGTTCGGAACGGTTATTTTACAAAAGCGTATAAGTGGATAATTTTTATGATATTTAGAGTCGCTTAGATTAGACTACAAGTATAAAATTGTTTTAAGAATATTATTACAGTAAAAAATTATTTAAATGCAATATTTTGGCAAAAAAATGAACATAGAATTACATATTTTTAAAACATTCTCCTTTTAAGTAAAATGCTTCGATAATAATAATATTTTGACCATATATAGCTCAGACCTTTGTACAGAGCTTGAACTAGGAGTTTTGAATGATATAACTTAGAAATGGATTTATCCATATTTTAATACAACAGAGTGGAGAAATTTTAAGAAAAAAACACCGTTAATTATTTCAATTGGTAGTAACTCTGAAAATAATGTGAATTTTTGTCTAAGAAAACTATAATAATTCCACAGTTTCTGCAAATAAATAATGCCAATATCGGCAATTCTCAGCTTTTTGTCAACAAATTAGCTTTTTCTCTAATTATTGCAACGTATGTTATAGAAAAAAAAATTTATATTTTATGTTTTATTTAAATTATTAATTAGAATATTGATAGTCCTACTAGGATCATTGCTAATAAAAAACAAACGCATAAAAAATTATGTTTGCATTGAAATTATTATAGATAATATATATGAAAACGTACGCGTTTTTTTGTCTGGCAGTGTTAAATAATCGAACTAATCGATAGCGATTTCTAATTTTGCACAATCGATGTTCTGTACAACAACTTATAATATAACTAATCTCAGTATTATATTTCAGAAGTTATCATGCCATAATCAATCGATATGTTGCTTCGAAGCTCTTAATCAATGCTTCTTACGAAGAATTAGCTTTCAAAAAAAAAAGTCAATTTTACCAATAAAGTTAACCCATTAAAGACAAGTTTCAATTCTTTTTCTTTAAAACATGGATATAAAATCCTTTGATCTAGGTGTGGAAATCTTGCTAATTGAAAATAAAAGTAATTTATAATCAACAACTAAAATATGAAAAATAAAATTAAAGTTTTAGTTTAAACTAAAAAAATAACCAGACAAATGTTTTAAAAAATTTGGAATTTAATGTTGCGTATTTGCAACGTCAGATCTAAATGGGTTTAATAAAAATATCAATAGTGTTGCCAGTTACTTGAAGTTAAACTATAGCATTTTAATCTGTAATTTTCCTTTATGCGCAATAATTAAGAATAATCTCGATTGTTTAATTTTTAAACTCATCACACTTTTGCTCTAAATCTGAATTATCTGAACGTTGCTGAAAATAGTTTTATTAACGTACATTGAATACGCACGCAGATTTTTAATTACTTATATATGCATACAAGTAAAATATTAATTTTATTCCATAAAATATTTCAAATGAAATTCGATTTAGATGAAATAAATAACGTCAAAAATAAAAATAAATAAATTTAATATGAACTGTTCCATAATAACGTCATTATCATTCTTAATAATAGTAAATACTGATTTGTTTTGCTCATGCATGTAACCCAGAAGCGAAGACACATTGTTTTCCTATTTCAAAACACAATTTTTCGTATTTTAAATTGCTTATCTTTAATTAGCTTTATATTCTGCAAGTTTTTAAAATACAGTCGACTCTCAATAATTCAAACCTTCGATAGTACAAACCTCTCAATAATTCGAAGTATATGCCTAGAAAAATTCTTGATATTTCGAACTAAAGCAATACGTTTTGGTACACTAAATATTTCGAAGTAAACTCTGTGGCTGGCCAGACTACAACATGCTATAATTCGAAATTATCTTATAAAACTCTCGACAATTCGAACACTCACTATCATGTGATGTCCTGTAATAAACAGGTTGGAGCTTACAAGTTCCGTTGAGTTGTAGCCCTTTTGATGACCATCTATCTGCTTCCCCTTCTTAGTATTTTCCTGTTCCTCAGGCGAAAAGACACTTTTATTGTTTTCATTCCTTTAAGTGGACAACAGACCAACCACACCTTTTGTCAGCCATCCATATCTTTCGTTTAACACGTGTACTTGCTACACATGCGTTCAGAAAGGATGGTCCACTATTGTGAAGAAGAGATGCGTAGGATTGTGTATGAATGTATTCTTTTAATACAGGATTCTAACTGCTGTAAAATATTTATATTGCACATAACATGTACTTTTTAAAAATACTTTCAAATAATTTTATACATATATACATCTTTTGTTTTATTACATAGTTTCAAATTCAAATATGTTAAAAAAAATTCTCTTCGTGTATATTGGAAATTTTTTTTGCTACCCTTTTGATAATTCGAACTTTTTCATTGGTCCCTCCAACTTCATATTATCGAGAGTCGACTGTATATTTATTTAATGGTATTCTTAAGGCTTAAGTTTAGTAATGATATACACATGTATAATATAGTTTCTAGTTATAATGATACTTACTCTGGTTTTATTGTATGATACCGGCCATCTTCCCACTAATGGCGGTCGTAGTACTTTTTTATCCAAATACAGCTCTAGATTTCTTAAAATGGTTCGCTTGATTTTTTTGGATTCTAAAGTTTCATTGGAACAAAGCGTATAACTTTTCACCTAGTTAATATGAAATTAAAATGTGAATCATAATATATACCATATTTAATAAGAAAAATATGTTGCTTATTGAAAATGTTTTTGAAACTTTATAAATTGTAAGACTTAAAGGATGCTTAAAATTGGCATTATTTTATCTGAAAATATGTTCTCTTTTTCTCCCTTTTCATAATTTATTTCTTTTTAAATTTAGTTTAATCAAAAGATATATATTAACTGCTGAATAAAGCTGTTATACTTTTTTCCATTAACAATTTTTTTTCCCTCAGAGATAGTTCAAAATCTAAATGAAAGAGGACATTCAAGCTGATGAATCCACTAAATTTTAAGTTATTTAATCGAACACCCTTCTAAAAGGATTTTAAACAAATAAATAATGCTTCAACACAGACATCAAAAGATAATCACACACAAAAAAAAAGATTTTGGTAAGAGACTAAGCATTAGATTTAAATCTCGATAAATCTTGAATAAAATTTGTGTGTAGTTCAATTATTTTTTATTCATTCTGTTTTGATCTATTAATACTCGATAGTGCTGCCTGAACGTAATACTTAAAAGGTTTGACACAAGCCACACTCTTTTATGATGATATTAGTTGTTATTATTTATTTAATTTGCATTTTATTGTATCACTAACAGATAAAAATATTTTGTGTGTAATAACAATTCTTTTGGTATTTTGCTAATAAAACTCAGAATTTCTTTTACTTTGTCCATGCTTAATTTTTAAATAGGATACGCAAAAGTCAAAAACAAAATTTAAGGATATTGTATTTGAATTCAATCGCAACATTTTTATTGTAATAGAATTCAAATGAATATTTTTCTCAGATTTAATCAACAATGTTATACATTTCTGTCTCTAAAAATATAATCATTGTAAAAATTGCTACTTTATTGATGATATTGATATTAAATGAAACAACCAATTTCTTTTTTATTTTTATTTTAAGAATCTATCATATTTTTACAGAAAAGAAAATTATATGAGTAAATTAATTAAATGTATTACCTCCCCAACTGAAAATAGAATATAATTTTTAACAACAAAAAAAAGAACTGATGTTGTTAAATAATTAAGTAATGGATTCGAAAAAAAAGGGAGTCTTAAACAGGGCATTTTTATATGCGCAATGGAAGCATGCATAAAGTTAACAACTGTAAAGATTTTGCTTCGCTTACTGGACCAGCGTTCTTCGATACAAGATTTAAAACTTGATTTATAATATACTATTATAGCGACATTTAGTTATGTTAAAAATGTAAAAAGAAAACTATTCAAAAAAATATTTATCATCAATGTGACTATTTTGATAAAATTTAAATTCATAATTATGATAACATATTCGAAATAAATCCTTCTATAAAAAAATCCTGAGGTATATCCCTGTTTAAATATTTTGAAATGCCATACAAAGCAGACAAAACTCTGATCGAATGATAAATAATAGTTGAACCTTTTCTTATTCTAATTTCATTACATCATTTCGTTTCCGTTTAAGAAAATACAGTGTAGTACAACGTTTTCGGATGAACAGAGATTTTTGTTTTTCTGCGGTAAGAACGAAAGATAAACAAATGAAACAAATTTCATTGCTCAATAAGCAACAATCTAAGAAGTATCTCTTAGATGAATGATTACAAAATCGATGAAAAATGTAGAATAATCGTGTAGCTTTGAATGATGCTTGATATCAGACATGAGCACGCCATTTTGGATGATTATCTCCGAAAATCTGGCAATAAGTCTTGTAAAATGCAACATTTTTAGATAAATGAAATTGGACATGGTTATAAATTAAATTATTTAGTTTTAGAGTATTTAATCACTGATTTATTAAGGAATTCATTTAAATATTGCTATTTGTATGTTCTAAATTAAAAGTTATTAAATTTAAAGCAACTTAGCTCTTATCAAGTTACACTATAACATTCTAGAAGGGATGGCTTTATTGTTGCCTATCGGTTCACTTATTTGAAGACTCCAATAGGGAAACAATATTAAATTTATTTCGCTCGTCGAAGGTTTGCGTTTACTTGTTAATTTCCATCACAATCAGGCGACAACCTTTTTTAACAATTTTACTCTTTATTTCTCAAACTTTCAAATCAACATTCTAGTTTAGTGGTCAGAGGAGAAGTGCGTGGGATTCCCACGTTTTACAGAACGCTCAGTTTAGTTACAGTTAACACATGCAAGTTAATAATATAGATAAAAATACAAAAATATAAATTACAAATAAAGTTTAAAAAATTAATAAAGATTGTTTTAAATTACATGGTGAATCAATAATATTTTAATTATGTATTTTTAAAATTATAATTAATTAATAATTAGGATTTCCTGATATGCTCTAAATTCTAGCCAATGTTAGGCTGATTGGTACAGCCATCTAGTGAGAGAATTCTCATGTAAAACTGTCTCTTACAGCTTAAATTGACACTTATAAATGTAAAAATAATATTTATTTTTTCTTTTTTCATAAAAAAATACATAAGAATTTATTTAACCAAACAGTTTTCTTATAAATAATATTTTAATGAGCATACCTTTCCATTTTCATAGCGACACTTGATAGGTATTTTCATATGGTCTTCTAAGCTTGGGCAGGGATCTACTTGAACAAAATCTTTAGAGCTGCTTATATTCGCCAATGTTTTGCTAACCAGAATATTGTGCATCTGACAAAAAAAAAAGTACGATTTTTTTAATTGGCTAGTATTCTAATAATAATAATAATGTAGAAAACCTTAATAATAATATACTGTATTTACTCGAATCTAAACCGCACCATTTTTCCAGCGTTAATACTACTGAAAATCGGGTGTGGCTTAGAATTGAAGGCAAAAATCGTTAGATGTGGGAAATTTAGTTTCCACCCCTTTCAAAAGGAACAATGTAATCTCGTCCATTCTAGCCACTTTCATCAATGACTTATCCCACTCTGCAGTTTATCTCCAGTATTTAGTGTATCCTAAACATAGTTGTCTGCTTGAATTTAGGAATTTTTTTTGTATATGCTTTCCTCTCAGTGTCGCACACAAGGGGGGGGGGTCCTGGGGGTCCGGACACCCTCCAAAGCCCTTGAGTTTTTTTCTATTGATTCTTATCCTATATATAGATAGCGTAAATTTAATTAAGTACTTATAATTAACAATTTATTTTATTAATTAATGCCAATTATCAACTCAATCATTTATTTTTTACTGTTTTTTCTTAACAAAATCGACAAAATCAGAAGAATCAATTGGTGTTGTCTTGAGGTATGATACGAGTTGGGGGACTTTCGACCATGGACTCACCTCTTGGAAAAAATTTTGTGTGCGCTACTGTTTCCTTTAATCACCTAAATATCAAAGATATAGGAAATAGCATTAATATGAGTTCACAATGATACAAGTTTGAAAAGGGAGGCTGTTTTACATGTAAAAAAAAAAACGGAAACAGCAGTGGCCACTGAAAATTTGATACGGATGAAACAAATATACGTCAATAGCGTAATTAATATGATATAATTTTTGCTTGTAAATGTTCTCAACTGTCTTTAATAATTCTTTTACATTCTCCCCTTTACTACATTCTTCAAAAAAAAAATGTTTTATAACAAATGCATTGGATGGCATGGAAGAAAACATCGTGTGGGGAAAAAGTGATGCCTGCACCAATTTCAAAGTCAGCTGTGACATTGGAATTGTGTGTAGGAATCCTTTTCGAAACATAATATTGACAGTTAGAGTAATTATAGAATCATGTATGTGTTTAAAAGTTTTTAATATTGGTAAAATAAGTTAATTATTGACTTATTATTATTTCTCACTGATTTTTTTTAAATATCTCCTAAGTATCGGATATTAATGACCCTTATACACAATTTTATGTGTAAAAACGTGTGGAGAATTTGGAATGCGGCTTAGAATCAATGGCGGCTTAGATTCGAGTAAATACGGTATATTAATAACAGATAGCTAAAGATATGTCATGTTATTTATTTGTGTGTTTCTTATTAAATACAGTTAAACTTGTGACGGATCTACATGCGGTTCCGCTAATCCCTTCTTATATGTTTAAGGAAAATATTTATTTTAACCAACCTTCATCGAGTAAGGGAACGTGATTATGTAAAGAAGGTATATTATATAAATTCTGTTTTCGCGAGTTGGCAACAAGTGATTTGTTGACACGCTGAAGTTGATACGTTGGATGTGTGCAAGTAGGAGTTAACATGAAGTTTGAGAATTAGTTGTTAGTTGAAGTTAACTATTAGTTGTTAGTTAACGTCATTTGATCAAGCCGAAGAGAGTGCCTGCAAATTTCCAGTGTAGGATCCGATGCATTAAAGGTTCAGGTATTGTGCGTTTGATTAAGTAAACGCTAGTTTATTAGTGTGCGACGTAGTTATATTTGAGCGTATCTAAGCTGTCTTAGATTCAGTTAAGGGTCTGTAGTAGTATCCCCGTGTTATAGAATCTCACCTCCGCACTCTACAATATTTCATATACCTTAATGAGAATTGTATTGTGTCTGATCTATAATAAAAATTAATAAATTAGTTAGATTGAAAACATGTCTGTGAATTATTCATTTTCTCCCACACATCAAGCCGGGTTTACAGGTAGACAAGAGGGTTCGGATGTAAGAGGGAACCAAACGCTATCACAAACTCTTAACTCCCTTGCAAATACTAAGATCTAATACCAAGTTATTTCTTATACTGCATTCATGCTTAATTTATCCCTCGAAGGATATGAATGCGCCATTAGTAAAATTGTCCCTTTCGTTACGCATCCTTTAGTGCTTAATTTTATAGAAAGAAATATAGCTTTCAGGAGACTGTTGGTTTTATTTTGGTAAATATTGTTCATATATATGCAAGAATTTTTTTACTTTTCTTTCCTTGTATTTCTGTTGTGTGATTAATTTGATTATCAGAGTTTGCAATTAATGTAAGTATAGAGTGCCATAATAATGTATTAGTGTCGGACTGAGGTTCTCTATAAGAAATTAGAGCTTTTCAAAATAAATTGTCATTATATGTACGAACCTCGAGAATAATTTATCAGCCATCTGGATTTTTTTTAGAATAGACACTATTTTCATCTGCAAAAAATCTATTAATTTCACTGGATGCGAGACAGATATCACAGAGATATACATGGTTGAATCGGTATATTTTTTAAAGTCCAGTACTTGTTTTTAAAATGATATGCTCGATTTTTTTTATCTAATTAATTATCAAAGAAATTGCAGTTCATATTACGTTATACTTTTTGAGAATAAATAACTCTATTATGCTAGCAGCGTATCTGGTTCTGCAATTGTGAATAAGGCAAAATAGCTTTTAAAAAATAATAACATTAAAAATAATTCTGGATTCTGAAAACGATAAAATATCCAGCCATTCTAAAAATCAAATGTTTTTTATTCCATAAAAAATACAATACTAACTATTGCTAAAATACAGAAACAAAACTTTTGCCTAATATTTACATTAGGTTACAGTGAATACGCACAAGTATAGATGCCATGAATTAAATGAACTCTGAAGACAGTTCATTTGCATGATAAGAAAATTAAGTCACGAGAGAAATTCTATGATTACAAAATGGTTAGACGAGTGTTTTGATATTCAATGAGCTATTAAAATGGTATTACTATATATGTATTGAACAAATCAGTACCATTATAATAAATTTTAACATTCTCAACCACTGTAACACGGCACTTTTGTGTGTCGCCATATTTTTTTAAAATTATTAATTATATTCTGATAAAAAAAAAGAAAATCCAGAATTCGTTTTATATAGAAGGGTATTCATGGTATATTTGACATATTCTTTTGTGGATAGTTGGATAAAAATTTTATTGGGTTCGTGGTTTATTTGTGGTAACGGCTACATCTGTATATGAATTACTTTGAATGAAGAGGAAAATATAATTTCGTTCTGTAACAATCGAGATTTAATTTAAAAACATTCGGAAGAGCATTAAATCATTTTGGATTAAAATTAGAGGAGGTGATCTCATAATAGCCAAAAAAAGTTTTAAAATATTGTTGCAATTTTCTACATCTTATTTTCGTGAATTCGGATTTTCAGCATTAACGCATTTAAAAATGAAAAAAGATCAAGACTTTTAAATGTACACGAAATGACAGTGGCATTATCATTTTCACGACCAAATATAAACAAAATTATCAAAAATTAACGAGCTCAAATTTCGCATTAAATGTATTCTTATAATTAATTTGTAATTGTTGTAAATATTTTTTAACATGGAATCTAACTATCATAAACTGTTTTACGTAGTGTGTTACAGATAAGTAAAGTTCTTTTAAACTTATTTGGTTGTTAGTATGCCGCCAAATTTTGGAATAGTTAAAAGTGTGCCGCAACAAAAATAGGTTGAGAATCACTGTGTTTGAACAATGGGATTTTCTCTATGAATTCAATTATCCTGTGATAAATTTATATAAATAAGCAATGTCCAGATTTTTGAAGTTTTCATAATCAGTTGCAGATAGCGACTGGCGCACAACAAGTTTCTGATGCTTTAAGAAAATTTTAAGAGTAATACAAACTCAGACAATAAAGTTCGGAGAACGAAGTCAGAACGACCGATCTGGCAACACTGACGAAACAAAACACTGCACATGCGTAATAGCACGTGTTGACTATCTTCCCCCACAGGTGTTTAGTTGAGACTCATTTGTGTTCCGTGTAAGACTTGTTTTACAATGTGCTTGTGTAAAGTACGTTGGTTCTTAACTGATAACAGGAAAATGAACGAACCAATATCTATTTAAAGTTTTGTTTTAAGCTTGGCAAGACACCAAAAGAAACTTATGTGATGCTGGTATGCGTTTATGAAGATCAATCACTGTCCATGAAATGTGTATACGTCTTGTTCACCCGTTTTGGAAAAGCAGGGAACGTGTTTCTGACAACCCCGTATCGGAAGACTGGCAACCTCCGCCATTGACGAAAACATTGAGAAAGTGAGGAAATTAATCACTAAAGATCGACAATTAACTGTGCGCATGATAGCTGATGAACTTCAAATTAACCGTGAATCTGTGCGACAAATCGTTACCCAGGATTTAGGGGTGAGAAAAACGTGTTATCGATACTGACGATACTCCTAACATCGAACGAAACTTGAAGAGGCTTTTGAACTCCATCCCAAAAGAAGATTTCTTGAAAACTTTCCAGGACATGAATAGCAGATCTCAGTGGAGCATAAAAATGGGAGGTAACAATTTCAAAGGACAGCAAGGTAATTTTCGTTAATATTTCATCTACGTTAATATTACAGGACTATTCACCGAACTTTTTTGTCAGAGGTTGTACTTTTCAAATATTCAGGTTTCATAAGGAAAGCAACAAAAGCTTGTTGTTTCTTATCCACTTGGCCTAGACCATAAACTAGACCAAGTCCAAGAGACCGTGTCGATTAATTAAATTAAAAACAACATCCTCCTCATTCAATAATTGCCCCCACAGAGGCACCAATACATGCAATGATATGGGAGGGAGAAGCCATAGCCGAACAGCGGCAAGAAGCATTAGTCTTCTCAGATCCATTAAATATTAAGCTCTTGATGTGACCAGTCCTAAGTCTAGATAAAGTAGTCTGAGCAACACTAGGACAGGTGCACTGCAGGGACAATCCCAGACACTTAGCGGCATATCAGACATGTTCAGACGGAGACCTCCAAATATTTTTGATCTTGCCCGTGAACAGGGAGTGGACCTCGGAAGCTTGTAGTTCAGAGGAAGAGGTAGTGGGAAATTCGCTGCCCTCCCGAGAAAGCAGATAAGCAATTTCATTTCCATAAATCCCAACATGCGAGGGCATCCATTGAAAGCATACCGAACTGATCTGAGTCAATGCAGCCAATTTCAAAAGTATATACTGCCCCAACATATCCAGGACATTGGACCCATCCTTTAAGAATTGGATAGAGTTTTTGCTGTCAGTCAAAATCCAAGTATCAGATGCACGATTGTCCAAAGCAAGCTTTAAGGCTTCTCTAATGGCAACAAGCTCAGAGCGGAAAACTGAGCTTTTGTGAAGGTTTCTACAACGATATCGAAATTGCAACAAAAGCAAAGCAGTATTAGGATAATTCAGAAACAGTAACTGATTTGATGGTGACAGCTAGATTTTGTGGGGTAACATTTGGAATTAATATTGCCCAATAATTTATTGTTTGATGTAGCCTCCATAATTGTTTGTAATACTCAATAAGTTGTATTAGCAAATATTAAACTTACCGATAATATGAGATCTGTTTTAGTTTTGGCATAAATTTTTAATTCGCCAGTTAGGACAGCCTTGGATACTTGTGGTCGCATCCCTTGAATACCGGCTGTCATGTTCACAGTAAAACTATAAAGATGAGTTTTCCCGACTAAAAACTCTGAAAGTATGAAGTAGACATATATATTAGAAGGGAAAATACGAACAATAATAACTTAATAATTTTTCTGAATTAATTTGTTTTGTTATTATACTAAATATTAACTTACGAGGATAGGTTAACTTTTGCAGCAAACCTGCCGTGGCACCTGTAAAAAAAATAAATGTTTTAATAATTTTTATTTGATATATATCACATTAAATTAAGATTTGTTTCTATTTTTTAAAATCAGTGCAGAATAAACATTTTTTAGATGGGTCTACATTCTTTTGGGAGGATGTCAGTGTGATTTATTATAAAATACACTAAGATAAATATATAGTATATTTTATGACTTATTTGATACAAATGCAGGGAATAATACTGAAACTCTCTTTATTTCTTAAGCTTTTTATTTACCATAAACATAAAAGCAAATAAGAATATTTTAATAAATTGTGTGCATGTCTATCATAGCATGTTACTTTGCTTGCACATCAAAAAAATTTTAACTAATATCTACAAAAATTCTCACAGTTATATTTTCATACATAAAAAAATACTCAAATTTTCAGAAAATGTTTACACGTGTGGAAAAAAAGGCCACGGGCCATGGAATCAAACATTTCTGTACTTTTTTAAAATTCTAATATTGGTTAGATATATTTTTAGCGGAACACATTTTACTTATAAGCCGCAATTTACCCATTACTCTTTTAAAAAAGGACAAGGATTTTATTTTTAATATTTTTTTTTATTTCTAGTAAAATTTTTGATCTATGATTTCAGTTTATCCCTTAAATTTCGGGCTAAAAATTTTTTTAATTGCTTCAAAGTTTAAAAGGAAATTACAGGAAGCTCAATAAAACCAAAATAATCTCTTAAAGTTGTAATACTTTAATTCCCCAAAATTGAAACTTAAAACCTGGAAATGTAATTTGACTTGTTTTGTATTTTTAAAAGTATATAATATTTTAAGGAAATCACCACAGTGTTACTTTAAATGTTATTCTATTTAAACTCTGAAAATATCAGTAATACGCAGAAATTCTTAAAAAATGAAAATTTTATCATTAAAAAAAAACAGTTTATGAGAAGGAATAAAACTTAATAAACATTATAGGATATTTTAAAAAACTGATAAGATATCATTAAGATATTTAAAACCTGAATTTCATTTGGAAAACTTCAATCGCAAATACTTAATACGTAGAGATATCTAAAAAAAGACACTTTAAATAACACTCACTACAATGGTATTGAATAATTATCACAGATTAATATTTAGATTATAAAACTCTTAAGCTTCTTAACAATAAAATGAATGGTTTGTTATAAACTTAATGTCTAATTGACGAATATAATGAAGAATTAAGAAGTCAAAGTATCCGTAGTAATTTATAAGAGGATTACACAGTATTTAAAAAAAATTACACCTCTTTTCATCCTACAGCCCTAAACATTCCCGGTGTCCAAACACACTCAGAATATATTTTTAAAAAAAAACAGATTAACAAAACATTACAAATACTTTTAGGAATTTATATCAATATATATTGATACTTAACCATAATAGAGAATATATAGAGATTTTTCAGTTTACTTAAGATATGTAATGATTAAAAGCTAAGGTTTTAGAAAAAAAAAGAAACGTTTTTTTCCCATTTGTCCCAATTAATTCAAACAGTATAGAAGTATAAAAATGACAGTTTATTATTTTTTTTAAAAAACTTCAAAGAGCAATTAGAGAAAAAAACCGATAAGTATATATCAGTAAAAGCATTACTAAAATAAACTGCATGTATTTATCTAGAAGAATGTACTAACATTTTAATATGTTTTATTAAAATATAAGAATTTGAAGCTGATAGAATAAATATATAAAAAATGTGATATATTTATGAGGCTATTATTGAAATATCAGGCCAAAAAAATCAAAAATTATTCATACAATAAGAGGTATTTTAGGGGATTTCCTAGTATAATTTAAAGGCCCACTTTTGGTAAATGGAAGATCGACTTCTGTTTTTTTTTAAATTTTATGTAATTTTTTGTAACTTGGCCTCTATGTAACGTAGAAACAAAGTAATATATGTTTTGTAAAGCCAGACTCTATTAAATGAAATTAAAAAAATGAATGTGTTTTGACCAAAATTGGTCATTTTAACGTATCTGCAATCCTTAATTCAGAATTATATATAAAATACGCTATTTACTAAAGACACGTCATCGGTTTCTACAATGATTATTTTAGTAGAATTGCTGAATAAATTTTAATTTTTAAAACACTAAGTAAATAAGCATATAGATAACCAAAAATATATAACAAAACAATATCTCACCCGCCACGGCAAGTAAAACAATAGAGGAAAATATTCTAAATCCCATTCCAAAAGAACATTAGACGAAAAGCAAATGGATTCTTATTTTCTGATTACCGCTGTTTAAAATTGCTCGCACATGCAACTTTCAACTACTTTTCAAAAAACAGTCTGTAATGATTCAACTCTAGTTACAAAGACAAGTACTCAATAAACAGATAAGCGTCTCAATATTGTGACCTCTGATTTTTCCCAACGCTGATTTTCCATTTTCATGAGATTCTGAAATTTAATACGTCTACCAAACAACCAAATTTTGATGCCCATGTTTGATCTTTGATGATAAGTACAAGGATCTGAAGATTCTTGGGTTTAAAAAAGCTTAAGGCAGCAAAATCCTGTTTGCCAAACTCCTACTTTAATATTTCCGTGTAGAAAATAATTTTTATTCAATTTTGTTTATATATTTCAATAAATCATTTTGTCGCTAATTGATATTAAACTGTTTTTCATTTAAGTAGTGATTTATAACTGATTTTTTAAACATTAAAAAATGAAACTTTTTTCTTATCTGTATTAATAAACCATTTTTAATGTATCACAAAAAAAAATTTACCTTAAATTTTAAAATTACTCTCTTACGCTGTTACTTTTAAGCATTTATTGTTAGTTTAAAGAATATTTTTTTCCTTAGCATATGAACTTTTATCATGAAAGCACGAAACAAGTGCTAGTATCTATACCGAAATCTAAAATTATTGTAAAATTATCAACTTATTATGAATTGCGGCTTGAATTTGTGTCATGGTATTAGTTTTTTGATAAAGAAAATATTTTTACGCAAGGAGAGGGGAATTTTCAAAATTCTCAATTATTGAAAAGTATTATATAGTCGATATAGCTTTTAAAATTTGAGTATGAGGACTTAAATCACGTTTATATATTCTTAGTACGCGCAAGTTCTTGAAGAAATATATCTTATTAATACGAATTATGAAGAGATTTCATACACAGATGAGTAATTTAAAATATACATAATAACCGTTACTCACCTCCTTCATTGGGTATTTCATGATATTGTATGACTGTGCATTGTGTTGTTGTTTTTGAAGTTATTTATATCTAAATACTAGAAATAAGTTTTCAGTTTGACTCAAAAACATGCTTATTGTCCTATTTTCTTAATTTAAAAATGATGGAACTTGAATTTCTGAGACTTAAATATATTTAGATTTTACATTCAGTTACCTCTTCCTTGGAAGTTAATTTCCACAAAACCCATTCATAGTATATCTGTACTCAACAAAAGGAACATGCTGGTGTGTGTGTGTGTGTGTGTGTGTGTGTTGTGTGTGTGTGTGTGTTGTGTGTGTGTGTGTGTGTGTGTGTGTGTGTGTGTGTGTGTGTGTGTGTGTGTGTGTGTGTGTGTGTGTGTCAAACTTAAAGTCTAAGAGTCTAATAGTTCAAAAACGCAAATGTTCGTCTATGGTGCCCCGGGAGCCTCCTTTAGGTTGATTTCCGCAAAAAACCGATTCTTAGTGTATCTGTACTCAACAAAAGAAACATACTTACCAAATTTCAAATCTGTAGGCTTAACAGTTTTGGATATAAAGGGATGAGTGGGTAAGGGAGTCAGTTAGTCTCCTTTTTTCCTAAATATATAAAGATGATTTATTGCCTATAGATATATTTTCCTAAATATATGTATGAATCATAATTTCTACTTTAAGAAAATAAGTATTTATGTTGACTGCCATCTTACAAGTTTAACATCTTAAACATGCATATTGCAAATTCAGCTTTTTGCCAATAGATCAAATTCTCACAATATCTATATAACTATCAGAAAAATGGAGTTAAAATAAATTCAAAATATTCCGAAATGAACATTTTCTTTTGGAATTTCATCATTAATGAGATACATTTGTTTCTCAAGCTGTACTTCAAAAATTCTGTCTCTAAATGTCTAGAATAATTTTTCAGTTTATTTCATAAGTATTCAAATAAAAATATGAATGAGTAATATCAATTATAAAATAATAATCCTAAATTTTTACTTCATTTCGTATAAACTCTGGTGTATGTAGGTTTCGCAAGTATATATATAATGCATTTTTAACCGCTTCCCTGTTTTGCCCGAACACAGCTCGGGCACTTGGCATGGCATTTCCCTGATTTACGCCAGCGGTGCTCGGAGAACATTTTTCTCTACTCTAATCCTCTGATTTGCCCGTATTTTTTGCTCGTTTAATGTGCAACCGATGTCTCTAATAGACGAGTAAAGTTAGGATTACAAAAAAATGTCTAAACATTTTTCAAGATTAGGTTTTACTGTATTCTTTTAGGCTGATAAGGCGTAAATTTTCTTTTTACTAGATTGGTGTACCGCAAGCTCTGCGAACACAATTTCTTTTAAATTTGGAGCTTAAAATAGAAGAAAAATGAGTAATTGTGAGAGGCTCATAACAGAAAATAATTCTGATATTGACTCATTTAGTCTGAAATTTCTGTAAATGATTCTGGAGAAATGAAAGTTTGTTATCAGACTTCTCTTGTGGTGTAAATAGAATAGACCAGCATCAAAAAAAATTACCCCCCCCCCCATAACAAAAAAAGAGGTAAGAAATAATGCAAATAATAAGTTCTTCCATCTTTTAGATACATCATTGAATGCATCCGTTTTATATAAGAAGCTGCGAGGAAAATTTCAGGCTTAGTATTATAGATCGCCCTATTGAAAGATATGGGGCGGTAAATGAGAAAATAGGATGACCATGAATTTTGGCTACTCTCTTATGGTTGGCAGAAAAAACTTTTTAGATGTGATTCCTCCTACCGATAAAAAATTGAGACCAACAAAGCGATATTTTGCGTGTTGGTCGAAAAGAAAAATTTAGGAAAACGGGTGGAAAAAGAAACAGGACAATTTTTGTCCCGATTGCGATGTTGGACTATGCTTGCCTTCCTGTTTTAAAATTTACCACACAAAAACAGAATTTTAAGAGAATAATTAACTTTAAGTACAATATTATCTTTTTAAATGTAATATACATTTTTGTAAAGAATTCTTTTGGCTTATATCTTCAGAAAAAAGCCAGCTTTTTAAGGAAAAATATGTTTTTTCAATGAAAACAAAAATTAGCGAAATTGTTTAAATTCAGTATTTATAACATTTCTGACTGCTGATTTAAGTATAAAAATTGATTTAATCTTAAAAATTTTACAAAAAATAGGCTTATTTTTTTGACATAATATGGTAGAAAAAAGAAACTGTTAAATGGTTTTAAAAAAAACTCCTGACATATCGTACTACTTTAAGTATCACTTAAAAAGAAAAAAAAAATTTTTGCGTCTTCTTTCACGAAACTACCATTTTTTCCCGTACAGTAGTGAAAAGGAAGAAAACAAAAATTATTTTGAAATCTAAACCTTCTACAACGTGCAAATTAAAGCAAAACTCGAAACCTTGTTAAGACAGCAATACCATTCGCGGACACGGAAAGGGCGCTCTATTAAGATTAAGACATGAACCAGAGATAATTATTTCCACTCTAATATTTAGGGATATCCATCTAGATATAAAAGAAAACACATGAAGAGCTTCATTTGAATCAGATATGACAACTCTTTGCCACATTTTGGCGACTGTGGGCAAGCTGATGAATGGACAGCGCTCTGTCTCGACCACAAGTCTTGGAAATGTCAAACAACGCAATGGAAAATAAATAAAAAATAAGTAAACAACTAAAAAAGTAGAAGTGTGCTCCAAGTAATCCGAGTGTCGACCAACACGTCAGTCACGCGTCTGGGCCCTGACCCGCATCTAAGGTAATAGGATCGGGTGTTTGGGACTCGCTCGCTGGTAAGCTGTTCGAACGTGGCGGTACCGCTTTTCGCGAGTTCTGGAATCAGAGGATATAGTTTCCAGAGACTGTCTGGGAGCACAAATGAAATTTAGATTTAAATAGTGGTCTTTCAATGCTATTTAAATTGGTTTTCTCTTCCTGAAACTTGAGACTGTGTGGGTCGAATGGAGAGCGATGGAATTTCGAACGTTCATAACATTTTGCCAACAACTTGAGTATTTTCGCACGTCATGAAGAAAAAAAAAAGAAAGCTGTGATTTCGAACGGTTTTGTTTATTTTATACATCAATCAATAAATATACAGTCCAGTTATAGTTAAACTGCATTTTTAATTTGAAATTCAAAGGGGGTCCAAACGTTTAGACCTTTAAGAAGAAAAAAATATGATTGTCAAGTTTTGCAAAATAAAGAAAACTTTGAAAATAAATTCGAAAATTGTATTTGCATGTTTTTAATATTTAAAAAATACCATGAAGAATAAAAAAATTATTCAAAATCTTATTTTTTTTAAAAAAGAATTTTTGAAGTATTATTACCTTTATTGCTTTATTTTATGTGGGAGAATTCACATTTTTCACTCTTGTAAAAAATATAATATTCCATTACTTCAAAAAAGCTGAAAAAAAATAGTTATTTCAAGTATTGTGTTTCAATATGGTATTGTGTTTCAATATGTATACCCAGCATAGAAAAACAGTCCTAACAAGCTGAACCTAAAGTCTTGCTTTGATTACAAATGTATATTGTGCTCAAACTGTTATAATTAGACATATGTTTGGATATACTGTAAGTACTATTATAAATTTTTATTCGACCATTTACCTCACTAAATTTTAACGTGTGCCTCCTCTTGGAAAACGTCTAGGCAGTATTTTAGTTCCCGCCAAGTGTTCTTTAACATGTCTTGTAATTTATAAGCATGCAACCTAAGCCTTGTTGCCGAACGTGTTTAACATTTGCTTGACTCACGCTAGTCCTTTAACTTCTGGGGAGGTCCTTAACGCTGCCTGTTTCTTTGAACACTTCATACCGTCACTTTATTGATTTTGCCCCAGGAGATTTGCTTCCATAACAACGTCGAATTTTACCTTGAAAATAAATGGACAATTTCGTTTAGTCAAACCAGAGCACACAATGGGCTTTTTTTTCTTGAATCGAAGCCATTTCTGCAAAAAATGATGTCTTCTTTACAAGTATTCCCCTGGGTCACTTTTAAAATAGCATTTGAACTATCTACTCCACTGAAAACTTCTAAAACTGACCTATCCAATAATACATTACTATATTAAATGGTTATTTTTTAATAAATTTTTATAATCAGGACAAGGCTTTTGCTTCATCCTGTATTATTATTCGTAGCAAGCCATTTTCCGTCTGCCCCCATAGGGCTTGCATATCTCTGGACTGTTTTCTTGCTGGTGATACTCTTTTAAGATTTGCAAGGTCTTCGACCTTCCACCATTTTAACATGTATAGCTTAAGATAGTCCCCAGGTAAGGGTACCCTAAAATGTATCAGATCTCAAGTAACAATTGATGATTGTCTGGCAGAATGTATCCCAAGAAGATATATTAGGAATTTTTTTCACCCTTTGCTTCTACTTATATAAGGATAAAGAGAAGCCTACCAAGTACTGATTTTAATATTCCATGTGCTATTTATAAGCATTAATGCATAGATTCCTAACCTTTTTTGAACTGCCGTCCCCTTTTCTTGTGAATATTTCCATACCCCCCCCCCTCTTCCACTCTAGAGAAATAAGAGTGTACATATTACATGGTGAAAACAAGAATTAAATTTTTAAAAATATTCCTTTACTAATAATAAATTTTCTTAAATTAAATTTTTTTCTAAAGCCCCAATTTTTTTTACTAGCGAATCTGAATTAGCTATTACCACAAATATATTTAAGTGTGTAATACTATATATTTTAGTTATAGATAGAATATTGTTGGATTTGAAATGCTATTGAGTTTCTTCTTTATTTAAAAGAGTAGAATAAAAAAGTTTATCTTACCTGTTATAAAGACAGGCAAGGGTTTTTGATGATATGAAGTTATTCATAATAGACTATTGCTTTCAAAATAAATAAATTGGAAATTTCAGTCTTTAAAGAATCACACGTTAATTCCTGGTTAACATATTTAATTATGTTTCTTGGATAATGTACGTATTGAAATGCAGTGGACGAAACATTTTTCCTACTGCTCACAGGCTAAGATAACACGTGCACTACAGAAATTAAAATTTACGGTATCATTCAATTTAATTTAGGTCTGAATGTTATGTAATCTGAAAGTTTTTCACACATCCACTTTTCGAACTATCGAAATATATGAATTTTTGTACATGGGATAGATATTATTTAAATACATACAATCAACATAAGATCAAACCCCTCCCTCAGACCAATAGATTTTTATTTTTTATTTTGGAGATAATCTCTCGGTGCTTGGGGTTTCTAGATTATAACCCTTTTCATCTCTTTAAAAATGTCCGTGTACGCCACAAGTTATCACAAGTTTCTCTATACAATTCTGCCACACTTCTCGAAGCAGCCTTGAAACATATTTTTTGAAATTATGCACTACTGATCCTTTGCACATTCTAAATGCTTTATCTAAATCAAAATTCCATCCCTTTTCCGATTTTTTTTTCTGTTTCCCAGAAATCATCAGTATTTCAGAAAATACAATTACCGTAAAATTGTCACATATAGAGCACTATGCATTCAAGCTGCAATGTTTATTTTTTAGGTATTTTCGCCGCATAACGCGCACCTCCATTTTTAGGAAGAAATTCACGTGCGCAATGCTCTTGTGTTTTTGAAGTCATTTATTAGAAGTATTATTCCAAGCTTCAGAAAAAAAAGTATATTTCTAGAGCAACAACTCTTTAAGTCTGTGTTTCTCAAACTTTCAATATTTGCGACCCAATATTCAATCATAATTTTCCTCGCCCCCCCCCTTCCACACAAATAAAAATGCATAAATTCAATAGTACTATACCTTGACACTAAAGCTACGATACGACTTTAACCTCGTAAGTGCCATCGGCGTATATGTACGTCTCTCTCAACCGGTGCGCTAAATTCCCCAGACGTACACTGCTGCCCACCGTAAATGCAACACCAAGAAAGACAGGAGATAGCACAACAAAATTTATTTTGTAGATAACATGTTAACCAAGTATCAAACATTAAATTTATAGACTTCTGTGAAGTGTGGTTCCTGCCAGAATCAGTAGCCAGAGTAGCCGCCCTTGTTGGAGATCACCGCTACCACATGCCTCGGCATTGATTCAAAAGAGACTTCGGATGTCTTTTTGGGGTACAACAGACCAAGCAGCTTCCACACGTTGTCAAAGTTGATTTGGGGTGGCAGCTGGGGGTGTAATCGGGGTCAATCGTTGAGCAACCATGGTCACATGCTTTCTATCGGCGAAAGATCCGGAGAGCGAGTCGGCCGGGGAAGCAATTCAATCTGGTGGTTGACGAAGAACCTTTGAACAATGCGTGCCACATGTGGTCGCGCAATATCCTGTTGATAATATGGCTGTGACCAAGCCCTGAAGGTAAGGAAGGTCAACTGGCTCCAACACCTCGGAGATGTAGCGCTGGCTGTTTAAAGTACCGGCAATGCGTACTAGAGGAGTGCGAGAGGGATATCCAATATCGCCCCATACCATAATACCCGGTGCAGGACCAGTGTGGTTGTGCATAACGCAGTTGTTCAGCATCCTCTCTCCACGGTGTCACCAGACTCGAATCCGACCATCGTGGTGTTGCAGACAGATGCGTGACTCATCAGTAAAGACAACTTCATTCCATTCTGCAGCCCACATCCTTCTTTTATCGCACCATTGTCGGTGGAAACATCTGTGGTTCGGCATCAAGGGTAGACCAAGCAATGGACGTCTTGCGGACAGACCACTCTGCTGTAAACGGCGTCGAATGGTACGTACAGACACTAAATGATGCGTTACAAACTCAATGTGCTGTGCTATGGTTCGTGATGTGACTGAGCGATCCGTCACTGCCATGCGCACAATTTGCCTGTCCTCACGTGAAGTGGTGCACTGAGGAGGATGCGATCGACCACGTCGGTCCGTCATACCCTCTTGCATCCAACGGTCACATATCCGCATTACAGTTGTTTGGTTTCGTCCAACACGACTACCAATTTCCCTGAAAGATAATCCACAATCTCGGTAGGTCACTCTATCCTTCCTCTATCGAACTCGGATACTTGATCAAAAGCTGATCGCTGTTTTCTACGAGACGTAACTGATCGTTTTTTGAAAAACCACAAATAAAACACAATTGCCGAACTTGAAATCGTCGAATTCTCCAAGCCTTAAATAGCGCTTTGAGGTTGCGCCACAGGCGTGTGTGAAGTGTGTCTGCGCTGAATTTCTAATCATTTGCATATCTCACCTCCACTAATGCATGTTGTAAATTTCATGTTATTTGCGTGCTTCCTTCAGGGTGTTGCATTTACGGTGACCAGCAGTGTATATATACGTCTTTCCAAAGTACGATCTTTTATGTGCACTGCTTTTCATAAAATAATTCCGAAGGCTTTGGAATGCAATAAAAGGACCTTGACAGTGTGTATTTACGAAGGATTTACTTATATCAGAGTATTTCTTATTTGTTCATTTTCTTCCCTCCACCTTCCCCTAATACATCCCACACTCGCTCCTACATGGGAAACTGAGGCATTGGGGAGCGAATCTCGTAACTTTTAATCGGCAGTTATAAGTGATTATTTATAAACCGTACAAATTATAAACATAAATGTTAATTATTGTGGATAATTTTATATATGACAAGCCCATGGGTTACTGGTAACACTTATTAAACTTATTCTTAACTTGATATTGTTAAAATAATTATAAAATACATTGTGCAGTACTGATACATTTATAAGTGTATTATACCAGTGTAAATGTTAATTTTGATTTTTACTATGTCAGAATGCATTTTGTTTGTTTACTTTCAATAAATTAATATTTTTTTAAATAATATTTTATTTTTGACTTTTTAATATGCTCGCGCCCCCTTGTAGATTAATTACGCCCTCCTAGTAGGGCACTCCCCTCAGTTTGAGAAACGCTGCTTTAAGTTCATAAAGATTATCATTTCTTTTAAATAAACAGTATTTCGATTTATGTAGAAATCTAATTCTTTTCGTATGCCCATCTTTTTATTTTTAAAACTCCCATTATTATACCCCGCGTATAAAGCACCTCCGTAAACTTCGATCTTATTTTATTGTGTTAAAAATGTTCGGTATACACTGAATTTTACAATAAGTTTAATTTTTGCATCTTTATACACTTTTTAATAGATTACATCTATTAAAATTCATTTGAATTTTTGTAAAAGATTTTATTTTTTTCGGCATCCTTCAAAATCTACAAATTAGTAGTTTAATAGCATTTTATTTAAATATTAAAAAAATTAATTAGGTTACTTTTTACAAATATATCAAATATGTAAGATAATATAGGGTTCTTTTGTTAAAATTTACTTTCTTCGAGAAGATCGCATTTATAAATTAGTTTCTTTTTTATTCTGATTTAATACATTAAAACTACAAAGTACCCTTTTCAAAAACATTTTATGGAGACAGTAAGAGTAAAAATTATTTATGTTTTATATTCAGATTATTAAGTTGATTCTGAAATTAAAAAGTCAGTTTAACCAGCCATTGTTTTTTAATTTTAAAAAAATTAAGAATTTTTGAAGTTTTTCCAAATTTTTACAAAAGGCTCACTTTTTTACAAAATTTTTTAGTCATTTTAAGTTATTTATGTTTTTATATTATTGCAAACAAAAATTAGTATAAATATGAAATTCTATTTCGTTTTTTGTTGATTTTTAATAATTATTTTTCTAGAAAAATCTGGAAAAAACATAAAAATTTTTCAAATAGTAATTTTAGCATTTTTTTTTTAAAGATAACTACATCTCAGCCCTAAATCCACACAAACTTTTATAGAACGTACGTTTAGAAGTATATACAAATTTTGAAGATTTCTCTATGAAGAACAGAAAAAAAAGCCTTAGGGATTAAAAAACACTTATACTTTTTAAATAGAAAATTTGAGAAAACGCATTTAAAGTTTGTAACGGCATAAGACAAAAACTTATAATGCCCGTAAAGTTCTAATTTTTTAATATTTTATTTTCAATGTTTGTTCTACATTAAAGCACTATTTTAAGTAAATATGACTGAAAATATTTTTTTAATTCAAAATATATTTTTGCATAACATTTGTTGCGACGACAGTTTATTCAGCTTATTTTTAACCTAATATTTTCACGAAAGTTTTAAAACACAAAGCATTTATATACAAAATAAAATGATGCTAACTTAAACTAAAAAGAGTCAGGCTTGTTCAAAAAATTTAATCTTTTTTTCAGTTTCAATTCGGGGAGTTTAGGAAATTTTAGCTATCATTGTATGACTTTAAAATACTAAAATATAGTGCTACAATATGTTTAGTATAATGTAGTTTTTTTTTGGTTCCTAGGAAATATTCAGTTTTATCTGCAATATTTAAATTGAAAATACTTGTATTTGGAAGTCTAATTGCAGTATCAGCTGAGGACTGATTTTTAGATGCATCATTTTCAGCAGTATTCCATCTCTTCGAAATATTGTTTCTCATAACAACCTCAGAATGTATAACCCTGACATTTTCTTAACAAGGAAAAATTAAGGATAAAGCTTCTAAGTTATATAAACTATTTTTAAAGCAAAAATTGGCCTTAAAATCAATTTTAATTAATTATTTATGAGAATTCAAAAAACTCAAAACATAATCACGCAGAAAGGATTTTAGTAATGCAGAGTAATGAAAATTGGAATCAATAAACATTTCACACTAAAAGAGTTGATTGTGCTCACAAAAATGTTTTTAATTAATTAAATTTAGGAGTGAAAAAATGCTTTAAAATGAAACCGAAACCAAAACCTAAGCTCAGAAAACTTTAAATAACTTAAAAACTAACTTCTTAACAGATCTTAAATTTGTTGGCAAGCTTCTCAATGATATAAGCCACAAAAAAATGCAAAAAAAAAAAAATTCGATAATTATGAAATTTGTAGGGTAGTCTTAAAAATCTGAATCTTTGTCATTTCAATTGCTAAAAAATATTGGAAACTAACTGATGGTTTATGAACGTCCCACTTTGAAACTACACGAGGGTTATTGGTGAGGGACGTAATTTTGAATCACAATCGACAAGGACGACAACTGAAATGGCAAAGCACTCTCCCATTTTCCATTCTACGCCAATGGGAGAGTTTTGATAGATTTAATAGTACATTAGACCCCCTCCCATGACAGGTCTTTAGTGGCAGTGGGACTTGTGAATCCTCGAATTCACAGAAACAACATTAAACCCAAGTTCGTGGCTATGACCTTTCGGCTGTCGAAGCCTTTAAAATATTGAAGAAGTCAAACCATGATTTGCCCTATTGTCATCCCTATTTTTATTCGATTTGATCTTTCTTTTAGAAATCATCATATTCGTTAGCAAAACTATTTGTTCTTCTGAATCAATAACGGATTCACATTTGCCTATATATATATATGTGTGTGTGTGTGTGTGTGTGTGTGTGTGTGTGTGTGTGTGTGTGTGTGTGTGTGTGTGTGTGTGTGTGTGTGTGTGTGTGTGTGTGTGTGTGTGTGTGTGTGTGTGTGTGTGTGTGTGTGTGTGTGTGTGTGACTTTGTTCGTAAACCATCGTACCACACTCTGAAACAATATGAGGACTCTATTGGTTTCGGACCTCTAAATTTAGAATCATGGTCAAATGACACCTGAGCTTGCACCACCTTTTTAAATTTCCATACTAAGTCAACGGGAGGACTTTGAACCTCGACAAATATGACGTACATCAACCCTTCTACAGGACGGATCGTCAGTAGAGCTAGGGCTCGAACTCATGACATGTCATCCAACTAGTTTGTGACCATGACGGCCGAGTGGTCAGGGTCATTTATTACTTTTGAATGTCTCTTTCCTATTTATTATAATTTGAATTAGAATGTAATAATATTTACGATGAAATAAATAATACATCAATATTCTATCAGAATTATCTATCGGAATTTTCGGATTTTTCTAAAAATAACCTAAGGGAAATTATTTAGTAAGAAAATATAAATGCTCACAATTTTTTTTACAAAAAAAAAAAAAAAAATGAAGAGTCAAATAAAAATTGTAGAACAGAAGCCCATAAACACTTTTTTTTTTCCTTCTAGAAATTATAAGAATGAGAAAAGAAAGATTGATACTCGTATTATCCAATTTCAAACACGCGCCTGGGCTGCATTTCAATACCAAAACAAGCAAAAAGGCTTCAGCCGATAAATGGAATCACTCCAAAAAAGTGGGAAGGACCGCCCAAAAAGCTTTAATTAGACTTTGTCTCAATTATTCTCGGGCGACACAAGTTCATTGAAGCGATCCTAGCTGTCAGGTCGGACGCCATCGCGTAAAGAAATCCAGAGGGTGGAAAGTAAAAAAGCGTGAACGGATTAAAAAACTACAACCCTCTTGTCAAATCAAGGAGATTGCTAACGATCACGTACGACAGGGAAAGGATAAAAATTTATCGAGTGAGTCATAGATGTGTGAATACTGCCAAAAATTTCAGGAAATAGACAAAAATTGCTTTGATGAATTTGTTAAGAGCTTACATGTAATGAAATGTGAGAATAAAAGAGTGCTTTGTGTTACGTATTCAAAGAGCAGAAAAAAATTAAAATACAAAAAAATACTGCATTGAAGATTTCTTCATGTCTAAGAACTAATATTAATTTTCAGTTATTTTTTTCCAGAATTTTTGTATCAACTCCAATAGTTTTTGAAAATACATTTAATTCGATGATTTTCAGTAATTACAAGACTGCTTTTCAGTAATTATAAGACTGCTTTTCATGGCATGTATTCAATATATTATTACAATGCTAAGTTCCTCTTTGAAAAAAATTCTCATATATTATTAACTGTAATAATATAAATCTGTAATTTAAAAATAACAGATTAGGCACAAAATTCTGTCTCAGATTAGTTCTTTCATTTTTGAATACACATAGAATTTTAATATTTATTTATTTTAAAACTATTTCATTACTTAGATTTAATTAATTTCTCTAACTCACACACACATTTATCGTAAAGAAGTTCCGTAAAGAAGATGCAATTCTTTCAATGCACTTTTGTTTTTAAGTACATCATTTCAATTATAAATATTAACATAAATCATGACTATTATCGAAATTCCAAATCTATTTTTACTCATTTTTGAAACAATTGAATATCAGGTATGAATTTGCTTTTTTGCTCTTTATTAATAATGTAACATAAAATAGAGAAATTTAAGTGGAAAATAAATCTCTTGCCTGCAATATATGAATTTTTTTTAATGAAGAAATTTAAAATGTGTAGAAAACCAGTTTAAATTAATTCTTAGAAATCATAAATACTTTTTTAAGCAATTGTTTTTCATTTACACTCTTGAATGCCTTTTATTACATAAAATAATGAGTATACGTTAGCTCATATTGAAATGCTTCTTGTATGTCTTCTGTTTAATATTTACAGCTTAAATTCTTTTACGATTTCGTTTGTTGCAGATGGTTTCTAGAAATATATAAAAGGCCTAAAAATAAAAATAAATCAAAATATAATGAATATATTAATTACTAATTCTTTGGTGAATATATAATTATTTGTATGCATCATTCATTGATTATAACGAAAGTGAGTACAAAAAGAACATGAAAAAAAATAATAAGTGCGTGTGTGGCAGGTAGTTTCAAAAATCATTGAAACACTCACTGAATTTATTAAAATTTTATTTGAATCAGAATTATACAACAAAATTAAACTGTTTCAGAGTAAACTATAAATTATCTTTTCAAAATTGAGGAAAGATTATTTTTAATTGAAAAAATGATTCTTGAATTCTAGATGATAAATTTTTATAAAAATCTTATTCTTTGGGATTTTCTAATATTTTCTTATAAATATTAGAAAAGGATATTTATATATAAGACATATATATATATATATATATATATATATATATATACATATATATAATTCAAATCTATTCCGAGAGTTAAATTGTTTATTTCGTTTAAAGGTGCTAAAAATAATTTGAATTATAAAAAAATGAAATACTTGGGAATGATATCTTTCTCAACACTACATAACCAACACAATGCATCTAAAAAAGGGATAAGAAAAGAAGTAAAAACGGAACGCGTTTATAGTAAAATATTAATACCTTATATTTCAGTTTTTTTTATATCTTTTTAGAACCGTATATGTTTTAAAATACTGAACAAAATCTGTATGATTGCTTTTGTTGGGCTTTTTTTGGTTGGGGGGGGGGGTATTTCTTAAAAGAGATGAAATTCGATTCCGAAATTCATATTTTACAACTGTAATAAGCGATATAAAGGTTGTTTTCAAGCACTTAAATGATGATCACTCGATCATATGAGCACATACGATGAAGTGATCAAACAGCCAAAGAAGTTGAGCTTAAATTGAGACAATTAAAATGATACGGAAAACACTGTACTGTTGAATAACAACCCCATATAAGCCTTAGAAGAAAAGTAATATTAAGATCATTTTTGTCTGAGAATACACTTTCAATCATTTCTAGTAATTGTTGTATACATCTATGTAAGTTTATACAATGCATTAATTGTTTCTTATCCCAGATGGTGTAGCTCAGCTACACACACCATCTCCATGAAACCAAAAATCTCCAAAAAACCCAGTAGTAAAATAGGATTTCCTAAAACCTCGTCAAAGGTAAAACTCAAACAATTAAGAAAATGACTGGGGGAGACCTACTATGCATTAATTGTAAATATCATTACAATTGAGGAGTTGCACTAAAAGTTTTAAAAATGCCTCTTTCCAAAGGACATTTTTATTCACGAACAAGATATTATACTATTGTGTGTTATCAATTATCACAATAATATATCTTGATTCATATACAAGCATAATTTACGACAATAAACAGAATTTCTATATTCTTTTCTATTCCTTTTCATTCTATTCCTTTTATTTATTCTTCTATTCTTTTCATAATTGTATGACTTTGATCACCTTCTGTTGTAATCTATTATGAACGACATCTTAACTTCTATTCCTTCTTCTACCAGAATGTCATTTCTCTACATTACAACCATTTTTCTTAGCAAACGGCATATCTCTATTCATTCATTATAAATCTTCATAATATATTTTATTGCGACCTCCTCTGGCGTTTGTACAAGAGTTGGTGGAATGAAGAACTATCTTCACAAAAATCAACAAGCACTTTATCTTTATCCTTCCAGGTACTATAATTATTAGTTGTAGCTAATGGGGAGTTAGTTTTAGCCAATATTAAATATTTATGAGAAAAGAAAGTTTCCATTTAATACTGATACTCAGCTTGATTCCTTGAACTCAAGCTATGATATTCCTAATCCTTTCTCTGTGGATACATTAAAAATTCAATTATGAACTATAATTTAATCTAAAGTCAACAGTCCATTTGCTGTCTTCCCTCACGAACTCAATTAGTAGTTCTTTGTATATATAAAGGGACGTCTTAAGGCATGGGCATGGGCCCAGGGCCTCAACCATGAAGGGGGGGGCTGGTTTAGTTCCTAACTCAGTCTCAGTAAGATCATAATTTGAATAATTTTAATGGTTGAATGTTATTTCTTGACATATTCCCTAAAAGACTGGAAGTTTCAAATACAGCTCAGCAAGCAACTCTGGCAAGATTGCATTAGTAGGTGATGACAGTTGTCCAAGTCTAGACATAGAGTAAGCAACAAACTATCATTACTCATTTACTCGAAATGCATCAGTTGGTCGAGAAGATTTGTGCCTAGATTTGTGAGATACTGTATACTATATACTTTTAAGGTCCACAGGTAGCATAGGGGCCCAGGGCCACAAAAATTCATAAAATATCTCTGGGCCCCTGGGCCTCAAGAATTCTTAAGACGTCCCTGCATGTGTATATAAGCCATCAGGGACGTCTTAAGGCATGAGCCAACTGGGCCCAGGGCCTCGATCTCGATGGGGGCCTCGTTTCGTTCTCGGGTCTGTCTTAATAAGATCATGGTCCGGATAGTTTTAATGTGGTCAAATATTATTCTCGTACATATTCTCCGAAAAACAAGGAACGTCAAACAGCATGTCAACTGGAAAAAGTATGACTGTGTTATTATGTGATGACAGCTGTCCGTGTCTACACCTAATATCATTGGCAGTCATTCAACTCATTTAGTCGAAATGCGGCCATCAGTCGAGCCGGTTTAGACCTAGGTTTTTGAGATAATGAGTCGTGCAGATTTGTCTCAAATTACCGTTTGAATGAATATTTGACAAAATACATGCTATATACCGTCTACTTCTAAAGATCTGAGGTAGGGCCTACATTTGTATATGGGCCCAGGGCCTCAAAAAATTTCTCTGGGCCCGGAGCCTCAAAGAGTCTTAAGACGTCTCAGTAAGCTTCATCTTCTTTATAGAAAAAGGTTCTTAAATCATGCAATTTATTATAAATATTTCCCCTTGAGAATAAGTAGAAGGGCACAAAGAGAACCCGTTACAATTTTACCTTATATACTTAATTAAAATTTTGACCTTTCCACTAATGAAAAAAAATGTATGTATCGTTTTTTTCTTCATGTGCTGTTGAAAATGGTTCGTATTTACACTCTGAAATGAGCAGTGCTGATTTAAACTCATTTCGAGCCCTGAGTGCAGAAGATCTACAGGCATCCTTGGTACTGAAGGATCGAAATTTATAACCAGAAAATCTGGTTAAGTCCAGCTTATCCGGGTTCCTGGGCGCTCGCCCCAAGCACCCAATGGATAAACCCGTACTAGAAATGTGAGATTTTAGGTAATGGATTTCTTAAGTCTCTTACATTTCAGACATTCCCTTCCCCCAATGAAAATTCTGAACCTAACCGACCACCAAATATACTTCTTTCCGTCGAGAACAACCCCTCTTTAGCGCATTAAGATGATGCGTCTCATCGTAATTGGTCTGCCGAAAAATCCAACACTCACAGACAATCCGAACAGTGTTCTAAGCGTAATTCTAAACATTAAGCCAACTCAAATGTTTACCGTCTTCTAAATGAAAAAAAAAGTTCCAAAGTGGCGTAAAAAATTCCGTTTCGAAACGCTTTAACGTTCCGCCGTGCGTCTTACGTCCCCTCACGTGGGTGGTAGAGGGGGCCCACTTTGATTGACAGCGGCGACTTCTCGGGGAGTTCGGGGAACTGAAGATACTAGGACTAAATGTTGATAATTGGCTCCATTTTCAGCCTTTTGAGATGCTAATTGGTAGATAGATGTAGATAACGTTGTCGGCCTTTTCTCGAACAAGATTAAAAGAATGTTAATATTTCAGGTCAAAGTTTGGATCGGTGTTTCAAAGAACTCCTTTTTTTAATGTTCTCGTCTAGGATTTACATTTTGCCCTTTATTTAGTTTCTTTGTAACAGTAATTATGGATCGTTTCAATTTTCTTACGAGAAGGTTATCCAGTAGTTTGTTGTAAAATAGAAAATTCGTGATTATTTATTTATTTCTATTTAATATTTTTAAAGGGTCAAATGAACAAAAAAAAGGGTTGAGTTGCAGATTAAAATCTTTTTTTATTGAGTTCTTAGGGTCATTTATAAATGTGCAGATGTGTATCTATTAATCTTTCTAATATTTCTAATTTATTAGTATGATACTGTTGCCGAAAGTCGTTTTAAGTGATAAAATCAGTCCTTAAACGAGCTGAACAAAATAAAAAGCCTTGATTAATATATATATAAATAATACATTTTAAATACTGCATGGTTAAATTACTTGAAACATGGTATCAAAAACATAAAACGTATTCTTAATTTAGCTCAACGCTTTAAAAAGTTGTAGAACCAAAATTTAAACATTTCTTAACAAATAGAATTCTTTTTTCACTGCAGTTGATTTATAACCATCCTAGTTTTCTATACTTTTTAATTAATTAATGAGTAATTCATTACTAAACAAATAACTAATTTGAACGAAGGGGAGGGGGAGTTCAAATTAATTTTCGATTTTCTGTTTGTGAATATCAATATTTCCAGTGCATATCCTAGAGTAGGTGAGTTGGGATTTCAACCCCCCATAGACTAACAAATTTTTAATTTTTACTATAGAGATTGCTCCTCGGCATCTTCTTCTACGTGTTTTTTAGAATGTACCCTCCCCCATGCTACCGAATATTTCTCTCAGTTTCATCAATTTTGTTGCTGTAAATAATTTGAAAAGATATTGAGAAAGACACATCATATTTCTTTGGCTTTTGCCAATCCCAACTTTGGTTCTGTTATTGACTGTTAAAAACACGTATGATGTAATTTTAGATGAACTTTTAGTTATGTTATTTCCCACACATTATGAGTTCTTAGTAAATAATTATTATGTCCGTGTGATGATTGATAAAAACTTAATTCGTTGTTTTTTACTGATATCGTATTTCAGTCATGTGAATATGACACAGTCTCGTTGAAATCATTCTTAAATGGATACATTTAGTGTCGGAACACATTCTGTTACACAAACCACACGCAATTAGAAGTAATATGAGTAAAAAATTGATTTATGGGAACATTTAATTTTGCACTGTCTATGGAAATAATACACAGCACAGTTTTAATAACTTTTTAATTTAAAAACATTAATATTCATTTTTAGTTAGCATGTTTAATGTAGCTAACAAAGCAATTTCAATCAATAAACTTTTTAACTTTAAAAAGTAAAAATAGTGTGAAAAGGATATAGGATTTAATTTGTTCAAATTTGTTTTAATTCAAAATTCAAGATTAGATAATTCCCTACATTTATTTTGACTTCTGAAATAATCTTAAACAATGTAGGTTCTCTGATTAGGCATAAATTCCCAAATGAATAAATGTCAGGGGCGTAGCTATCGCCGTATCAATGATACGGGGCACCAAGCTACAGGGGTCCCACCATGTGTAATATTTTGAAAATTTTAATTAAGTTTTATTAATGCGATCCTTTTCACATTATTTTCCAAAGAGAGGCCATAAGGAATTTTAATACAGGACACACTCAGAACTAGCTCGCCAGTGATAAAACTTTTCATATTTTTCATATTACGTGATAAATTCTATTGTAGAATGAAAACTTTTGTAATTAATAATAAAAAAATAACTCTATATATTCTCTTTTTAAAGGCATTGTCATTAAAACACAAGTATGCATTATTAAAAAAATATATGTAAAATTGCATTAAAATTAAGCTTTATCATGCTCAGGACAGTCATACTTTTATGAGAGAGAAATTTCAGCGGAAAATTTGTATAAGATTCTTAAGAAAAAATAAAAAGGAATTAGTCACTAAAAGTCATTTAATGGTTTGTTAGTTATTGATCTTTACTAAAATCAGAATTCTCAGTGAAGTTTTGCTGGGCAGGTTATAAAATATTGTACATAAATATTTTCTTGTTTATTTACTGTAATATCTTTATTGTTGTTATTGTTATTTTGGTTTAATTTTAATAAACGTCGTTGGATAATTACTCTAGTGCAGTCAACGACAGATTTTGAAAGATTTAAGTAATATTTTGAGGATTTAGTAACTTAATTGTATTTTTAATAATTTTCCTTTAAGGGGGCCAGGACATGCTCGAAAGTGTAAAATGCTAAAATTAAGACCCTTGGTTTATGAGACATATATCTTTTAAAATTTCCAATAGAGCTTAGATATTTTACGTTCTTAATAAAGATAATTTAATTATTCTGTAGAACTACAAAAATAACTTTTTAGTTCAAAAGATTTTTTTTCCTACTTAATTTAAGTAATACATATTTTTTGAGAACTCGTAATACATACTTATGTTTAGGTACCATTTTTTAAAAAAGTATCTTTTTTTTATACAAAATATTTTTACACATATATAAACAATACACAAAAGACAGTGAACCTATTTTTTTAGTGAAAATTTAGTATAGTTTCTGTAAACAAATTCTGAAACTTTGAAATTTGGAAATTTTTTATTTTTGTGCTTTTTTTATGCATAAAACCATTTTTAAAAAATTTGGCACTATTTTAAAAGAAAAAAATTAGGTTCACTGTATGCATAGGCATCTTGTATAGAAGTATAAAAAATCTGAAATCTTATAGTGCAATAGTTTTTTCTAAAAAATGTACCTAAATGCAAAAAAAAAAAAAAATGCTTTTGAGAAAAAGTGAAAAAACTAAGGGTCAAAAGGGGCGTGGTCATTTGTTTACATTTTTATTTTTCATATTTTAGGGCTATTTTATCAAAAAACATATAAGTATTATACATTTTTAGGTTCAGAAAAATATGCACTATTTTTTAGAACTAAAATTGAAAATTCTATTTTTTGAAAGTATATGATGTCCTGATTCTCTTAAAATTGACGAAAAGTGTAACAAACATGTTTGACACTCCCCCGTATTATTTTAAGAGTGCTTTTTGAATAAATCTATCATTTACTCATTTGGATACGCGTGCAGCAATGCCAGTCGAGGACAGGCTTGATCCTACTTTAAAAACCATCTATCAACCTCACAAGTAGTGATTTGTAATCCTAGCCAGCCTTTTTGAGATCTCACAAATGAGGCGTTTCGTAAACTTGTTAAAATGTGATGCTACATTAGATCACATACAAACGCGGTCCGTCTGTGAGTGCAACTGTCACTCACCCTAATGGGGACAAATACACCCACTTTTTGAGCAAATAAGGTAAACATTGGAATTCCGACTCCACTAAGAGAAAGCTAATACCCCTTGTTTTTATTAGAAAAAGAATTTTTTTAAAACAGTTTTGAGAAATAGTAAATGATTCTGGTTGATTATGCAAATTTTGTTCAGAATCCAATTGAGATCAAAAATTATTTAGGGCTGAAGAATTTTAATGTTAATAAAATAAAATAAATGCACTTTCGAAGCAAATATGCCTTAAGGTATCCGACTACTTGCGAGAACATTTTTTTTAAAAAAATGGAGATATGGGGTTTTTGTTGTTGTTATTTTTAGATTTATTTAGTACATTTTAAGAAAAATATGCTAAAAATAAGAAGAGAAAAAGAAATTATTACAAATAGAGGGGGATGGGTAAAAATTTACCAAAAATAACATAAACGCGGCCCATTCTGTACCAAAAGTTTATAAATAAATTTTTAATTTTTTAATTCTGATGTGTTATGTTATTCATTTCTGAAATGACCTTTAGGATAAGAGATATTTTAATTCTTACAAAAATTAGAGCGCTTTATCTTAGTTATTATACAAAATTGCTTAAAAAAAACAGTGATTATATTCACATAAAGGACTGTAAATTCTGAAATAAAACAGTGATTCATAAATCTGAAGGTTAAAACATTTCAACTATTATACAGAACGTACAAAAAATATTTCAGTTAATTATTTTGAAAACGTCTTTTAGCAATCCCTGACCCCGTTCGAGCATTTAAAAAAACCACACACATTTCGAATAAAACGCGTTTTTTAAAGTATGATATATCTTGCTTAAAATAATGTTTTCTGCCCTTACTAAAACACTTGCAGTTTTTGTTCTAGTGAAAGAAAAATAACAAATTTGGCATTTTTATAAAGCTAATGAGATGGTGTATAAAATAAAATCATAAACAAATTTGTTATTTTTTAGGAAAATTCACTATTTTGGGGTAGAAAGATACCTTAAATGAAACCTAAAAGAAACTATTTTCCATGATCCACGCACTGAATAATACTCATATCCAAAAAAAGAATATGATATTATGTTTTTGTGTTCCAGCATATAAAATTAGAATGAATAGTATTTAAAAAAAAAAATTGCCAACGCCGGAGAAATAACAAGAGAGATATCGTTCTGATGATTGAAAAGTACTATCTCTGAAAGATCTGCAGTACTTAGAAGGCATGTTCGTTATCACTAAAATAATGTTTCATCTTACTCATTTACAAATTTGAGTACAATTGGTCCCTTTTTATTTGACTTTGATGTTTTGAGTTGCCAGCTGAGGAAGCGTTTCATACGCAACTCGTTAACCACTTTAAGCTAGCGGCGCATACAAGAGGAGGGTCCATAGGTCCAGACCCTCCCCCCCCCCAAGCCTTTGATTTTTTTCGATTCATTATAATCCTATGTATTTAGTACATAAAATTCAGTTAAATATTTTTTTATTAATAATTAATTTTATTATTATTGCTCATTATTTATTCAATAAATAATTTTTTAACTGTTTTTGTTCCCGAAAATCGACAAAATCAAAAGAATATGTTAGGCGGCGTATTGGAATATGATGCAAGAATTGTGGACTTCCAACGCTGAGCACCCCTCCCCCTTGAAAAATTCCTGTCATGACGGTCCTTTTATCTGGGCATATGGGCCGCTTGTGGCCCTTAATCCCATATCTGGTGGTGAAATAGATGTTGAGCGAAATTCTCGTTATCATGCTAATAAGCTGCTTCCTGATTGGTCGAGCCAATCGTTTTTTCAATGTTCATGCATGTTGTAAAAAGTTCGAGAAGGAGAGCTGAAAGGATGCTCTCTTATTGGTGCATGATAGGTGAATATTGTGACTCTCATTGGCTGACCGAAGGGTGAAAAATTCCTGTGAGCGTCACTGATTTAAGCTATATTGTTTTTTGGTAATATGGAACTCGCGGCATTGGATCACAGAATAAAGTAGCTCTTGCAAATTACTTGTCGATAGTTATTGTACTATATATTCACTTAAATAATAACTATACTAGTTATTATTTAAGTATTATGTTATATAACTTAAGTTAGTCGTTATACTATATAATTCAAATAGAGCTATTATTATCTATAACTCGGTGGTTCTTAAACTTCCGATCGCCACTGCCTCCCTTTATGTATCAGCCTGACATCACGGACTCGAAGATTTTGAACACCCCTTCTTGAATCCCAACACAGGGCTAAATGATTTAAAGGTTCATCAAAAATCCTATAAGACTGTCTCTGCTACTTAAACAGAGTTGTTTTTTGACACTTCCCCCCCCCTTTTCTACTATTTTTTGAAAATATTACATTGCAGTAATGGTGACGTGGTTACAAACAATAAAAAAACTGTATTAATATTCTTGATCGAAATACATGTTTAAGTAGTTTTTAATTGGGAGTAATTTAGTGATCAAGTCTAGAATACCACGTCTTTCAATTTTTCCATAAGGTCTCTCAGAGTCTATAAAGAAGGAAATCTTAACATTAAACTAGAGACATTTGCAGAACCCCCCCCCCCAGTGGCCCATGGACCACATTTTAAGAACCTCTGATCTAAATGATAACTTTTATCTAACTCTTTTATCTAACTCTCTCTCTCTCTCTCTCTCTCTATTTAACTCTGATCCAACTGCTCTTTGCAATAGAAGATTGCTCTTTGCAATTAAATAGAATATTATTTTGTGTTAGCATTGCTTATTTGGTGAGAGAATACAGTTTTCTTTGATAAAATGAATGCCAAAGAGAAATATAAAAGGATAACGATGGAATATTCTTTCGTTAGAAATAATAAACGGTCCGTATAACTTAAAGGACACGCAAGTAAAACTATTCCTAACAATCAATGTGCCAAAAAAATTTTATAAACATATGAAATAGAGAGAGGATTCATAGCTTTAATTACATGGAAACCTCAACTCAAACAGAACATATCTTACAAGAAATGTTATTAAGCTTCCGTTACAATATCAGATATATTTGTAATTAAGATTCTATTTCTGTATTATATTTATGTTTTCTTAGTAAAGGATTTTTGGCACTTAATTATTACTGTAATCAAGTTGGTAAATATCCCCGCAGTTGACAAATATCTTAAATTCTGAAAACCCAACGTCATTGCTTCATGGCAACCATGCAGGCCAGAGATTCTTAAACTTTAGATCATCTTGCCCCCCCCCCTTATATATAGCTACATCGTGAACCCCCAAGATTTTGAACACCCCTCTCTGAATTAATATTCTTGATCGAATAAATGCTCTAGTAGAGTTTATTCACTGGCGGCAATTTAATGCTCTTGTCTCAGTGGCCTACATTTCAATTTTTCTACCTGTCATTCATAGTCAGCAAAAAAAAAGGAAATCTTAGTATTAAATGAGTGACCTTCGTCGACCCCCTAGAAAGGCACTGAGGACCCCCGAAGGTTTGCGGACCACGGTTTAAGGACCGTTGATGTAGACGATTTTCAATAATTTCTATCGATCGCATATAATTCCTAGCTATTTGGACTTAAAAATTTTCTTCCGTGTGTGTGTTTGGTTTCTTTATTTTAATATTCTTTTATAGCCATCTGTTTCCCTCTTTATCGAAGATTCTGAAAATCAAATTAAGGAAACTACCAACAACACAAGAAAATTAGTTGCTTCAATAACACAAAATCTTATTTTGGAAATGCAATATTTGAATTTGCTTGCTGTGAAGTTATATACCTCGGGAATCCATTTTGAAAGTTCAATATAAAAATCTGCTAAGATATTTGGAGTTAGGAATGACAATTAGATCGAAAACACTCCCTTTTCCTTAGCCACAACTGTACGATTTATGTACAGTTCTTCAGGTATCAAACTACCCAAAAATTGTGAATTTTGCCAAAAATTGACAATTATTATTTTATTTTATAGGACATCTTATTAGCTTTATAAAAATACCAAGGTTACTATTTTCCGTTCACTAGAACAAAAACTACAAGTGTTTTAGTAAACGCAGATGCCATTACTTTAAGCAAGATGTCAAACTTTAAAACGCGTTTTACTCGAAATGTGATTTTTTGAAAATAATCAAATAGGGTCAGCGATTTCTAAAAAAAGTTTTGAAAATAATTAACTGAAATTTTTTGTGTATGTTCTGTATAATAGTAGAAGTGTTTTTTCCTTCAGATTTATCGATCACTGTTTTATTACAAAATTTACAGTCCCTTATGTGAATATAATCATTGTGTTTTTAAGCAATTTCATATAGTAACTGAGATAAAGGGCTCTAGTTTTTCTAAAAATTAAACTATCTCTTATCCTGAAGGTCATTTCGACAATGAACAACATAGCAACATATCAGGATTGAAAAATTGAAAATTTGTTCATAAACCTTTGGTACAGAATGGACCGCATTTATGTTATTTTTTGTCAACTTTTATCCATTTTTTTCCATTTTAGTTATAATAATTTTTTTTTCTTCTTAATTTTAGCATATTTTTCTTTAAATATACTAAAAAAAATATAAAAACAACAAAAAATCAACATATCTCTATTGTTTTAAAAAAATGTTGTCGCAACCAGTCGGATACCTTAAGCTATTCTAAAATCAGTTGTGCTCAGAATCCCAGAACTTTGCTTGAATACTTACATTTTTTAAAAGCTAATGAAAAAGCTATTAAAATATAAAAAATGACATGACAAGCATATATGCATGTAATGAGTAACTTTTTACATTAAACAAGTACCACACCTCTTACATACCAAGGAGACGACAAATAATTTCATAATTTTAAATGTAGCTTCTGGTATTTTCTTTTCAATCAAAACTAAGAATAAATAAAAACTGGAAAAATAATCACAAGTATGAGGTATTTTTTAGAGGAAACAAAAAGTTAAATAAATTGAAAAATGACGTAAAAATATTTAAAATGGTAATTTGTGAACTCAATTTAATGATGAACCTGTCGTATAAAAGTAAACGAAATGGATAGTGATTCCATGTTAGTTAATAGTCTTCGTATAGTATTTGTAAAATATATAAAAACTTTTACTCATTGCTTAGTGATACGTATGATAAAAGTTATGACAAAATAGAGTATTCAGAAGAAAGTTCAAAAATCATTTTTTTAAGATATTGTTTTCTAACTGAAATCCATGAAGTCTTTGAGCTTGTTCACAAAAAATATATACATATTTTGGTAGTCCAAATAATATGAGTTAAGACATGACATTTAAGTCATGTTTAAATGTCATTTATAAAATAATTTAATAATGAAATGAACTAATATGGAAAAGTGTCCATAAATCCACGGTATTCCCAGGTACGTAATATTTCCTGAAGCTTTTTTCAACTCACAGAGGATGGGGATAAAAATTCATTAAGGAAAATTTTTTATCTAAACATCAACTTATCTATCAATCAGTCAAAGGTTATTCTGTAGTTAGTAGTTGGTATCATTGTGATGAAATGTATTCTTTGTGTTATTGAACATTATTGCTCTACTAAACTATGTTTCTATAAGTATCTACAAGTTATAGAGATTTCTGGAAAAAGCAGTGATGCAGCTGAGCATCATTCTGAAAAATTAAATAAAACATTAACTTGCAACCATTTTTTAAGCTCATGCTTTTATTTTATTTTAGAATTTTCTTTTCAGCATTCAATTTTCGATGCTTAAAATTTATTATAATTGCACAAGTAGTACATACCCATCTAAAAAATTAAAATGCAACTCCGTAAGGAAATGCGCGAAGGCATGTAAAAGTAATAGGAATGGCAAAAATAAAATTCACAAAAAGAGTTACAGAAACAAATATATGTACTACAGAGATCTGTTTATTCAGTGTTTAATTCAATACTACTGAATTAAACACTGGATATTCAGTATTTTCTCCCGGCAACTAATCAAGCCTTTAAACAGTGAGACTGTTAATGAAACCATTAATGGTATCCTGAGATTTTCTAAACCAAGCTGAGTCTACTTCAGATATCAATTCATCTACGGTATATATTTGGAATCTCCAGTGTAACACACTTTCGATAAAAAAAATACATGTTCGACTGGAGAAATAACGAAAGAGGCTGTAGGACAATGTGAGACGTCAATTCCATTCAGTTTATTCAGAGTTCGCGTCTTGGGACATGAGACCAGGTACTGTCGTGTTGGAATATCATTCTGAGTACAGCCAGCCCAAATGACCGAACCACAGGCAAAATAGCATGTGTAAAACTCCGATTTGATGTTAAATTGACGGTAATTATACAAGGGATAAAAAGAGTTGTTGGAACACCATTCTAAACCATGCAACCTGATGTGGGACTGGTGCGACGCTTGATGATATAGACTGGTAGGTGGTGTTATCCGGGAAGCTACCATATTCGTCTATGATTGTCATTCTTCCATAAACAGCATCGAGAGTCCCCCCCCCATCTGAAAACAATAACCAATGTCAATTGTTTAGTTAGCGGTAACACTGACAACAAATCAGGCCTCTATCCCTTTTCTGAGAACTTAAAGGAGCTCCAGTGGTTTTCTGCCATACACACCACTGTTCTTCATACAACTTGTTGTAGATGGTTTGGTTGAAGAAAAATGGACCCTCTGATGAAGGCTTTGAACATCATAACCTCTTCGAACCATTCAATAATTGTGCTTATCAGTGCGATTTTTTGTGTATCTGTACTATACATTGCCATCACAGCCGTCTTCCCAAATAATCCTACATATTTCTTGCCACACATTTCTGAACTGTCCTGACAATCCTTCCGACCGAGCTGATGCAGCAACAGTATACATTCTCGTTCCGCAGGCGATAACTTTTGGTATTCAGCTCACTGACGTCTCCGATGCCTATTCTATACTTCCTCAATAGCTCTGATGCTGCAATCTGTTGCTGATAGTATACATGGAGTGAACCAGGTGATGACTTTTATACCTAGAAACTCAATATCATGTGATCAGATGCGTACACAAATTTCATCATTTGTATACGTTATTCATCTCTACCCCTCTTGTTATTCACATTCAGCTACGTCCATTTCTTCATGCAGTTGCAATTTTACTTCGGAGAAGTGTATATGACTTATACATGTGTGAGAATCTACAAAGATACATTATGTACTCGAAGAGTCTCCAAGGGAAAAAAAGGTTAGGAAACCTGGCTTCAAAACTTCAGTTTGTGCATTTTTGTTTTTAAAAATGTAACGTTATAATAAAAATGTACGATTAAAAAATCCTTTTCTCCTCTTTTTCTTCTCAAATTTTTGAAGCGAGGTACATGGTTTTAAATAATGCAGTTAATGGGATAATGATGTGCCCCGTTATTGACTTGGCATAACAGGTTGCATCATTATTTTAACAAAGCTCATATGCTGTCCGATTAAGAAGGGGCCTACTGTACTTATAACTGTTTTTGTCGCTTTTTATTTATTATTAAATCAACAATTATTCTTAATAGATTAATGTTTATGAGTTGGGAATCAGAGAAAGACATAATTGCCAAAATTGCTTATAATTAGAGGGGATTTTTTAAAGCAACCTTGGTATTGCAGGAAAGAAGAAACCGAAAGAGAAATCAACTTTAATGCGCTCCTATTAAGCAGAGAAACAAGAGACTGTGAACAACTGTCAGGCCTCAGACAGTTGACAGCGTGCGTGGCGCGTGTCAGGAGAGCCCAAATATTTAAAGAGTCTATTATTTGTCCACTCTATCACGGGTATAAAAACTGATGACCTACTAATTCAATTAGATTAATATGTTACAGACTGCGCTGCTGTGAGTGTTACTCTAATAACGTGATGAAATGAAAAGCGTGAAAAACTTGACAATCTTGCTTGACAAGTTATTTGAGATTCTGTTTGGAACATTTTTTATTGATTGATTGATTGTATTTTTTGTCTGAATTAGTAAAGAATGTTATCGTCAGTTGGCAAAATTTAAAATTTTTAAGAAATCAAAAAGTTGATTGATCTAAAAGTATCGAATGAAAAAGGGATATTGATTAAATAATAACTTTATTTTATTTTTTTTATCTTAGGATTATTTGTCATTTTTAACATATTATATATATATATATATATATATATATATATATATAAATTCTCTCATCATTCCATACATTTTAATTTATATTTCATGTATTGATATCATTTTATTATCAGAAAATGTCAAAATTAAAATATTATTATTTAATTAAAATATTAGCTGATATATGTATTGAAAAATTTGGTTTATCATGAAAGAAAGGGAAAAAGTTAGTTTCGTAAGAACTTAAAATGTCTTAGAATTAAAAAATAAATTAATCTTAAATATATGCGTTTTCTTCATTTTCACGATAATATTCATTTACCGCATAGAAATGTATTATTTTCTTCAAGATATTTCAAAACTCAGTAATACTTTTATACCTAATATAATTAATGCTTACTTTCTTGCCACTTTTGCTCTAGTAACAAAGCTATGTAATCTTAAGAATTCGACATGTAAATATAAAATCATCTAATTCAATCTGAAAAATTTCTCTTTCAAATCAATATATTTTTCCCTTCTCAGTATATATGTAATAAAACAAGTAATATAAAAAAATTAAGTTAATTCCTACTAAGGTCAACAAAGAAAATTTTTATTTTAGTTAATTAAATTTAATCAATGAATTAATGTTTGAAAAACTGTATTAACATCAAGTGACGTCCACTACAAGTTTAAAAAATGTATTTGAGCTTGATTGGATGAATAAAAAAATAAGCATTTGAAACCAAGAAAAAATCCTTTTGAAAACCCTACTGGCACCATGTGTTGCAGCTAGTTCTAACTTCAACAGAAATAACGCAGAATAAATTTAAAATTAAAAAATAGAATTATAGAATTATTAAAAAGAGAATATATATATATAGGGAGAGTGTGAACTAATAGTAGGAGCTGAAAATATCTCCTTTCATTTTTACTCACAATTTTAACATTGAAAAATATTTTATCGCTATAAATTAATTTCTAATGATATATATTACTTTTACTTAAAAATAGTATTAATTGTTTTAAAGATTCGTGTATAAGAACATTATTTTGAAATTTATAATTTTTGTTTTCAAAAAAAGAGAGAGAACAAGAAAGAAAAGCGTAATGTTACACCGAACTCAAGCTGATTAGATCTAATTCATCTTCCTGGACACCTCTGACTGATGAACTGGTGATATAAGTTCATAACCCTTTGAACTAGAAAATCAGCGTTCACTTTCGTCATTTTCTGGTTCGTTCAATTTCGGTGTTCCGAAAACTGGTCTCATCAATCTAATTGGGCATCGACTTTCAGAATGCTCGTTAGAACAAAATTTTGTCGTTCGTCGTAGATTATGTGTAATTCATTTAGTTTCTGTCGCCATTTTTTTTCTCTCATAAATTTTCCAAAAAATTTAAAAAGTTGAAGAAAGAATTAATTTAAGGCACTTTGAAGTTAAAAAAAATAACTATTCTATTTTCAAGTCACATGCACAAATTTATATTAAAACGCTTATTTTGTGTTTCTTATTTGCTATTCACTTTTGTTCTTCAAGAAAATTTCTTCTAACTATAGAATAAGAAATTAATATGCATATTTGTTTTTTTTTTAAAAAAGAAACCTGTTGAAGTGCGTATGTACTATTCAGAATTAAACTGCTTTTGCAAAAACTTGCTTTATATATAATTGAAGGATAAAAAATAGTTTTCAAAAAGTTGCATGAAAAAATTATTTTAAATTTATTATAGTTGCATACGTTACAATTGCAGACCGTTTCTAAATAACAACGCATTTAAGGAGCAGCAATCCTCTTGAGCCCTCAGTGAAATCGAATCTTTAACCTCCAATCTTTCTCAAAATCCCCAAGACTCCAGTTCTACGTCCAATCAAACGAACAATTTCGGTAGAAGACAACTTGAAAATCATCTGTTCTAAAATATTAAAAGAATCTTTTTTGAAATATCAAAAGAATAACTTAATTCATAATAAATTTATTTTTACATTAAATCTATAAGTGTTACTAAATAAAAAAAAATTCAATTCTTCTCGCTTTCTTATAATAAGTCTTTAATTCAAGGGGAGGGGGGGGAATGAATCATTTTTGTCATATTAGAACGAAAATCACATCATAAAACTAAAAAAATAAAAAATTTAAAAATTTATATGAAATAGGTTTGCCTTAAAAATGTTTGGATAATTTATATTCCCACAATAATCCTATATAAAGAAAAGTAAATGTTGAGTTCTCTTTAATTGCAATTGTTGTTTTATTATGTTTTCCACTTTTAACAAATGTTTCAAATAGAGTTAAGAAAAATTGTAGTTAGCAGATGTCACGAGTCACTAAGAAATGTAGTAGCAAACATAGGGGAAATACATCTTTTTCGGAAAAATAAGTATTCTAAGAATTTTTCGTGTTATTCGTATTTAATGAGCAAATTGGTCATAGATTATAAGTTGGAATTTTGTACAATTTTTTATAATTTAGTTAATGTTGTTGTGTTTATTCCTTTCTGCTTTTATTAACATTTTTGATAAAATACTATGTCCATTTACTTTTATGGGAAATACCGTTTTATCAATTTCAAATAGGAAAATCGCAAAGATTTTTTTTGATCATTTTGAATTAAATGAATGCGACACTTATAAAAAAACCTAATCATTCACATTTTCATTACTTCTGTGTTCAGTAACAATATAACCATTAAAAACTTGTTTTGATTCATCAGCAAAGGTGATCTGATTCTAATATTATAAAAATAAATTTATTTTTTAAATACAAATCTCACCTCCCACTGTTTTTTTCAATGAAAATGAATTCTTTTAAAAATGCTATTAATTTCAATTGATCCAATTTTTCAAATTATTTCTGAAGAAATCAATGATTTAACACTTTCGTTAAATTTACCAAGAAGCTTTATTCAATTTTTCATCAATTAATTCTCATGGGTTTCCTGATTTTCTTTAAATATAAAGCATTAATATTTTTTAATGAAAATTTTTTTCCCTAACTTAGAATCTGACTTAAGTATTCGAACCATTTGAAAATTGTAAATTTCCATAAATTCAATATTTTCTTATGCTTTTTCATTTTAGAAGACTTTATTTTATACTAAGTTTTTCTTTGTAATATGGGAACCTTTTTTTTACAAAGCAGGTTAAGAAGAAACTTCTTTACACAAATAGATCTGAAAAATAGTCAAACGACATCGTTATAATTTAAAAAGAGAGAGAGAGAAAGAAGAATATTTTATATATATATGTATAAGAAAGAGAACTATTCTGCTTAAGACTTGTAAACCATTTCTATAACTTATTAATTTGTAATTTTTTTGAAAATTGTTAATTTATTATCCGATAATAATATTTTATTTAAATAATAATTTGAATAATATGTTATCAATATTAGTTTAAATTGTAACGGAAAAATATAAAAGTTAACTATGTGCTGCATACAAATGTATTATATATTACAAAAGTGTATATTTTTTTTAATTCTATAAGTATACAAATCTGTATTATGTGTATTTAATTAAAGAAATGAATAATAATGGTTACATATCTTATATTGACTGTGCCTTTTCTTATTTTCTACTCATCAATTGTATACTTTTTTGTAAAGCTCTTAAAAATGATAGCCGTTTCTATTAAGCAGAATACTTTTACCAAAGTTTCCTCCACTATCATTTAAATATACCATATAATCAATAAATTTTTAAGAAAAATGTTTAATATGAGAATTCTTAATTGCATTAAAAACACAGGAGGCAATTAAGTTCCCGGATTCGTTCAAAATATGATGAAACGATGTCAAGTAAGTGATCGAATTAACAAATAAAAGAAAATGGAAAAAAGTAACTAATGCGTTTCTTTTCTTTTGTGCTGCATATTTTTCACTCTGGTGCCAGACTCGACTGTGAAATTACGTCATAGTTTCATATTTCCCGCTATGTAGAGGTTGCAACAGATTGGTCTAAACGTCAACGAAGGACCTCCTTCTCTCTATGTCATTGGTCAATTCCTTTATGGTGCAAATGGTGCGCGAAAATTTCGTTCTGTATTCAGAACGGTTTTGAAAAAAAGGAATATTTTTTTTTCTGTCCCTTTTCACAATTATATATTTCTTCGATCAGTTTCAGAATTCTACATTGAATTTTATCACTTCAAAGGAGTCTTACTTGCCTGGCCCTACAAGAAGTAAATAATTATTATTTTTCTTTTTTTGTACGAGTCTCTTAAAGTAATAATATAAAAGCTTCGAAAGCATTTAATTTCAACTTTTATTTATCTTTAATATAATTAGTTGATAATAGTCCTCTTTCTCTATAAAAAGAATCCCAATAATTATTTGATAACTGTCCTCTTTCTCTATAAAAATAATGTCATTTCTATTTTTAACTTATGATTATATTATTTACTGAATATTAAAAATGATATATTTTCTTTTCACATATAAGTTACTTATTTTCATATCCTTTTTATTCTTAAAAAACAAATTTTCTATTAAGGCTTTTCTTATATTATTTATATTAAGTTGTAAAGATTCATTTTTTAAAGCTTCCCGTATAAACTTAGATTTTTCATTTCATTGTTTTAACTTATATTAAATATTCCCCATTGATTTTTCAAAAATTACCAAAAGAGATGTAAAAATCATTTCGTATATCTTTTCTAAGTAAATTCTTTTTCTTTATACAGAAATTTTTCGAATATTTTTATGCCTTGCTATTTATTCTCATGTAACAGCATTTTTTGTGACAGAAATCTCTCGTATAATTATTCTATCTTACACAAATAGATGTGAAGTACCATAAAAAAATTAGCTAATACTTAAGAATTTTGATACTTTTAAATACTCGAATTACACCAATATCATTGCATTTTTGTTGCTTTTGACTGAGTTATAGATACGTGATTCATATTCAACTTTTGAAAACGAGAACCTATGGTTTTAATTAAGAAATTTATATATATTTTAAAAAATAGGACTTATAAAAGATAGTCTAATAATTCACGATTTCTCATAATAATTGCTTAAAAATGCATTTTTAATATTTTTCTATAAAAAATACTGTTTTATCATTAAAAAATAGGATACAATCGATATTGATTTGATGTAAAAAGGAGAAATAAGTGAGTTATAAGTTTTTCATCTATCTGGCTGTCTTCGCTTGCTGTTTATCCTCTTTAAAAAAAATTGAGATATTTAAATTTTTAAAAACTATAGCATAGTTTTACCTTATTTTCCATACATTTATACATCATAAACACAGTTTTCTAGATTTTCCTAAAAATTTTATTTTTTAAGAAAGAATTTTTGATTTTAAAGAATTTTTTCAAATATATATGATTTGTGTGTATGCCCGCAATTCTGATATCTCAAATTTGGTTTAATTCAATCATATATGTCTAAGTGAAGTTGATTATTATATTTTGATCGAGTTTTAAATTGTGAGATCGATTTTACGTTTCTTTATGTTACGTTCCTTAAAAGATAATTATATTATTAAAATCTCATTTGAAACTACTTTTGAAGGAAAATTTCGGAGAAATTTCTAGACTTTTAAATATATGTAGAGAGAGAGAGGGGAGAGAGATAGAAAGAAAGAGAGAGAGAGAAAGAGAGAGAGAGAGGGCCTCTATTTAACGAAGTCGCTAAATCCCGAAAAGTTCGTTATGTGGAAAATTTGTTAAATAAAAATTCATCTTTTAATATACTTTAGAAACCACTTAAAACTAATATTTTAAATTCATAAACACTATATATTATTTAAAAAATTAATTATTCACACTTGTTTGATAAATTAATATCTATTTATTTTATGTACCTTAACCATCAAAAAAAATATCTGCAAGGAAAACAAAAACAAAACAATTATGCTCAGTATTTTCTGCTTAAAAGACAGATTAAAATTAATGAATTTTAGACAAATTCTATTATTTTAAGCTTAAAAGTAATTTTAAACATGCATTATTTTATAACCAATAATTTTAAGCATACACTACCACATGCGACCTTAATGTTAACAACTGATAAAATAAGTAAAATAAATAAGTTTTTAATTTGAAAAATTACGGCAATTATCTCCAGGTGAGTTAGGTACCTGGTAAAACTGATGTTCCGAATTATGATTTTTTTTCGCGTGAATCTGTATAAATGGTTTTTAATATGTTAATAATATCAAATATTGCATTAGAACTTTATTTTCCAGAGAAATAAAAGAACGAAAATGGAAAGGGTCAAAATTCAGACACAAATCCAAGTGCCTTTTCAATGACACTGCAAAAATTAAATTTTTTAATAACTAAGAAAATTTTTTTTGTTAAAATAGTCTGGAATACATTCAAAAATTTCTCCCATTTCCCTAATTGTACAAGACATAAGTCAGACAATATCTGCTGTATATAATTTTATACTCATACCAGATTCATAATCCCAAATAATCCTACTATAAAGATATATTTTCAGCACAAATCGGGGGAGGGAAGGAAAAATTGGAAACCACCGTTCAAAATCCTTCTAATTTTAATACGTTTTAAAAAATTTAGAGACATGATTAGGGGATACATTAGGGAAATGTTATACCCAAAAATGCACTGAAGAAAAAATGCGAAAATGGTTAATTTAGGCAAAAGATTGGGCCAAACATTATCGAGCCCCCAAGTTTAAGGATTGTTGTAAATGTAAATAAAAATGAATTGCAGAAACGGATGGGAAAAAATAACACTCACAATATATATTTTAGTGATCTGAATTTATATTTTTGTTAACAGAAAAGATGGTTCAACCTGCTAAAAGGACCTATGCATCAACCAAAACAATTTCTAAGCGATCTCCAAAGAGAACGAAAAAATCTCAGACATATGAAGGTAAGTATTGCATGTTTTTATATTATAAATGAGGCGAAAAATAATTATTTAATAATATTTTTGTTCTTACTGGTTATACACATATTCTTAGTTGCGTTTTTTTTTCAATGTCTTCTGATTTGTAAAGAGAAAAATAATAAATATTGCCTGTTTAAAAAATACGTATACATCGCATACTATAATTTCAATGTATAATTTCCGTGAATGAAATTACATTTTCAAAAAAGTAAAAATCGAATTATTCATTATTTAAAAATTCTTTTTTTATGTATCTAAAATTTCGTATTTCTCTATATGACAAATAGTATATTTTAATTACAGATATATATATATATATATATATTTCGAGAAGTGGTTTTTCGCTTAGAAGAAAGTGTGATTTAATAATACAATCTTGTTTTTTTTAAAGCTCTTATGAATGAACCATTTGAATTGTTTGCTCGTAAGACCTTTTAATTAATAAAATCGTTTAATCGTTAAATTTTAATTCAGAATAATAAGTATAATTACTCCTTTTTTAAGAAGGGATTTTCTTTTAGATCTTTACAAAATCTAGAAATATATTTTGATATTAATATTACATGACATAATAAACGAAAGTTATTCAGATAAATTGAAAGTCATTTAAATCCATGATATGTACAAAAATGTTTCAGGAAACAATTTAAGAATAAAAGGTTTAAATGACCAATAAATAATATAATTATAATTATCTTCAGAATTAATTCGAAATTCTGTGTTAATTTTTTCCTATTCCATTTATATTAACTTATACTTTATAAATATATATACGGTGACATACATTTAGTGGAAAGCCGGCTGGGTGGCATGGTTTGCAGCTGGCCTTCTGCCCCTAAGGTTGCGGGTTCAACCCCTGCCCAAGTTGGAGGATTTTCATGATACAGAAAATCGTCAGCGGCCATGTCGCATGATTATGCGGCATGTAAAAGATCGAGTGTTTGTCTGGCTTGGGTGTCCCTAGGCAAAATTAAATCCTAATACAGGTTAGCATAGTCAGAGATCAGGTGCCTCCCTCTAGAGAGGAAACTGGGCGTCAAAATTACCTGCGGTGATTGGTATCCGCACTAAAAAGTGATACCGGCTTCCAGGGAATGTGTTAGGTCTGCAATGGTAAAACACCAATTCGCAGCCCATTAAAAAAAATTTTAAAAAAACATTTAGTGGAATACGTAGCTACTGGATGACGTCTTCCGTATCTGTCTATGATATGAAAAGGATTTGCTGTTTTCCATTCCAATTTTTTTAAAAATACAAAATAATAATGATAAAACATCCATCAAGGGAGAACAAGGTTGGAGGATATATAGAGAGGTTCTACCTCTTTTAACAAACAAAAATATAACTTATAAAATTTAAAGCTTTCATAGCCCTGTAAACTTCAGTCATAATATCAAAAGGTTTACTTTGCGACCTAATACCTGGAAAAAAAATCTGCTGTGAATAAATTTTCATTTAATACAATTAAAATACGCTTAATGCGAAAACGCTTAAGACGAAATATCGGTTAACACGAAATAGTACAACGGTCACTACAAATTATTTTCATGCATTTTTTCTCTTAACAGAAAAAGATTTCCTTTCTAGGAATGAACAAAATACGGAAAACACTAGTCGAATTGTACTGTCCTATTATATTATCGAAAGAATTCATTGCAGTAGATGATGATAATGTGTGTTCAATCCCAATTACAACAGAAAAGGCATTTTGGAGTTTGTTCAAAACTCAAAAAATATCATTAATGCAGATTCCGACGATGAAAAGGAAATGAATAATGCAATTTCTGTTCCCACATCGTCTAAAATGAGGAACATCATGAAAAGTATGCGCACGTATTTACACGCACATTCCAATGGTGAAATGAATAACAAAAGGGTCGATGTTGAACAATTTGGTGACAATTTGATGCTAAAAAAAACAATGCAAAGAAAAATATCAGATTATTTTCCAAAAACTCAATAAATATTTTGTTTTTCAAAAAACTTGAAAATTTTGTATTAAATTTCTTTAAGTCCTTGTGAACGTTTTTATTTCATTCATTTTTATTAAATATAGACATATATATACATATCTTGCAAATAAAATAAACTCTAACAAACTTACCTTTGTTGATTTAGGGTGTTTTTTTTTTTTTTTTTTTTTTTTTTGCAATATCTTTTAACACGAAAAAATATTTCAGTCCCTTCAGCTTCGTGTTAAGAGATTTTCACTGTATTTATTTTGTGTATTTGATAACCATTAAACTCTGAAATCTGTAATTTGAAGCCAAAAGTTCACAAGGGTGAGCCTTTTAAATGTAAAAGATATGCATACTTTAATTTGTTATTATTTTTACGCGAGTGAGTGTTTTATCAACGTCATACTGTAAAGCAGAGGTTCCCAAACTATTTTGTCTCATTTGCTATGTTTTTGGTTTGGGTAGACCCCTGCCTAATTAATATTGGATTTTTGCAAGTTTATCAACTTAAATGTCTTTTTGACAACTGGTACTACTACACCTACTTTAAAAGAATTAAATTTCTAACTGCAATGAAACAGTGTTTAAAATTTTAAAAGCACATGTTAATTAATTAAATTAAAAGTTAATTAATAAATTTTACTGTTAATAAACTAACTAAACAAACAAATTATTTTAATGGGAGGGATGAATCTCTAGCACTACAATATCAAATTTTCAACATTTGGTAACAATCTTGTCTTGCTTAACTATAAATTTCCTCTGTTAGTAGTGTCGAGTTTTTTTCTTTCTTTGAATTTTTTATTTTTTATTTTGGAGATTGGAACCACGCTGAAACTCCTTCATACTAAGAAAAGTAATGAAAAACTTTTTCACGATATTCCATAAGTCGGGACAAATAACAGGTTAGACTTTTTAAATCCAAAATTGCTGGCATCTGTTTCTAAGCTTTAAGATCTTCGTTAGTGCTTATTACGATCGGTTCCCATCGTAATGTGGCACATTTTTTTCAATATGACCATATGAATTCATTGCCTACAGTGGTATTCCCATAGTCAAAGCAATCTAAAACCTAGTTTCAAAATCTGAATAAAAGGCAAAATGTTGAATGTAGGTTAAAACGTTCTGACACAGATTGTCTGTGACAAATTTAGAAAATTCAGGACATCCAGTAATATACTTCTTTAGCTTAACTCGGTAAAGAAAAGCTGAAATGGTTCTTGTTTTAATAGAAATTTATGCTGTCACCTGGTAAATGCAAATTAACCTCATTAACTTTAGTAAATAAAACTGTTAAATAGGTAAAATCTGGTTTCCATTTGATTATAAATATTCTTCTAAAATTAAAGTCACGATCTAGTTTAATGAGAGTCAATATCGTAACCCCCACTTACACCTCAGGAACCACCAAATTAATTTTTGGCTGACGTAGACCCCTTGGAGGTCGTCATAGACCCCTTTGGGAATCACTGCTGTAAAGCAACACGAGGATTTTGGCGATGAACCTCGTACTTTTGAAGCATGGCAAGTGACGAGGACAACATTTGTATTTTTATGTGTATCTATTTCTTAGAGTAGTATATCATTTTGCTTATCCTAAAGGTTTTTCTAGTTTACGGTATTAATCATACTTTTGGTAAGCAATAAAAAAAATCCTCTTAAAAGAAAAATATTTCTGAATTTATGTAAAACAATTCACGTGAATAAAAGTGTGAACTTAGGGAACTGTGAATTTTTATACTTCTCAAGAATTAATTATTACTTTACAACACAAATATATTTACCTTTTCATAAAAAAAAGAGAGAGAAATGGAGGAAAATGAACTGTAAATATTAATTTTTTGTGTAATTCTTAATATATTTATTTGTGTCCATTTGTTACAAATCTAACCTTATTAATTCTGGTGAAAATAGTTTTCCATTGCTTTTTTTACTGTTATGTAATCAAGTATAACTTCAACTGTTGGAATAAATCTTGGTTTAATTTAGGAGCAGACTAATTTTGTCCTGTCTAACTCTCTGTAATTCTTAATACTTCGTACTATGAGTAAATCAAAACTTTTTAAGCAATAGAAAACTTGTCACAATTTTCAGATCCAAATACCAAAAATCCATAATCAATTTTTATAATGAAAGTATGTTTTTTATAGAGAACATATTTATTTCATTTGAAATTTTTATTAGAAATAAACATCGTTTAGGAATTTTTCTTTCAAAATTGTTTTTTCGTGCATTTTGAAACATTTTAAGTATGGTTGAAACTTTACATGAGCTTCTGTAAGTAATAATATCAAAACCATTAACTTTTATTTTCTTCATTGCTCAAACAGGTTTTTAAAAATATATAAAATGGAGGCATTTAAACGTCACCAAAAAGAAATTTCATCATCATCATATCTGACTGACATCCCCTCATGGACCAATGCCTTCCTTTGAAGATTCCAATGACCTTTGTTTACTTTCGTTCTCCAAATTTTCTCGTTTATAATCCCTAAGTCTGATTCCACTGAGTCTGCCCACCTCGACCCTTGATCTTCCACGGTACCAAATCCCATGATTTTGAACTGAAGTACCTTTTTGACAACATTATCATCTGGCATTCGAATTATACGAACAATCCAATTCATTCTATTTTTTTTTTTCAATTCCTACTATTAGTTCACTCTCTCCCTATATATATATAATCTTGTTCAAATTTTCAATCGTTAATAAAATACTTTCTGTCATCCATTCAAGTTCAGATACATTTTTTAAACTTGTAGTAGATGCACTTTATGTTAATACAGTTTTTCCAAATATTAATTCATTAATTAAGTTAAAAAATGAATAAATAGTAACAAACAAAAATAATAATTCAACGGCATATATAGAAAGGAAAATTGTTCATTGTGTCCCTGCAGCTCAATGGATAGCGGGTTGGACTTATAATTCAAGTGTTGGGGGCTATTACCCCACCTAGGATTGCCTAATTTCTGAGAATGTGTGATTTTTTTTTCTATTTATTAGAATAATTAAATTCAAAAATGAATAAATAGTAACAAACAAACAAAAAAATAACCGAGCGAGTGACTGACTGAATATTAACGTCGCACTGTTTAGCTACACGAGGGATTTTGGCGACGGACCACGTAATTGTAAACCATGGTCAAGTGACGCGGACGACACCTGAATTGGCACCTCCCTCTCCTAACTATCACACCACACCAACGGGAGAACGTTTGAGCTCTCAACAGATTTAACGTGCATCGTTCCCCTACAGGGCGTGTCTTCAGTGGTACTAGGCTCGAACTCATGACACGCTAACCATGATCCGATACCTTGACCACTTGGCTACCGCGGCCACCAAAAAAATAGTCGAACACATATATAGAAAGGAAAATGGAAAACTGCAAGAAAAATCGTGTTCTGTCACTTAATATTGTGATTCTATCATATGTATATACATATTTATATTAATTGTAACTATTTAATAAAAAACAACTAAAACAAAAATTTTCTTTGTTGACCTAAGTAGGAATTGACTAAAAATTTTTTTTATAAAACTCGTTATGTATTTAATGATGTTAGCCTGTTCAATATAATTCAAAATTGTATCTTCTTCTCCAGCTATTGTTTTCATTTACATCTCCATGTATACTTCAAAGTATTTTTCTCTCAAAAGATGCCGTTCGATTTTCTTCCAGTTTTGTTATAGTCCGAGTCTCAGATGCATACGTCTGAAATGAAATAATAAGTGTTTTATAAATTAAACAAATTTGTGTTTCTTGAAAGAAATTAAGATTTTAAAAACTTCCCCAGTTCATAAAAAGCCTTATTTGCCAGGCGTAATCAATTTTGGATTTCATGAGATATTCTGTTTCAGAGGTAAAAATTGATCCTAAGTATATGTAAATTTATATTAATCTATAAGAAGGAATTTACTACAATCAAAAAATGACTGCTTCATAATCTTGAATAAATTCCAAAAGATATGTTTCCCAATCAAAATTTTATTGTATATAACTCCTATTAAAATATTATTGAATGTTTTAATAAGTACTTTTCATCTCCAGGATACGATGAAATCGAAACTTCACGAAATGCAGCCAGAGAGCGTCATCGGGTGCGAAGTCTCCGAAACGCCTTCCTCAGTCTGCAGCAATGTCTACCTTCTGTGCCACCCAACACCAAACTCTCAAAACTCGATGTTCTGATATTGGCTACCACCTACATATCCCATCTCAGTCGGATACTCAGTGAAGACAGGGAAATGAACTCGGTGAGTAGACTTTCAGAAAACAACAGCACGGATAATTTTAGGACATGGGTTCTTACGATTATTCAACGCTATAATTATGAGCATGAAGTAAAACAAAAAGAAAACTCGGAAATAGTTATCGTGATCTTTTTATTCGAGTTTTTTAAAGTCATACATTGATCAATTTTTTAACATCATAAAGATAGAAATAAATTTTTTTAATTTATCTGATTTGCCTATTGATTTAAGGTATCCGAACACGTTGAAAATGACCAAATTCAGTCAAGACAGATATATTTGTTTTTTATTTTATTGAATAGAGCTATTTTTTGACTTTACGAAACGTATTTTGTTTTGTTTCTGCACTATCTAGAGGCCAAGTTGCAATCAATTTTATAAATTTAGAGAAACCGAAAGTGGGTTTTTGATCTACCAGAAGTGGGCAGTTAAACTGCTCAAAATTATCATGGCGAGTCTGATAACTCAAAATATTACGAATGTATTTCTATAAAACTTTTTGAACCTGATATTTATGTTATTTTCTAGAGAATGTACAAAAATATTTCTTATTGTATGAATACTTATTGAGCTATGGCTTGTTATTTAAATAATGGTCTCGTAAAAAATGTAACATTTCTTATAATGTTTGCTCAATCAGCTCTAAAATTTTAAAATTTTAATAAAAAAATTAAAATTTTAGTATAGTTTCTAGATAAATGCATCTAATTTATTTTAATAATACTTTTACTAATATATGTTTATTACTTTTTTCTCTAACTGCTTTGAAGTTTTTCAAAAATATTGCTTAAAATTTCACTTATAATTGTGATTTTTGTAAAATTCAGGTAATTTATTTTAAATTTTGATAGTTTAATAGTAATATTTATTGGTATTGAGTCCTAAAGGAGCATTTATAACGTTTTAGTATGCTATTTTGTTAAAAAGTACTCCGAACGTGTTCGGATACCTTAAATCGAATTTTAAAATAATCAAATATGTAGTAATTTATACACAAAAGTAATTATGCAGCTCTGAAATATACATAAAAGCAGTCTCTGTTATTTTTCATTTTACAAGCGAGATCCCAGAAGAGTGCATATCTTTTATTTTCTCTCTTTTCTGTATAATACATCCTATGTTTGCAACTAGGATCATACATATAAACATAATATTTTTTAACAAAAAAGAGGGGGAAAAATGCACTATGGAGAAAGGGACTGTTTTTATGAAATTTAAAAATGTATTAAGATCATCATGTACGGGATTAAGAAATGATTCAAAATCACAGCCGTTAATGGTTAGAAATTGCACATTGAATGTTAAAATTAGTAATTGGTGCCCCTCCCCCAATGATACATGCTTTTATACATCGAAGTAAAGAGTTATAAAGTATCCTAACTTCCTCTTGCGATGCATAGTAATAGGTATCATCAATTGTTGTTTCAGATCTGAGACTTTTCGGGTACCCGAATCAGGCTACAAATGAGCCATATATATTCTAACTGTGAAAGGTCGGATTACCTTGTTGGCAAAGGAAGAGTTTTAACAATAAAAAAAGGCAGTTTAGATATATGTAAGTTGGAAAAATATATGTGTTATCTAGTTGGAAAGTGCTTAGGATTAGTGACATGTTAAGATTTCTTGAGGGGCTAGGTCGCTACGCAAAATATGGTTCCATCTGCGGGATGTTAAACAGGCAGTATACAGTCATACGTTGCGTGTCAAATACTAATACAAATGGTAACCCGTAGCAATTAAGTGCGCGTGAATTGCAATCTCAGAAATCTAGGCATGAACTAACTGCCCCCTTTTGCCAAAATGATGGTGTGTGGTGGAAGGCCTAGGCCTAGATACGGACGACGATGGACATGACACAATAATGTAGTCTTGCCACCATTGCCAGCTGTTATTAAATCAAAATTCTCAGTTTTTCGGAGAATATACCTGAGAACAACATTTGACGATCAAGATATTGAGACTGAGTCGAGAACGAGACAAGACCCCTTATCGAAGCCCTGGGCCCAGTTTGCCATGTCCTAAAACTTCCTTGCCCAGGATGACATATCAAGTTGTCATCAGCGTATCGTTGAGCTGCTCAAGTTGTACGCAGTATGACTTTTTTGTAAAAGAAAACACTCCTCACTATCTCCCCAGGGGGAATGGCTGTATGTCGCTGGAAAATAAAGGCTGATTGGTACTGCCTAGCCCCATCCTCTTCACATTTGTATCAATAAAATGCAGATGAAAGTCTATTTTTTGGTACGACAGTAAACATCACGCATCCCAACTATGTGACCACGGCTATAGGATTTTCCAAAAGGTTCCATCAAATCATCAGAGGACCTTCTAATCAAAAACCAACACTCATGTACTTTACGTTATGCTTTGCACTCCCAAGTTTTTTAAATTCAACTGTTACGAACATTCTATTCAGTTACAGAATCTTGACTTTTATCTTTGCAGTCGCTTTCTATGGTTACTTGGAGAGCTTTTTTTTTTAATACAGAATGTTCGATATATGAAGTTTATAAGCTATAATTCTCCTTCGAATACAATTATAATATTTAATTATTTCATTTGGGCTTGTCTGACATTACTAATTTATAGCATTCGCTTCTTCACATTGCTTGAATTTATTAACAGAATGTCCACTTAATAATTACTTAATAGTTGAATAATGCTTAATACTTGTATTTTTATTTGTTATTGGATTACACGATAGTTTTTTTATAGCAAATAATCCCGGATCAAAAAAAAAAAGTAGAATTGATATTTGATTTTTTATATTAACGTCGTACCTCTAAAATAAACGTTGTTATCAACGTGACGATATGAGCATCGCACTCTACTTTAAAATTCCACAACACACCAACGTGAGGACTTTAAGCCACACAAGAGATTTAACGTCCAACAGGTCCTCCAAACGGTGGGCCGTCAGCGGCCTCAGGATTCCAATTCAAGACTCACTGTAAACAAATTCATGACCATTTCCACTCGGCTGCCGTAGAGTCTAGAATCTAATCAAACGCATTGAATGAAAACCATATATCTTATTTTTTTATAGTAAATTTTTAGTCTAATAGAAGTTATAGTGTGTGGTTAATTTTGTTTGCTTTCATTTAAAATTTATTTGAGGTGGTGTTATGTATATGACATCAAGAAAACTAAGTCGTGAGTTAAGAGTGGTTTGTCAGTACAAGATAAAGACTCTTAAGACATTTAAGCACTTATAGGATTTGAGAGCCTACATATACATGTAAATTAGGCAATTTAAAATATTAATAAATCACAAAGCAAAGTCTTATTTATCAAATTTATAGTCTACACAAGGCACACCAAAGTTCTTCATGAAATGTAGTTCAAAATAATGAAAATATAAATAAATAAGTGCTGTGTTTGAGTACGGCTCCAAAATTGCATTTCCGTACTATTTTGAGAATCTATTCTAACTTATTCTATTACTTTGTAAATATATTTCACAACCCTCTTTGTGTTTTTTAAATTTCTACTATAATTGCTAAGTATGTTTCTTTTATTTCTGGAAAATATTTTGCAATCATGTTATTTAAGCAATTAGTTTTAAACTAAAGAACAACCATGAAAACAATATCTGTGTTTTCCCCCGAAATTTTATTACTGTTTCATAAAAATAAAATTTTTAATAAATGCTTTATCAAAAGCTTTTTCTAGAATTTTCTGCTACAGTTTTGAATTGTTTATTACTGCCTTTAGGAAATTTTAAATATTTTGATAGATATGAGAAACTGTTATATATTTCGTATAAATGTGTATACTTTACGGAATATCAAAAATATATTTGAATCTTTTAAACAAATATTTGTTAAGGATAGATGTTAATATAAAAACTAGGATATATTTTGTTTGTATTGATTTGAGAGAAATGATGCGAAGTATTAACAATGTTATGCATTAATATGCAGAAAACAAAGAAATTTTTATACATGTCGAAAATTAACTTCAAAACTGATTTATAAATAACCGAGACTTCCGTCAAAATCTTGGAGGTAATAAGATCCAATTTTTAAATATCTTGTCTTTCGCGTGGAAAAAAGGGGGGGGGAAAAAATTGCAATTAAGTTGTTGACTGTTGAAAATATTTTTTTACAATTTGCATTGTTATAGTGAATTGGATTAGTTTTTTCCAGACTGTTGTAATATACTTAAAATTAATATACACTGAAGAGCCAAAAAAAAAAAAACTGGTACAGGCATGCGTATGCAAATAAAGAGATATGGAACCAATCAGAGTACTGCGCTGCGATCGACAATGCCTGTATAAGACAACGAGTGACTGGCACAGTTGTTAGATAGATTACTGCTGCTACAATGGCAGGTTATCAAGATTTAAGTGAGTTTGAACGTAGTGTTATAGTCAGCGCACGAGAGATGGAGCATAGCATCTCCGAGGTAGCGATGAAATTTGGATTTTCACGTACGACCATTTCACGAGTGTACCTTGAATGTCGGGAATCCGGTAAAACATCAAATCTACGACATCGCTGCGGCCGGAAAAAGATCATGGAAGAACGGGACCAACGACGACTGACGGGAATCATTAAGCGATCCTTCCGCAGATTGCTACAGATTTCAAAGCTGGGCCATCAACAAGTGTCACCGTGCGAACCATTCAACGAAACGTCATCGCAATGGGCTTTCGGAGCCGAAGGCCCACTCGTGTACCCTTGTTGACTGCATGACACATAGCTTTACGCCTCGTCTAAGTTCGTCAACACTAACATTGGACTGTTTATGACTGGAAACACGTTGCCTGATCTGACGAGTCTCGTTTCCAATTGAATCGAGCTGATGGACGTTACGGGTATGGAGACAACCTCATAAATCCATGGACCCTACATGTCAACAGGGGTCTGTTCAAGCTGGTGGAGGCTCTGTGATGGTATGGGGTGTGTATAGTTGGCGTGATATGGGACCCCTGATGAGTCTAGATACGACTTTGACAGGTGACAGGTGCGTAAGGTGACAGGTCTGATCACCTGCACCCATTCATATCCATTGTGCATTCCGACGGACTTGGGGAATTTCTGCAGGACAATGCGACACCTAACACGTCCAGAATTGCTACAGAGTGGCTCCAGAAACACTCTTCCGAATTTAGACACTTCCGCTGGCCACCAAAATCCCCAGACATGAACATTATTGAATATATATCTGGGATGCCTAGCAACGTGCTGTTCAGAATGGATCTCCACCCCCTCTTATTTCTAACTGATTTATGGACAGCCCTGCATGATTCATGGTGTCAATTACCTCCAGCAGTACTTCAGACATTAACTGAATCTATGCCACGTCGTTTTGCGGCACTTCTGCGGGCTCGTGGGGGCCCTACACGATATTAGGCAGGTGTACCAGTTTTTTTTTTATCTTTAGTTTATATACACTATAGTTTTAGAATACGCAATTAATGACTAGATGAGATATTTTATTAGATATTTGTAACAAAATTGCTTGCGCAAATATAAAAGTGTATTACTTAAAGCCGTTTTAATGGTAATGGAAAAGCAGAAAAAGAATTTCATACATAAATATCGGTTCAAATACATTTTTTAAAAATTTTGTATTGCATTTCATAAAATTTAGTGATTTTTGAAAAAAAAGTAAAATGTTACAACTAATAATTAAATAGTTTTCATTCGAATTAATAAATACAAAGAATTACATTTATTCATATATTGACTATAAAGATTTATGCAGATATGGAAAGTAAATATATGTATAAATTTAGTTAGTTCTTAAACATGCATTTTCTGACCGAACATAACTGCTGCAACCGAAATTTTTTGAGGTAAAAATGACTAGGTAGTCGGCTCTCATTCCATGCGAGCACAAAATAATTGATTTGATAGCACCAAATTAAAAAAGCAACAAATCAGTAAAAAATACCAAAAGGTAGTTATATAATTTAGTTTCAAAAATATCCTCTAATCTCCGCACATTCATTCTGCTCATTAATTTAAAACAAATGATAGCGTTAGACTCATTTCATTTTTCAAAATAATCTTCAGTTCATAATATTTTGAAAGAAGAAATTTAACAGAAAATTTATCTTTGCTTAGGAAAATGGTTTCTCGATGAGTGACTTTGATTTGATGGATGGATCAATTACTTCGATACCTGAAGCAGATGTGCGAAGTTTGAACTGGGAAAAAAGTTACCTGCATCCAGTTAAGGTAATCAATGCAATCAAATTTTTCTCTTTATATTTAAGATGAAACATTTTATTCGTTTAGAGAAAGAGATTCGAGTTCATGAATTGCAACCGCGTTGGGTGAGAAGTCGTGGTCACAAAATTCTAGATCAATGAAACCTAGGCGAGCCGCTTCTCTTAATATTTCTACCGATTTGTCGTGAGTAATGGGGCGTGACAATGGAACTCAGTGAGTAAAGTGAGAGGTTACATCACATGTTCTTGTCATTTAACTATGGTTAAGAATCTTAAAGCTCGTTGCCAATACAGAGATAGCCCTCGTGTTAATCTAATACGAAGAAAATTGAAAGTTTACAAAATTTCTTTGATTTACAGTCTAAACTAGGGATCGGTAATCCATGGCATAAGTGCCACGCGGTACAATACACTAATCTACAAATTCGTTAATATTTGAGTGGATGAAAGTTGATAAGTTTGTAATGGGCCTTATTTGACAAACATCTTCAGAATAACGGACACATTTACGAAATTACGAAGAAATCTGAAAGATAACTCCAAAGATAAATTTACAGCTATTTTGTAAATTATTGAATGTCATTGCTGGAGAGACTTAATTGTTTGAAGAGAGAAAATTGCATGTACTCTGCTTTTCCACTTTTTTTTCTATATATCTAAGTAAAAATTCTTTCCTCATTTGAAAAATATTACGAGTCTGCAAAGAAATTGTTTAACAACTGAATGCTCAGAATCGTGTCAAATTGAAAGTCACACATTATACCCCTGATTTTAGGATATGAAAGCAGAGCGGTACAAGTACTAGATTCGCGTAGCTCAAGTGTAGTATTTGGCGAATTTTATTTTGATATTATGGTGAGATAACAAACTCATTCTAGCTTCCGTACACCTATCACTAAGTAGCTTAGCGATCGATTTCGATCGCCAAAAGTAATTGACATCGCCAAGCCCCCCCCCCCATACTACACATTAACCGGTTCGCGCATTAAAATTTTTATTTATCTTTTTATTTGACTGTATAATGAAGGGAAATATTTATATTTTATGGTGTCTATATTTCTCATTGTTTAAAAATACTTAATGTATGTACAATTTTAATTATTTTTATTTTTGTTGAAGAAATAAATATATTTCATGCAGTTTATTTTTATGTTAAGAAACATCTTTAAAGGATGCAAAATTAATGTATAGTAAAATTGTACATCTATATCATTGTCCTCAATTCTCTAACTCTGTATGTATTATCGCGGGAATCGAATTGTTTCAAACACGTCCTACTATGTGGCCCGCTAAATCATATTAGTAGATTGGTTTGGCATCCTAGAACTAAAAGGTTACCGACACCTGGTCTAAATGGTTATTCTGTAGGGTAACGGCAATTGTTACAGATAAACTTTAAAGGAAATGGTTCAGGAATATTTAGCAAAAAGGAGAGATTTTTCTTGAAAGTTAATTTTCGAAAGTCGAGTTTCTTCCTATTTTAGCACTAAGTTTACTAAGTTTGAAGAGCATTAATATTCACTAAAAGCAAAAATGTTTTGACTCGAAAGCATCTATCCTAAATTAGTTGCCTTTTGAAACAAAACAAAAAATTGGATTCTTCACCACCCAACTTTTAAATTTAAATTAAGAAAAAATAACATAGATGTTTTGATTCTATATTCTTCTACTAGAACGACTTGATCTTTACAGATAAGACTTTTAATTATGCAGTCCAGTGACAATAAAAATCTCCGAAAGCTCACTCCATTTGAACTCGAGATTCTTATTTTAGAGAGGCTAGATATGGCCAACTTACACGTTTTTTTCTTCCAAAATATCATTAAACTTTAAAAAGTTTAAAAAATTATTTCCTTGATGAAATTATTTTTGTTTTAAAATTTTAGTTTGATACATTACATTAAAAAATTTTCATTACTGTTTTCACAAGAATAAACAAATAAAATTGCAAGCCTTTTTTTTTTTTAAATTCAAACTCTGTTCTTTATTATACGTACACTGCTCTTTTGGATGAGAGTAAACCTATAAGATTCAAAACTGTTATTTCCCTCAAAAAATATGAAAACTTAGGATCCCAATAAGATATAATGTACAGAAGTTCCAATAACTCCAATGGTCATAAATAGAATAAACATTTAAACAAGATTCGGTTTGATTGTCGCCACTCTATGAAGCTACATATTTTAAGAGTTCAACATTTGAAAAAAATTTACCGGAGAAAATTGGAAAAAAAATCAGAAATGGTTCAGTATTATTTCAGTTATCAAATATTTAAGCATCAATGAATGTGCGTCTGAAATGTTCTTTTGAACAGCTCGGTTTGTCATCAATAATATATTTCCAATGACATTATATTCACAAGTATAAAAAAAAAAACTAAACTCAGAGACACAACAGCCCATAGCATACTGTGCTCATCTCAATTTTCATAACCTTAAGCACTGAGGTGCAAGAGCAGACGTTCCGGTCAGGTAGTCAATCTGACGCGAAACCCCAGTGTTTAACTTCCAAGCAAGCTTGGTACTCAATTATCAACCCACTGAAGAGATGATAGGCTGAGTCAACCTTGACAAGCCCGGGGTTTGAACCCCGGGTCTGTTGCGTGGAAAAGCGATAAAACCACTCAGTCACTTGGGCTTTATTTAGGAGTATATTTGACAATAATATTAAACAAAATATATTTATAAAACATATATATAGTATAATTTTCTCGACGCTGAAATGCTTACTAAAAATTCAGTATTTTAATTTAATTAACAACTTTATGCAATATAGATTCGCCACTTTATCGATTTTTTTTTTTAAATTACAGAAATGGCCTATGCGTTCTCGTCTATACGCCGGTGTTGAAGACGAAAGGACAACAGTAAAAGAATGTAGTGTAGCAACATTTCAACAAAGAAATTATTGGAGTTAGAAATAATGCCTTGGAAAAAAATGCTTGGAAAAAGTTTTAGAAAGAAAACAATGTTTTCTTTTTAAGAACCTCTATCAGGTTAATCCGTCCATCTAACACTTCATAAGTTTTGCAGAAAGTTTAACAAAACTTTTTATAGCTTGTGAAATATCATTTTATATGAGTGTGACTAAATGAATTCAGAATTCCCAACTGTCCCTTAAAATGCTTTAAAAAGTTAATAGTCATTTATAGGCAGACAATAAAAAAAATATCTTGTTCCGAATTTCTCTAGTTTTGCCTGCATTGCCTTTAATACCTTGTTTGTGCTTGTTTAATAATTGATGAAACTTAGCATACTAAAATCAACAAATGTTTCCTAAATTTTGTTCTTCAGTTTATTAAATAATGACATAAAAGAAAATTTGAATAACAAAGAACAATTGGAACAAAATTATTTATTACATATGTTTTATAAAATTGGCATGATGTTAGAAAGCTTTTATAACATTTTTTAAATTAAAAATTTCTTGAATTTACTGTTTGAAATCTATAATTATGCTTAAATGTTACGCAAAAAAAACATATGATATTGTAATTCAAATTCAAAAGCTCAAATTTCACATTGAATTTTTAAAAATTATAAATTTTTAACACTTGTAATTTAAAATATTTTATTTGTTTAGGAATAGAAGTTTTATACAAATGGCCAATTAAGAATTGTTTTTACAATTGTTTCACATGAATTTTAAATATGATATGAAAATGTAATGATAATCCTTGCAGATCTAGTATTCTGGGAAGAAAAATTGAACTAAACTTTTTGAAAGAATTATTTTGTAATGAGGATATATGATGATTTTTTTTCTATATGCAAACTATTACATGTTTACTTTTACACATTAAGAGTAGTTGATTAAAACTGTGTGTTGAAACTTGTAAATAATAATCATTTCAAAATATTACATATATAATGGATTGTTTAAAGTTATTTTTGCAAGAATTGTGTAAATAAATTGAATCATGTTATTCATTATCATGACTGTTTCCATACTTAGCATTCCATGTATAGAGTATATTGCTTTAAATATTTTTTGTGTGACTTAAATAAAGCACAACAATCTATTAAGCACTATTTGGAGAAAAGAATGCAATTGTTTGTATAAATTTATATATAATGAATTTCCATAATAACATTTGTTAACTGCTGGTATGAATAAATATCTTTGATTAAATTAATGGTGATTTTATTTATGATGTTGACTGTAATATTTTATAGTTTAACAATTGAAACAGAAACAATAATTAAAATAACACTAGCATGCAAGAAAAAGAGACAAATCGGGGGGGGGGGGGTAGATTGGTTAGTAAAACTAAACTACTGATTTCTTGATCATTTATCATCTTTTTTTGTAATCAAGAGCAATGCTGCATCATCTTTTTATTTATTACTAAACCGAAGACAATGCTAAATCACTTTCAGAATTATGATAAAAAAATTTCAAAGATCAATATTAATCCTAAAAATAAAATATTTATTTGATAACTGAAATATCCCCTTCTATTTAAAGAGCCTATTTTACAATTTAATTCATAAAAGAATTAAATGTATTTTTTTTAAATGTATGATGAACTGGGCTACATAATTACTTTAAAATGTTACCCAAAAATACTAATGTAAAATAATTCAGATTTTAATTTTTAGCAGTTTTCCCTCCCTATTATTTAAAACTTATATTTAGGTATTTTTAAAAATGTGTCCTAAAAATTTATAGGAGAAAGCTGTACACAACAAATAAGTAACATAATCTTTATTTTAAAAAGTTGTCATGTTATACTTTGGCTTTGCAGGATCAAAAAATCAGAATTTTTTTTTAATAAGAAATAATTAAATTATATAATTCTGATTATTCAACCAAAATACTTTTATAATAACTTAAATAAATCAATACTGAATTAGATGATGTAAAAATATAACTGTAAATACTTTTCAAAATTCCCTCAAAAAATAACTAAAGCATGATCTAAAAAATTACGCTATGTCTCATTATAAACTATACATAGCTTAAAAATAAAAATAATAAAAATAAGGGTAACAACTACAATCAAATAACACTATATACATTCAAAGAAATTAATTGAGAATAGCACAGTTTAAACTTTCGTCAAATATAATTTGAAATTTCTAGAAACGTACCATAGAAAATAAAATATCTTTTAAAACAAATTCATGCAAGTATTACATCAATATATATGGATGAATGGAAAGGCCTATTTACAAAATCGTTAATTTCACAATCAGACATTATCAGTAACACAAGTACACGGTTTAATTTTGCAACAAGAATAAATGAAAAAATAAATAAATAAAATTAGATACAAATATTTTCAAGTCATTACACTTACAGAATTATAAATAGAAATCAATTACAAAGTAAAAACCATGGTTTTCATATCAGACTAAAATGGTTTTTATTGATTCAATGGCATCTATTGTAGTCAGAAATTAATAATAAATCTTACATGAAAACCATACACATGTAAATAATATTAATAAAATAAGTGCATTGAAGAGATCAAGACACATGAGATATTTAATCTATTTCTCATAAATTAATACATATTTTAGTCTAACTGAACATTTTACAATGCTCATAATAATTTTATTTTAGTAATCATATAAAAAATACATTTTGAATACAGTTAAAAAGTTATCACATATTATTTGACAGGGCTTGATTTCATACAAAATATGCTTTGTAAATGTTCAAATGAACAAAAAAAAATCACTGAATACCAAAATAATTTTAATTAGCTCCTATATAATACTTAAGAAACATTTTCAGTTTGAAAAAAATTTAATAGCTAACAAGAAAAATGTCTTCATAACATTATATCACATTTATCATTACAAGCCTAAATACTGTACTCTAGGAGGCTGAATACTGTACTCTTTGCTGAATTACTCAAGCAGCATCTGCTCATTGTAACAAATTTCATTGTTCAAGCAAATTGCATCAACCAAATTTAAACTTCAAATAATCAACAAAAAAAAAAACTTTGATGAGTTACTGCATTTATAAATCTTGAATAAAATCATTAAAATAAATACAATTCTAAAGCATAAATATTATTCAGCCTAGAATGTTAGCCTCTTAAAACCATGCATTTACCTTGGATTAGATTAATTTATATCATGAAATGAAAACTACTAAAAGAAAGACAGCATAAGCATTGATACAACAAATTGTTAAAATTAGAAATAAAAACTTTTATAATTTATCTTTTTTTTTTCATTATTATAAACTGTTTCAAACATAAAAAAAAAAATTCAACTTGGAATAATTCTTGTAATAAAGTTAAATTTTCTTTAGCTTTAATTGCTGGCTTCTATTCACAGTCATTTAAAATTTATTACAGTTACATTTAATAATTAATAAATCCTTCATATTCTTTAATTTTGTTTAGTTAAATAAAATTTTCAAACCCTCAAAAATACAATAATTTTTTGTGAACCATCCAAAATTATGCTGTTTATTCAAAATACAATTTTTAATGGACAGCATATATTGAAATAGTTTTGCCAAAAACTACATGAATAAAGTCAAACTTATACTTTAGTTCCATATAAGATAAGAATATATAGATTCTAGCATTTATACTTTTAGAAATTGATTACTTTTAATTCCATTTAACAAAAACAATTACTTTTAAGTAGACAGGAAGAGGGATTTGCTGTCCTACAACGGTCATTCAAATAAAAAAACTGAACAAATACATACAGTGTATGCGAGAAATGACAAGCGTAAAATTACATATGATGTTACACGTCTATTAATGAATAGCTAGATGGAAATAATAAGTCATGTAATGCAATGGGCTGTTTGCTTTTTTATGGACAAACATGAGAAAAAAATTCCTGAAGGACACAAGTATGAATAATGATTTGATCAATGATTAATTTTAATTGTCAATGTAATAGAAAGTTCCAACTTTAAGCTCCTTAGAGAAATATTTAAAAATTATGTACTTCTTAAAAATTACCAAGAAAACACAAAAACATACTTATCTAAATTTATACAAAATTCATCAGCATTGTTAAATAATTTTAAAAATTTTAAACAAATGTTTGTTTTATAACCAATATTTTAATGTATAAATTAATAATAAATTTAATATTTAATTAAAAAAAATTATGACTAGAAATGGAAACTAATAATTATTTTACATATTTAAAAAACACTTAAGATAATTTTCACTACTAAAATTAACCAACCACAAAACTCATAAAATAAAATATACCTAAAAATTCAACAATTTTTCCAAAAATTTTACCATAGCATAAATATTTTCTATTTTAATGCAAGAATATTTATTTTTGTGGTTAAGACAAGTACAGGCCACACACTAATAGTTATAACAGCAACACAGAATTTATCATATGATACACTATATATGACTAAATTTACAGAATATAAATAATATAGAGATAAAAATACTGACAATATAACTGATGTAATAAATTCTTCATTTGTGCACCCAAATACCATCTGTAAATAATAAGAATCTTTATAGTAAAATTTATATAAAGTAAACTGTCATGTGTAATAAAATTTATATTACATTAATATAGAAATAAATTAGAGAAAATTCAAACTTAAAGCCAATCATCATGATCAATAATTAATATAAACTTAATTATGGAATTAAACTAATTTAAAGAAGAAAAGGCCTCAGAAAACCTCAGACCTTTTAGACCTCAGTGAAAAAAAAATCTCATTTCAACAGAATTTTGTAAATACATAAATTTAATATTTGAGGATCTTAAAAAGCTGCTGTTAATAAAATGTGACTTATATTTAAATTGTAATCAATTCCATGTGCATTTTTTCTAATTATTTATCAGCCTTGCATACAATTGCATATTTAAAAAAATAATTTAGATTTACAATTAAATGCATATGAAATATTTAATATATTTAACTGATTCTGTACCAATTGAATATTGTTGAAAATTCAAAACTTTTAAGAATAGAAAGTTAAATGAAAGAATAAAAAAAATTTTTAGACTAAATTTTAACAATGTTAAAATTTAGTTTAAAAAACATACAATGTTAAATAACAAAACAATTTTAAAGTGCTAAAATTTAATCAACAAACTAAATTTAATCATGCATTTAGTTTTAATTATAAAAAAAGAACTAAAAATTATAAAATGAAATATAACATACTTGAAATAATACTGCTGCAGTTAAAATTATCACTACAGAAAAGAATCTAAAAAAAAATGCATCAAAGAATTATTCATCTTATGACAGTATCTTAAGAATAATTAAAAATATACAGAGCAAATTATAGAAACTTTGTTTGCTTGTTTTTTTTTTTTTTCATTAGATTTTCTGATTGTAAAATAAGCATTAAAAACACAACTAAAATATACATTTTTTAAAATAAAACTCATATTACAATATTTATATTGCAATATTTATATTTTCTAAAATAAAGCTTGTGTGTTAAATTTTCAATCATGGTTTTTTTTCCCAAACACACAATTATTTTTTTTTTTTAATTTTTTTTTTTTTACCTCATTGGCAGCATACTATAAAAGTTTGATTGTATGTATAAAATATAAGTTTTGCACTCAGTGAAACTAAAAAAAAATGTAATCCATACAATTTCATTTATATATATATATTGTTGTCTCAAAATCTTAAAAATATGCACATCCCTAATTTTTGATTCAAGAGCTAGTTTGAAATGTGATATTAAAAAGTTATTTTTGAAAAAATTCTGTTAAATAAAAAGGAAACAGAGTAATAAAACTACAGGGAGAAATATTGTTAAAATATATAAGAATTGCCTGATATAAACAACAATTGCTTGATTTAAATAAGTAATCATGAGCAAAAAACTCAATTGAATATATATAAATAAGAAATATAAAAGGAAAATTGTTTTTTGGCATGAAGGTTGGTTAATTTGAATTCCATTTACAGCTACAATTGGAAAAACAATTTTTTACTAAGAAAACATTTTTTATAGATATATTTTTTTATAGATATATTTTCTAATTAAGAAGAATTACTATTAATTAGGAAACCCAGTCTCCAAAATTTTAGATCATATTAGGATTTAAACTTCAGCCCCATAACAGTGAATGAAAAGTTTTTGTTGGAAACTTGATTTGAAAATGAACAGAATCTCAACAGTTTCAACCTTCACAGTAATTCAAATTAAATTTAAATGAGAAGGTTTAATCAGAAATAGAATGGGATATTGCAATAATTTGATAAGAAAAATAAAAGATTTGTTGTAATGTGCATGATATTCATTATTTCTGTATGAATCACTGGAAACTACCTTTTTAAACTATTAATACTATCTTTCGGATGTACTTTTAAAACAATTAAGTTTTACTAAAATGATTTACTCAACTTTTATAATATTACATTTATACTTATAATTTCCTACTTAAAAAACTGTAGATAAAATTATCATGTTTGTTTTCTATTTGCTGCTTTTTTTACATAAATTTATTATTGTTATATATAATTCTATATTTTATATTTCTTTATACATAAATCAACTTTTTTTACAAATGTCAAAAAATATATAAATTAAAAATTGTAAAATTATTGTTACTAATTACTAAATTGCTTTAAAAAATTAAGCTTATTATCATACTTTACTAAAACATTGTAAAAATGTATAAGTATATTCATATAAACAAATAATAAGAGGGTTTCTTGAAAAAAAAAATAGTTATACATACATGGTCATGTACAATTCACATGATTTTCTGAACAGGAGTGAATATAAAAATAGAAAAGAAATTCCACAAGTAGCTAAAAAGATTCCCTGCAAAACTCCTAACAAATCATAGAATGTAACTGAAAAAAAAAAAATAGAAAAGATATATAAAATAAAAAATTTCATAAATGAAAAAATAATTTGAATTAAATATACATATATATTACTGCAATGTTTAAACTTTTGTGCCAAAAATACAATGGAATACAAAGTAAACTAACAAATCAATGCATAAATTTTAAAAACTGCCTTACATACACCATATTAACAAATACGAAAAAAGGAATTAAATACAAGCAATATAAACTATGATTATGTGTGAATATTTATGAGACATATAACTAATTACGATTTGTGTACATAGGAAATATTTATGTATCTTGGTATAGCAAATTAATGAATTATCAGTAGAGTTAACAATAATACATTAATTTTTTTTAAAAATTATTTCAAATATAGAAAATTTATTTAATTGTGCAGCCAAAATATTAATTTTTTATGATAAATACACTGATACTATCAAAAACAAAATAAATATTTCTTACTGAAAACAGCAACAGTTGATACTTGAAGAATCATCTAAAAACATAACATGAAATGGCAACAATAAGTTATAAAATATCAAAGTACTTTATGGTTATCTGCATCTCCAGTTTTCCCATTTCCTAACATTGATGAGTTTACTCATCATTTTGTCTTATTTCTTTGGTCAAAATGATCTACAATGGTAATATGAATATTACTAGATGTCAAGGATAAAAATTTTATTTGGAAAATGTTATCCCAACAACAGCTAATGTTAAAATTCGCCTCTGTGAAAATTTTACTCCTTAAATGGTCATACAGATTCTTATATTTTGTTATGAAATAATTTACTTGTTGCAGAGTCTCTAATAATTATTATTTATGGACATATGTACCCTGCATGAGCAATACATACTAGACCATAAAAGGACTAAGGAAAAACAAGCAAATATTTTTTTTAACAATCGTCACTGAATGGATAAATTTCATGGTGATGCAGATAACAAGATAATAATAAATTACAAAATATTGTATTTAATGTTATATAATTACATGGAAAAGGAAAATTAATTCATATATTGTTTAATAAATAATTATATATATATATATATATATATATATCGCACAAAAATATAGCATGAACTTAATCATCAAATTATGTTTAATAATTTAAAAATATTTTTAAACACTCATTAGAAAAACAAAAGTAATAAGTATTTCAAATTACAAGCCAATGCAATTCTAAAATATCATTAAGCACTAAATATCGCTATATTTTATTTTATTTTATTTATTTATTGCTACTTAGGACATTTTAAAATATTTAGTTGCATTATACATAACTTTCAGAATTTAAAGAAAAATAATTAACCATTAAACTAATTAATTTATCTAAATAACTTCTCAAAATATCCTGTAAAACAAAGTTTAAAATTTAAGATATAAATTTAAGCAATAATAAATGCTGTGTACCCTACAAGCAGAAAATGAAAAATAAGGCAAAAATATACTTACATGTAAAATCTGCAGGAAAATATTTATATTGTAACTGTCTCTTTTTAAAAATACAGCAACATACATTAAAATCAACAATATAACAAGAAGATTCAATAACCATTCACTAAAAAGAAAGAAAAGTTTATAAAATGATTACACAAATAAATACTATAAATACTGATTTTTGAAAGAAAATTTTAAAAATACATCTACAAAAAGTAAATAGTAACACTAACTTATTGGTGAAATAATTATTAACAGTAAAATATTAAAATTTAGAACTTAAAAATTTGACAAACGAAGAAACATACACTAAAGAAAATACAAAATTTTACGCTGTGAAATAATATAATCTTATTTTAACAATTTTTTTTTATTTATAACTAACATAGAAGAAAATATTTTTTGAAAAAATCAGATAAAATGATAATATATTTAAGCAAAAAGATACTTAACCCCTTCTCAGTCGGATTTTTTTCTTCGAATTTCCGGTCCAAAAAAAACATTTTTTTATTGCTGAAATTTAATATGCACTCTAGTCTAAATTTAAAAATGCAATTTTTTTTGTCAGAAAGCAGTTTTTTCTAGACTTACTGGTGGTCCAATATATTATATCTCATCTACTGATCTCCAGTTTTCACTGCAATGCATCAAGATTTCGGCTTAAGAAAATATACTCTGATACTATATTTATTTATGTTATTGCTTTGAGGTTAATATTTGAGAAATAAAAGTAACACAAAAAAAATGTACATAAAAAATATATTAAAATTATGTAAAAAATATTTTAGAAAGTGGTTTTCCAACCTTACCTTTAGCAAACAGTTTTACAATCTATCTTGGACATCAGGGTGTAAAAACAACATTTATCACAAAACCTAAATCATTTATTACAGCATTTTTCCTTACATTATAAAAAAAATCTTGGTTATGAATGTAAAAAGCATAGTGAATAGTTTTTTACTTCAAATTCTAATAGATATCACGCTGAGTGTGAAATTTTTCAAAGCATGGTACAGTGCAAAGTCCAACATCACACTACTCACAATAATACCTCGTTTCCTTTCTTATCTTTTTACCGTCACTGTCTCGTTTCCTGCAACAGATGAAACATTTTCTCGCTGGTTTTTCTTTCTTCTCAGTTGGTGGAGTAAATTTCACAAAATGTCTCTCAGTAAGTCGAAGTGGTGTTTTGAGTAAGGGCCTACCTCTTTTGCTGCCCATTGATTCCGAGTGTTACTTTATAACCATTTCATTGACCAAATGCAATCAAAACTGAAGCTGCAATTTAGAACCACTTATTTTCTTATATAAAACATAAGAATTCCAAATGCATTGATCGAAAATATGAAAAAATATTTTTCGGTAATACTTTTTCCCATATTTTCTTGGGATGGCATAAGATGCCAAATTTTGGTCAGCACGATCGACGCCACCCATAGTGTCATTATAGTCTACAACAATCTTCGGCTTCAGCTTTTCTTCTCTAGATGATCTCACTGCAATCATCTCTGAAGTATGAATAGTTGAAATAAGTGATACATCTTTTTTATCCTTCCATTTCAAAATAAGAGCTTTTCCATGTCGAAATGCTACAGTATGGTTCAAACAGTACAAAATGATTCTGTTTTGTTTCGAGCCTGAAATCTTGCTTGGAAAATTGTGAAAAAAGTATTACTAGTTGCGCCATCTCTTAGAAATATTCAGAAATACAAAAAATAATCGCAGAATTCACAGAGGCGTCTGCGTAGCGACCAATTCAATTTCAGTGATGCATTTTTTTCCTTCGTCGCATGACATGCGACGGCGACTATACGGGCACAAAATTGCCAAACGTATGAGATGCGACGCCGACAGAGAAGGGGTTAAAAGTACTCTAATAGATCTTGTTTTACAAAAATAATTATAGAGGTTGATTTGTATATATAATGAAATACGTCTCCAGAAACATTTCTCCTAATTAAAAACAACAACATAAAAACACATTCCTTACAAACATACTTGTAATAATACTGATAAAAATATATAACATGATGACCATTAAGAATATCATAAAGTGGTTAAGTTATTAAAAAACTTATTTAAAAGATATTTTTCTATTTGGTGATTTTTCAGTCCAGAAAATTAAGAATATTTTGGAATAGCTACTTTAAAATCAGCTTATAATGTGTGTATATGTATTTTTATAACATATGTATAAAACATTTTTTAAAAAGAATTATAGTTAAAAAACTATTTTGTTGTGTTGTTGTTTCTAATGCCACCTGTCTGATGGTGTCAGATCGAGGCTCACAAAATTCATTGTGGCAAGGGGCTAGAGTACGCCTGTCGTTAGCTCTTAGCTTTGAGCACTATGCAGGTGACAGTACGATTTGGCTCAGTTCATACAGGATAGATAGTGACACCACCTATCTCCACCTCCCCAATTTAGGCATGGAACTAGAGGGGAGGGAAATATTCTTCAGCCCCCTGCACCCATGGTTTCTGCTGCACCTTACCACAAGACTTTCGGACCCACTGATTTAACAAGCACATACTCTGTGTGTACGCGGAGGGTATTTGGTGGCATCGAGCATCGAAACCAGGCCTTCCCATCTGGAGTTCAATGCTCTAACCACTAGGCTACCCACAGCCCACTTAAGGAATTAATTTTAAAAAACTGCATTTAAAACAAATAAAATTCCAAATCAAAATTTTCTTAAAGTAGTATCTTTTTTTATTCAGTTATGCGATTTTAAAATTTATTGAGGAATGGTGAATTTATTTTCAGGGATATGTATCATAAGTAGATAATAAAAAAAATGACAAATTTAACAAAAATTCTGTTAAAAAATTTTCTTACTTTTCATTAATATAAAATCTTGAGAGAGGTGTGAACATTAAAATAGATGTAAGGGCTGCCCCCAAAATTAGATGTCCAGCTATAATTCCATATAATTTCCTGGAAAAAGCTAAACAGAACACTTAGTTAGAATTTTCATTTTGTCAATTTCAACAGAATTTTCATAGAAAAAAAGAATGATTTAAAAATTAAATCCTGAAATTAAAAAAGGTTATTTTTTCATGTGCTTTAAAAAGTTACTCTGTCTAATTATAATTACTCTAGATAAAAAAATTCTTAAAAATGGATATCGTTCAATATAAAATTTAAGTAAGAAATCCAAAGTAAATTTTCTCTTTTACAACAATTCAAACTAATATATTTTTGAATTCATAATATTCTGCTTTCATGCATATATCTAAAAACACAGAATAATAAAAATCCTGATATACTTAAATAAAAAGAAAAATCAAAATTATACATCAATGCTAAAAACTAGGCAGAAAAATGATGAAGAGAAATTTAAATTTAGCTAATGTAATTAATAACAGACCTCATAAATTAATAGTTAGCATATCAAATTAAATATATGATGAAATTAAATTCTGGATTAGATAAAAAATAATGAATATGTATAACATTAGATTTCATAGTTATAAATCTCAGTTAGAACTGCAGGATAATATTAAATGTTAAGGTTTTTAGATTTGGTGAATTATCATTTTTTTACATTGTTATACATGGAGATTTTAAGACTCAAATATTAACATTCTTCAACCATTATAATTTCTTATGTATGTGTGGAATTAGTCTCGGAACACAAATCAGTGATTACAAATTACTAATCAAGCATTTATTTAAGCTGTGAATTATTCAAATTATTATATTGACAATATATGCAAATATTTTATTTAACTTTTTTTTAAATTTGTGAATACAATCATGATTTAGTGTAAAACCTATATCGAATTATCAGAAAAATCTCAATTTTATTACAGTACAAAATGAAATAAAAATCAAAAATATTCTTAATGGTAAAAAAATTTTTATTTCCTTTGAAACAAAAAAATATAAAAGATTTTTCAAAATAAGTAATTAACTTCATGTGAATTTAAATTTTAATAAATACTCGAAAAATAAAAGATTTGAGTAAATAGTAGATTAAAGCATATACAAATTACCTGTCTTTGTACGTGAAGCAAGATCACAATTATTCTCATCATAAAATAAAGGATTGGTACTTTTATCATTTTTCAAAGATGCCATTTATATTATTTTCATGAACAAAATAGCATTAAGATTGCATCTAAAGTTTAAAAAAATGAAATTTATAAATATATATATGCATATTAGGCATTGCAAACAAATATGATAATCTTTTTGAATTACAATCCAAATAAGTATTTAACACTTGAAATTGAAACACTTATAAATCAACCACAAAGAGAAAAACTTGACTTTTCTCTTCAACAAAAAGGTTTAGTTTATCATATGGAAAAACAGAGAATATTATAGTAGGAGCTTAAAATCTGCAATCATGCCTTAAGATTTTTTTCTTGGATATATATTGAAAATAATGATAAGTAACACTGCAATACAAGGAAAAAACATTGTCAATAGTGCAATATGATAACCTAAAAAATTCAACAGCTTACAGGTTAAATGGAAGTAAGAAAATGAGATGTCGTATGACATGAGCAGAGCTGAATTCTTGGTGGTTGATATATATTTGACATAAGAAACTACACATGAGAATTTTTATCTTTTGATTACAAAATATGTATATTTCATATTTGCCGATCATTTAAAGCTTACTTTTAAAGAAATTAAGGCATTTACGTATTACCACAACAATGGAAACGTTAAAAATAATTCGCCAAGTTGGCAAATAATTTCGCATGTGTCATATGCACTGAGTTATATAGCAAACATGTGCTTTGCATCACATAATGTCACCAATAAGTTGCGATAACACATAAGTATTGAAATTAATTCACTTCTACAGAATTTTTTTAAACAATTTTCAATGCAATATTTATACCTTTAATAATCAAAAATATCTTTCACTTCTTTTTTCCCCCTTTTATTCAAAGAAAACCTTTAAAGAGTAAAATAGTTCAAATTAAGTAATATTTTAAGAATTTATATATTTACAAAACATTAAAACTTACTTTCAAAAAGCACTATTTTTTTTTTATTATCTACATTTACATTTGTAATTAACAAACATATAATTTAAAAAATAATTCAGCCAAATGCAAATTTAAGTATTTAATATTTTTAAGAATAATTTGAAACATTGCTTTATTTATCACAGAATATTCCATGCTTTGAAATTAAATAAAAGTTTATAAAAGTAATTTTAATGGGGGAAAAAATGTTAAGAAAATATTCAAAAACGTAAAGTATTAACAATTATTAAAAAATATAAACTAATTATTTGTTGATTATATGTAAATTGATAATTTTTATTCCATTTGTAACCATTAGTAATTCAATTTTTAATTTAATTACTCACATTAAAATTTTAAGATAAATTTTAATTCTATTATACCAGTTATAGATCCCCCCCCCCACACAAAAATATACATTCTTTAATGATAATATTGCTTTTAACTTTAGCTTGTTTTGTATACAAAAAGTTCTGAACGTTTAAATAGTATTTTTAGTTTCCGGATAAATCAGTATTTAATAAAAAAATTAATTAAAAACTAATAGCAAGCATATAGCATAATATTTTACATAAAAAAACACGAGGAAATACTTTATTTTACCATTGGCAAATAAAAAGGGTGAAATTGTCGAATCGGCCACTGGTCCGCCAAGTTATGAAAAATCGCTAATTTGGCGCATTTGTGCATGTTGTGTTTTGAAGAAGCAACCCTACTACAACACGATCCGACTTCTCCCTCACTGATAAAAATCAAAAGGGTTACCAGATTTGGCGCTTTTATCGATTTGGCGAAAAAACGCTTGGTGGGATAAGTGGCCGATTCGACAATTCAACCATAAAAAGATACATGAATAAAAATATCTAAAACATTAACCCAAAATAATTTTAGCAAATCTACCATGTAATTTACTATATAAATTTCATAATATATAGATGGTATAAATTTGTCAATTTAATACTATTTAAGAAAGATTTTTTATCGTTCAGCCACTATTTTAAATAAGACAAAGCTAAAGCATGAGTTGAGAACCATCACTGAAATCTAATTAAAAATAAAATATCTAACATATTTTATAATTTTCTATGTTTCATGTCTCATTCCCTACCGAGTGATATGCATTTTTACTAAACAATAAATTATATCTCTACTTCTTCTCCTTGTTATTTATACTTAAAGTAAACATAATGTATAAAACTAATGATGTGTCAGGAACTGCTATATAAGATAATACTTGGAATTCTATAAAATATTATTAAATGTGTATGCATTAATGCATGTGAATTACTTCATGTGACATTCAATAATTATAGTTTAGGAATAAATTTTTAGAAATATTTCTTTAAACAACCTTCTCCCTCCAAAATATTTTGATCGATTTACAAAATTTAGCTGTTATTTATAAATGAATAAAAAGAAACAATTTTATTTTTCGTGTCAAGATTCTCACAAAAACATTTTTCACGACACTTACTGAAATTTACTCAAAATATATCAGTTTTACTTCAAATGAGCAATTTTACAAAAATAAACAGGAACTTGTTTATTATTTTGAACACAGGTGGGATACTACAGAAAAAGCTAAAAGTAGTGAATGATTGATTGATTGATTGAAGAGTATCTAGATCTATTATCCCTCTTAAGACAAATATTTTAAATTAAAAGATATTTTAATGGTTCACTTTCTCCATAAAAGCTCTTATTATTGATTTATAGTTACCACCTTATCTCAAGTATCTTTAAAAATTATAATGCAATGGGAATCAAAGTATTTTCGAAAAAAATTTATTTTGATCTATGCTTCAATTTTATTTCAAAAACGGTACTTTCTTCATTAAAAGCTGCTAGTTTATAATGAAAAATCTTTCAAATAGCTAAAAAACAATAAATTTTGAAAAGAAAAAAATATAGTTCAACCATTTTCTGATAATAATTAAATTTAGGTACTAAAGTAACATAACACTTTCATAATATCCTCGCTCACAGCTCAATACTCCTAAACGAAACTTAAACCGTGATATGCGGCTTTTTAGTGTTTATTTTTAAAGATGGATGACTTGTCATAGCAAACATCATTGCATTGATTTATATATTCGAATTAACTCTGAAATACTTCAATTCACTTACAAAAGAAATATAACCAAAATGTTAATTGAAGGAGTGGATGATTTGATGCATTTTTGTGTCTTGTTGTCGATTATTGTACGTGTGGCAGTGTCACGGTTTCCATATTCAGGTAATATAAAAAACAACGGTTTACATTTAAAATTTTATTGAATAGTTATTGGACCAATTAATCAAAACAGTTTTATATTTAGTTAATTTATTCAGAATTCTTCACATTATATATTTTGACTCTTGTTTAAATTAAAGTTTTGCGTTTCATTGATGTAATTGAATTGTAAATGATGAGCGCTTTAAATGTTTATCATCTGAAAAGTCTAATTATTTTTACTAATAAACGATAGCTGATGCGGATAAAAAATGTTTTCATTAGTATTTTATCGCATGTTTTGTATTTTCCAACTGTGATAGATTCGAAATTCAATATATATTAAATAATAATTTCTATTACTTTTATCAATGTAAAATGTTTCATTTTTTTTCTTAAGACTAGAATGTATTCAGAAATGCATCCAAATATAGCATTATGGGGTTTAAATTTTGTTGCTTGTCAATAAATTCATGTGTTCGTGTCAATATTCCATGCTCAAGTCACTAAATAATGAATCTTATGGTGCTATAGTTATGTTGTTGTTGTTGTTAATGCCACCTGTTTGAGGTAGCTATAGTTATTGATATGCTGAATCATTATTGGTACTTCATTTACTTTGTTATTTATTGGTAAATACTGACTAGTTGCATTTCTTTTATTGATGTAATTTTACAATTCTTTGAATTTATTTGGCTTTTTTTAACAATCTTAAAAGATCACTATAAAAGTTATATTGCCGTCAAAAAAAAAAAAAAAAATAGTCAAAGTTTAAAATAATTATAAATGTCAGCTTCTGTGATATTTATGAAAAAACATCCCCACAGCCAAATTTGCTCCACACAAGTCTTGCAATTTTCCACCAAAATCTGACTGATTTTTTTCTTTTTTGGTACTTATGTATGTATTATCATAACCTATTAGTGAAATTATATTAAATGAAACGCATATGACACAAATGCAAAATTGGAGTTGCCAACTTGGAGAGTTTTCTTGAACGTTAGTGATTGTTGTGATAATGTGTAAGCCTACCCAACTCGCCAAGTTGGCAACCCAGATTTCGCATGTGTCATACACACTCAATTGGCAACCATGTGCTTCATTTTTCATGTAATGTTGCCAATACTATTATGATAATACATGAGTACCTTTTTTCCAAATAAAACATGTCTTTTTTGTTTTGATATCAAGACATGATTTGTGTGGCGCAAATGTATCTGCAGAGATGCAAATACGCAAGTATTGCTTTATTTACAAATAACTTAAACTAAGTCAATCTAAATCGTTCTAAGAAGCAAAATATTAAAAGAATATATTTTTTATTTTTAAAGAACATTTTATGTTCTTGAAATAAAATAGTAATGCAAATGGGAAGACTTTCTGGTTAACAAATAATAAATATTCTGTTAATTTATTATAAATGAATGATGGCCATTTCAAAAGAAGAAATTATAACTTAAAATCTCAAAGTGGGTGAAGTGCTTTACCTGGAAACATCTGCTTGGTTTTTTTTAAAATTTATTATAATTTATGTATATATATTTATAATATAAATTAAAATTGTTGTATGATTGGAACATGTTTACTCTTTCATATGTTTATGTATTTAATCAGTTGATTGAAGTATATGTTAAATTAGAATTATCCATTGATTGTCTGTGTACGTTAATGTTTTTTAGATTTATGTATGACATATTTAAATGGGGTTTTTTAAAACCTTTTCTTGAATGATTCCTTTACTAGGAGCAGGAAAACCACCTATGTATGGAGATTATGAAGCTCAGCGTCATTGGATGGAAATTACTGTTAATTTACCTCCTAATGATTGGTGAGTCATTCTCTATTTATAGAAGAAATTGTTTTAATTAAAAATACCTTAGCTTTTAGTAGTCACATGATATTCCTAGTGTTTGTTGAAACATGAATGCCTTAATATAAAAAAATAATGTGTAAAATGAGTTATGAGAGAAATTTTTTTTAGATAATATATATTTAATCTTATGAGAGAAGTAATTTTGTGGTTTTTTTTAATTGTGTGAATCAATTTTTTTAAATGTTATTATAAAATGCAGCTTTAAATTTTGCTTTAATTTTGAACTTGTTCTTCCCCCCCCCCCTCATTATTATGTAATTTCAAGAGATTTTATTTTATTGTGATTTTTTTTCTCTCTCCTAAATGATACATAACGTGATATATGCTTTAAAAAAGGATTAAAAGTATCAATGATTAAAAGCATATTTAAGTATCAAAATTGGAACTTTTACCAACTGTTGCAGAAATTTGATTACAATTTTAAAATTGTTCTATTTATTTTATTATATTTAACTTTGGCATTTACTATTTGGATTTCTTGTTCTAATATTTTGGGAAATAAGCTCTTAAACATCGTTTGACCTTGGGACTTATTGATTGTCATTGCGAATACCAATCTAATTGGAAATTGAATCCATTTGAATTCAATTGGCGCATCTGGGGGGATGATAGGGATTCGTGGTAATAATATATCTTCTCCTCAGAACTTGCAATTCAAAATTCTGGCTTCGACAACATTTTTCATCAATTTTTTAATGACTAATCGCGTGCCATTGCACAGCCGTGGTGGTTTCGAATTATGAAGCAAAATACCCAGAGATCTAACCTTCAATTATAAATGGTATGGTGGCATGCCTGGCAAATCCAGTGAGTTCAAAAACTCTGCTGGATAATTTACAGCTTCGTTGGTATCGCAAACTGTATCGATATATTTGTAAGACGTCAAGTCCCCTGGCAACAACTATTGTATCTTGAAATTCAAATTGTTGATGTCCACATTTTTTGTTGCCAAAAGTGCTCTTTCTGCCAGCCACTCATGATTAAAGTATTGTGTGTGTATATCGGGAAATATCTGGTCAATGAGGGCATTTTGCAAGTTAATGATTGTGCAGAAATCGGTCGGCAATTTTATGCATCCAGTATTTACATGTGCAGCTACTTTTCCATCGGCGATACCTGACAGAAATTTTGAGAATGTTTCAGTGAATAGAACTTGAAGCAATTGAATGCGCATGTTTACTTTCAGCTGTACTTTTTCAACATTACGCCACAGTGGCGATGATTTCAAGCAAGCGTGGATCTCATCAGCGTACGTTGAACGTGGAAGGACGGAAAGTGTTTGTCTGAAATCACCTGAAAGGAGTAACAGAGTGCCGCCAAATAGTTTGTTGTTTTTTATGTCTTTCAATGTCCTGTTCAATGCCTCAAATGAATGTTTGTGTGCCATAGTGCATTCATCCCAGGTGATAATTTTACACTGTTTCAGCACTGTAAAATAAAAGTTTTTGTGTGAAAGAGAAAAAAATTTTTGATACAGATAAATATAATTAAAATGAATCTCAGAAATGTATTGAATACGTTCTTTCATCTTAATCTGACATCAAAAATGATTTAATTTTGAAAATTATATAAAGAAAAAATGACGAAAATTGAAGCAAAAATAACTTTTTCGCTCACCAAATTAGCTGATTTTCGCATGTTTAAGTCAGAACTTTTTGGTGTAACCCTTGAGTTAGATGTGATGTAGACGGTGAAACAGTTAAAATCTATTTGGTGCGAAACCATTTTTCGACGCCAAGGCTTGGCTAACTGTAAAATAGCTTATTTTTTATTAAAGTTTTTATTTTTAGGGCTTAATTTTTAAGTTAATGCTTTCAAACTTCTCACATTAATTTCAAAAACGAAGTACTTTAAAAAAAGTACAAAAAATACTGTTTTAGTTATTTTTTGTAAAAACGGTATTTTACGAAAATAACAAAAAAAATTTAAAATCCGTAATTTTTAAGCAATTTTTTTAATCTTCGCATAGAAGTTTGATAACATTATTCGACAAACGCAAAAATAGTTTCGTATGATAATCTTAACAAATAACGAAGTTATTCAATGTTGAGTTAAAAAATTTGACAATTTTTCAAAAAATCGTAAAAAAAAAAGTTTTGGGCATTTTCTTTTTTAAATGACTGGCTCTAAAAGAAAAAGGCTTGAACATATAAAGTGTAGAATATCGTTCTCATAACACGAAAATAAATTCATATGCAACAATTTAGAAATAACTTTCATAAAAACGCATCAGTTTTAACTCTTTTTTTTTTTTTTTTTAAATCGTAAAAAATAGAAAATATCATTATTTTGTAAAAAAAATTATACCGTATTGTGGCGAAATAAATGATCTTTCTGATTCTGTAATTATTTTTTGTCTGATTTCAAAAGCAAAAATTGGATGGCTATTTTAAAATGGTCGAAAAAGTGGGATTTTCGCTCAGACGAAACAGAATTGAAGTTTAGCCAAATTAACAACCCTCAGGAGTAAAACAATTGGGCGTTTTAAGGTTTTTAATTAATATCTTCTCAACTAATATCGGAATGAAAAATAGTTTACTTCCTATTCTCAGACCTACTGAATATACGCACAAAATTTCATAAGATTTGGTCTAGTCGTTCTGGAGGAGTTTGGCTACAAACAATGTGACACGAGAATTTTATATATTAGATTGCTAATGCATTATACATCACTTTTCTTTTTGAAAATCAGAAAAACAATACTTGAAACTACTATTAATTTAATCTTTTTAACATTTGTAGTCTGAAAAGGTAACATTCATCCCCCCCCCCCTCAAATCCTACTGTGTGTATCTCTCTTCAAAATAATGGCACAATGTTCTGATGCATGTTTAAAATGTGTACTCATAAAAGCAATATTTTTGGAAAATGGGATTAATCTTTATATAGTACGTTTTCAGGTTATAATATTTGTCATTCAGTGTATGAAATACTATTGTTTATTTAACTGTGCAATATTTTATTTTCTAAACAATAATTTTTATATTTCTTTAAATTGCAGGTATAAAAACTCATCTCAAAATGATCTTATGTATTGGGGTTTGGATTATCCACCCCTTACTGCGTATCATAGCTTCCTTTGTGGTCGTGTGTGAGTAATCATTTAATATTCCACTTCCTTTTATTCATGATAAAATCTTACTAAAAATATTTCATTTAAATCTTTTCTTACAAAATTTAAAAGAGTGTTTATCCTTTATATTTTAAGAATTTTCTTGAAATGTTGATTCCCATATTTTTTTATACTGTGTCATTTTCAGAAGTTGCCCAGAAAATACTTTAGGAATAATTTATGTAATCAAAGCTAATTTTTTCACTTTTTTATTGAGTTTTGATCTAAATGTTCTTGTTAACTATTCAAATATTTTGTATATAAGTATTAATTCATAATAGCTAATTTTCTTTTACTGGACTTAATTGTATGAACTAATATCTGATGTTTTGTTATTTATGTATTCATAGAGCGAAGTGGATTAATCCGAATTGGGTTGCATTGAATACTTCTAGAGGATTTGAGGGTTATTACCATAAAATATTCATGAGATCTACTGGTAAGATTTTTTTAAATATGATTATAAAAAAATATTTATGTATGCATAATAAACTTTTAAAATGTACTTTTTAAAAATGAAGTATTCTCAAATTTTATATTACTACTAAAATTAGGAAGTTTTAAAAGAAAGTTAAAATACTGTAAGTTTAAAGGGAAGAGTATTGTGATATCCTGATTATTGAATTATTTCATATGTTAGGAACATATTGACTTTGTTTTACATATATATATACAGAACTTAATGATATTTTTATCCACATAACTTGAATAAACCAAGTAATAAAATTTCAGGGTGTGAAAAGTTATTAAAATATTAGTTTAAATACTTAAGTATTTGAGGTGTTGTAAATTACTTATTCATGTTAAATATGTGAACAAATCATAGTATTGGAAGTGAATTACTCTATATTCTGGCATATGACATACATGTATAGTTTAAAACTGCATTTTTAATTTTTAGATATGTTCTCCATATAGGGTGTATCCTTTTCTTTAAGGGGAAAAGTCCGATATATAAATAAGTTCTTTTGAAGTCATTCAATTTGAAATATTCTCCCTTGTTTTCAAACATTGGTGTGTTCTAAATTGACAAGCAATAATGAGATTATGTGGTGAAAACAAAATGTTTGAGAGAGGAGCAAATAATTCTGTAAATACAGAGTGGATTGTAAATCAATGTAGGTGTACACAAGAATTCTAGATTATTTAGGAAACTTGGACACATAATTTGGGTAAAAACACACTTTTGACATGAATGAATTTGCAAAATTAGGAGTCAGGTGTTTTTTCTTTAGCCGTTTGAAGTGAACATCAAAGGTTTTAGTAAATCGTATTTGTTTTAGTTAATTTGGTGTTCCTTTTAATAATAGTATGGATCCTGCCAAATAAAACACACATTGTTGAATTAAACAATTTGTGTGAAAATAAATGGAAATCCTGTTTCTGCTAGGATGTGTTTGGTATTTGTAAATACTTCATATGGGTGAGTGGAAGAATGAAATGGAATCCCAATAATAAATTTGTCAAAGAATAAATTTTCTTTGCATAAAGGAGGAATGGACTGACTAATCCTTGAAGAAAGGGTTTGCAAATTGGATTTTAAAAAAAAATCGAATGTATTAATTGTAATAAAAGCACCATGGCATTTATTTATTTGTCTTAAAGTTGGCAAAAAAGAATGCATATGAAAGTGAAAATTTTTAAGGCAACTTTGAGTTGGTGTTATCAATTTACAGCATAAGTTACATTTAGAAATCTAAGGCTTATCTTTTCTTCTTTTTAAATCTATTATTTTTATATCCAACTATAACACACATCTATAAATTTATATTTTATTTTTTTGTTAAATTGACATGTTATATGCTGGAATACATGGTACTTTATACTTGAAGCCGGCCTTTCTGAATCAATAAATTTTAAGTTGTATTAAAGGGATATATGCAAATTACAATATCAGTTCCACTCACTGGATGTGTACTCAGTAGCCATAAAATCACAGTTGTGAACTCATGTCCAGTGTTGCTTCTGTCAAATCATGAGTTTGAATGCTGATACCACTGAAAATCCTTCATTTAGGTAGTTTTATTCACATTAAATCTGTCAAGATTCAAATTCCTCATGTTGGCATGGTAGGAGTTTGGAGAATGAGATGACCAAGTATTTTCCTCATAACATGACTGGTTTAAAATTATGTGGTTCATTGCCAGAAAATAAACTATCAATCTAGATATTTGATATCATCACCAAGATATCTGGTCACAGCCATTTAAAGACAGTGACAAGTCAAATTTGCATTATTTGGCATGAATGAATCAAAAGAAAACAGCTAAATGACTCTCAAAACTGTACCACTGAATTTGAAAGAAGAATTCATTGACATATTACTAAATGTGTCATTTCTAAATACAATAAACACATGGTTGAGAGTTATTTTTTGTAATTCTGTATGAATTTATCAGAGGAGTGTCACCCCTACGACATGAATTTATCATGTCATAGTGGTGACATGTATACCATTTTTCCAACCAAAAGGAAACTGGTCATTTTGAGGACATTAGAACCTTTGTGTGAAATGGCATTGTCGTTCAATTGCATTCCTCTAAATTTCTTCACACATGTGATAGCACAGCACTAAAGAAATTAGGTCATGTGAATACCATATTTGAAGTGATGCTAATCCTAAATTTATCTTAATGAAAAATAATGCAAGATCATTCAAAGCTGAGTTTGTTTGAAAGAAGACATTTTTCACTTCAGGAACTACTTTGAAATAGGACATAGTTCATTATATCATATTCTAGGAATGACCCTTACAAAATGACATTTCTTTCTGAAAAGTTCTCAGTGTTAACATCGACTCTAAGAACAAAAGTTCTTTACGTAAATATTTACAGGCGATTTCATTTATAAAATAAATGGAGTTGGTATAGTTATTCAAAGTGTTCCACTCAGTTAGTTAAATCATCCAGGACATGATGCATCGAATTCTGAACATTTATAATAAAAGAGTTATATTCTTTTAATTTCATTGTGTAATATCTTGATGTGTGCACGAAATACCAAATTCCATTGGTGTAAACTAATTCCTTTTATGTTTGCTTCTTAATTTTTAATACTTGTGTATGGGGCTTTTCCTTTAAATTTATATGTAACTTTTCTTCCCTATTCAGTTTTAGTGTCTGATTTGATTTTCTACATCCCACTTATTCTTTATTGGAGTATTGTTCAAAGACCATGGAATTTAAGAAATAAGGTAATTATTACATCATTTTTCCCCCTTTCATTATTCAAACACATAAAAGAAGTATTCTATAAAGTTCCCAAACATTTTATTTAAAGAGAGATCTTGTTGAAAACATATCATGAATGATTCAACATATAGTGACAGAACATATGTTTTGTGATTGAAATAACTTAATCTCATTCCATAAGTCAATCTAATTCTGTATCAGAACTTTAATATTGTAATTAAACTATTCCAATTTTTAAAAAATATATATCAAATAAATGTTTACCAAAGATTACATTTATCATAGTTGATTGAAACCAAGGCATTTTATTAAAATATTCTTTCAGGAAAAATGTTTCTTGCTTTTTTACAAACTTTGATAAATTTTGGATTTTTGTTATTTACTATTTTGTATAATTTATATTTCTTTTATTTTTTTAAATCTTCATTTCCATAGATACTTCCACAACAAGTTAATTTAAATTAAAAAGGTAAATCTTTGTTTTTAGGCCATTGCTGCTGGACTTTGTTTGTTATATCCTGGATTAATCTTAATTGATCATGGACATTTTCAGTATCCTTTGCATTTATATGATAAGAAAAAAAGATTTCTCTTAAATTAAAAAAGTAAGAAACATTCATACATTTATAAAGTTTTTTATTTTTATTTATAGTTAGTTTTTTATTGTTTTTAGTTTTGCTCTTTAGTTTTTAGTGCATTAAAGTAGCTATATCGTTATAAGTGTCTTCCAACATTTGTTTTAGAAACTTATTTTCCTTAGCTCTTTTTATATATAATTCTGTGAGTCTTGGCTTAACTCTGTGGGCTATTGTTTTTCTCATGCGAGGTCAGGATCTTGCTGGTGCTGCAGTATTCACCATGGCTTTACATTACAAACAAATGTCTTTATATTATGCTATACCATTTTTCTGCTATCTTTTAGGATGTTGCTTAAAACTTAAAGGGCTTTTTAGGTAAATAGTGACTAATCTTATCTAATTTATATTTCTATTTTTTTACAATATTTTTGTTACAAACTTTTTTATGTTTTACAGTTTATTTTAAGTTTAAACTCAAATTTTTGTAATTATTTTATATTTTTAAAATGAACCATATTTTAACAGTTGTAATATTTGTTCATTTTTTTTAACTATAAAACAGTCAGCGTGCATTATGCCTTAGTAGTCTTCCATAATTTTTTTAATTAGTTCATTTAACAGTATTGTAAAAATAAATAAAACCTTTATTGACTTTTCTTTTGTCTTATAGCATTATTTTACATTTTGTGCTAAGAAGGTAATATCATAAACTATATTTTTACTCGTGTTTGTATGGATAAATTTCTTGCATTTTTTAAAGTAATAATTTAGTTATTTAATGTTCTTTTTATTTTAATATTATTTATATATCTTGATCAAAGAAATCTTTGAGCTTTATTTTAATTTCAAAATAAACTCTCGTTATGAAATTGGAATTATACATGGTGCTTTTGTACTCGTTTTTTGGTATGTTTTCTTTTATTATAACTGGCACACACAGTTTTTTATTGAGTAACTGAAAACTTGACTTAACAATGTTCCATCATCAAAATAAATGATGGGGCACCCTAAATAATGTACACAATTCTCATTGCAGTTTAACAAAATTGATATTTGCTGTTAACATCTCAAAAGAACTAAATTGCAATATTTCCTCTTTCGCGTCATATATGCCAATGGTCCCTAACCCCCGTGTGGCAGCAATGAAAATGTTAGGGAGCACTGATATATGCATTCCTTATGAACTCCTCTCGCAGGCAGGTATGTCTTATAACTTTTTGAGGGATCATTGAATTGGTTTTTTTTTTCTTTTCTTGCTACTAGATGTAGTCTAATGTCTGTGATAGTTTCAGAATGGAAGTGGGTGTCACATGGGAGATGAGTAATGTAAATAAATGGATCTTACTCATTAAATGCATCATTTGATATAAAATAGATGTGTTTTTGATGATTCCAAATACTCCCCCCCCCCCCCCCCCCCCCCCCCCCCCCCCCCCGTTACTGTATAAAATCTTTTAGGGTTTGACAGGTTCTTTCCACATTTCAGAAAGTCTTATCTTTAGAATATCACAAAGCATTATTTACAAATTTATTAAGGGATGCATATACTCTCATGTTATAATCTAAAGTTAACCTAAAATATTAAATATTACCGAAAATTACAATGCTTAACTTGTGTGTGTGTTTGTTCCTCCCTTCTAAAATTGGTATTAGGGATGTGAAACCTTCATTTTATTGTGCAATTGCTTTTGCGCCTGTCCCATCTTATGGGAAGATTGCAAATAAAGTTACCCTGTCATTAAAGTGTTAATGGGTTAATTAATTAGTTTGAATAATATGGATAATATTTCTAAAAAGGATTTATTTTGCACACCTTACTTTTTTATCATAAGATAAGCTTAGATTTGAATTTTTAAAAATTTCTTGTTAAAAGTTATGGAGAGTTTTAAAAAAATAGATTCTTTACTGTCAAATGAATGTTGAAAACATTTGACAGCTTATAATTTTATTCACAACATTTTTCAATCATTTATATGTTTTATTAAATATTTTCCAAAACTGAAAGTAATATATTGCAATTTTGAAATGAAAACAAAATAATGTAGTAATTATTTGGGTTTTTTTTTAACTGGCATTTTTTATTTAAAAAAAAACAAAACATTAAGTTGCATTAAAATTTTTAAAGTAATTTGTGATTTAAATTGAGAAGTAATTAAAAACTAAAAGATTACTCCTAAATTTGGTAGATGTTAAACATTTTGTAGACTAATGGTTTACTATAAGTAAACCAATGTAGCTTCTTGTAATGGTTTTACTTAAAGACTCTGGAACGAATTATTATGCTCAAATGAGATTTTATAAATGGGATTTAAGTCTGTTTAAACTAGAAAAATAAAGTTTTTCCTTCAATATGAATAGGATTTCTTTGCTCAGTAGTTATAGGTTGACTAATTATTTATCCAGCTACATTTTTTTTTCCTAACTACATTTTGACAAAAATACTTCTCCCAAATCTAACTTGTTCATCACTATCAAGATCTGAGTTCTTGTTTTAAAAAATCATGCAAACTGAAGAAAATGAGTAGTTGTGTAAAGATTGTGAAATGCTTTTGTTTCATAAATGTGTTCCGATTAATTGAGATAAGTAATAAATAAAATTGCTTTAAAAATGCAATCATAATTAATAGGGCTTTCTATGTTATTTTGTAATTTATATTCATTCCAGATTTTTTTTGTTTGTAAACTCTATGAATTCCAGTATAAATGATCTTACTTTTAATTTCCATTATTTATCTATATGTATTTTATGCAAAGAGTGTATGTACTTTTTGTTTAAATTAAAGAACATATAATGAATGAACATGTAATGTAAAGTCTGCAATGAATTTTTCCTTTACCGTATTTATTAAATTCTGAGCTGCATCCCAAATTTTGTGAAAAATAAAAAATAGTGTAAAATGGTTTACTGATATCAAGTTTTATGAAATTAAATAAATTTAAAAGAAGGTCCAATAAGAAGTGAATGATTAGTTATTTTACTTGTATTATAAACTTTTAGATACATACATGAGCCTATTATTGCTCTAATTGTCCCATTCAATGAATTCCCCCCCCCCTTCGATTCTAAGCCTCACCCGATTTTCAGTAGCATTAACTTTGGGAAAAGAGCACGGCTTTGTTTCGAGTAAATATGGTATTTATTTTCCAAGACAGTTTTTTCATTTTACATCTTTCTTTTCTAAGGTTGAAATTAATTTATAGTAAAATTTTTACATGTTCTAATTCTACACTCATGTTTGTTAAAACTAATGCACCATAAAGGAATTGTGCAAATAGAATCAAACTTACTGGAAATGTAAAGTGAGGTAAAGCATGCAAAAGATTAGAACTACAAAGCAATTGTGAATGCATTGAACGAAAAGTGGCTCTTTATCAGCTACTTGTTTCATGTGTTTAAAGTACTTTAAAGATGCATTAAAATCTGTTTATTCACCTCTGCCTGCAGTAAATATTTAATTAGTGGTCAATATGCCTCATCAATAACTGAGAGCACCATACCATTAACTGACAGAATTTGTACAAGGCCACATCATTGGTATGTTGAGGGGCTGGATTTTCTCATCAAGAAATCACAGTCCTTATGCAATGTAATGTCACTTAAGTGATGCATGTTTGGAAGAAATGGAGATTGAACCAAAGTCAAAAACCTGGCAGTGGGGTACACAGTAGCATAGGACAACAGATAACTCATCCTCTTGGCTGTGATGGACTATACAGCATCCTTTTGTGTGTTAGCACAATGTTTACAGCTATAGGAGTTTTGTTATCTAGCACCAAGGTTTGTTGCTGTCTATTACTGCATCAACTGCATGCAAGGATTCCATGTTGCTAAATCACTGACACCTCTGATGTTAATGAACTCAGCAATACAATGTATGATGTGCCTTGTGGCAACAAGTTTTTTCCTCAGATGAATCTTGCTAAAATCTAGAGTACCATGATAGAAGAGTATGTGTAAGGCATTTCAGAGGGAAACATCTGCTCCCAAAGTGCATTGTCTCCACATGCAAACATATTATCCAGCATCATATGTTTGCACCTGGCATCCTAGTAGGAGAAGCTATTGGATATAATTTCTTATCATATCTGGTACAAATTGCATGCAACACACAAAATATTAATTTTCAGCATTTTTTTTTTTCTTGAAAATTTGATTAGTTTATACCACTATTAGTAATATGTGCAATAAATTTCATTTATTTCTGATAATTCCTTCATGGTGTTGCAATTTTCACAAACATCAGTGCAAAATAATGAAATATTGCAAAAAATATAACAATAAACATTGAACTGTTAAAAACTGCATAGTTTGATTTTATAATAGAAATTTGCTAGTTCTATAGTTTTAATTGTATATTTGTAAATTAATCAACAATATCTTCTATTTGAAAGTTCATTATTGTACTTTAACATAAAAGTTTCATTTCTTTTAATGAAATTGAAACTGTTTCATACATCTTGAATTTTCTGAATCAGTTTTTTGAATTATTTTAAAGCATTTAAAAATTTGATATGCTATTAAAAGAGAAAGATTGCCTTTTTTTAACTCTAAAATGTCTTATTTTTTTATGTTCTAGAATTGCTAAATTTCTGAATTTGTCATGTATTGTAATAGTTATGTCATCCATGTGTTGGTTGCCATTTCTAAGAAGTTTTGAAGATACTTTAGCTGTTATGGAGAGAATTTTTCCATTTTCAAGAGGCTTATATGAGGTAGTGAAGTTAATTTTAATAAGTTTTAATTAAACCAAATTCTTAAACTTATTGAATGATTATATTGTTCATATTAATTGAGTTTGAAAAATTCATTATCACTTGACATTTTATATTTTGTACCTATTTACATTATTCTGTCTTGTTATATGATTTGTGGAAATATCTATGATCACCATACAACAGAGGTACTCTCTGGTAACCAGCCAAAGTGGTTATGCCGCAGTACAGAGTTAGAGATTGTTATGTGCTATAAAAATATATGTATTGCATAAATATTATTTTTTAAAATCTAACTTAAAACAAATAATTTGTTGTGTTTCATTTGAAGCAATTATTATTTGAACCCAACCCAAAAACTTACCTAACAACTCATGAACAATGCACTGCAGTGTTAAAATTCTGTAAGAGTGTCAACTTTTTTAATAACAACTTGTTAATAACTGTCATTTGAAAATTTTCATACTTGCAGTAATATGGACAATGCTCTCACTTGTAAAAGAACACTTGGCTTGGAAATAATATTCACATGAATATTCTATATCAGGGTTCAAAACAAATTGTGGCTTACAAGTCGCTTGCAGCTCTTTGCATAGAAGGTTGTAACTCTTCAGTCTTCTGCCTCTATGAATTATTAAAAAAATTATTACACCTATTAAAAAATTGTTTCTTTTTTTCCTTTATAATTATTCAATCAAAAAAAGTACCTGCATTTACGTTTAAGTATTTGACTGACTTAAGATGGTTATTTTAGAAAGTTATTTATGTATTAAATTATTTTCCATTAACAAAGTTGAGAATCAATGAGAATATTACATTTATTTCTAGAGCAGTAAAAGTCCAATTTATTTGAAAAGTGCTGTCATAGAAAGAAATACTTTAAGAATTTCAGCAACATTTACTTATTTGCATAAATGAGTTTGAGAGTACTCATGGTTTTCAAGAAAAAATACACTTAAATCTTCAACAGAAGTCAAAAACATATATTCTGTATTTTATGATAAGGTTAATAAAAAGATTGTTGAAAAGACTTTTGTATGCAAGAGCAACCAAAATCAATTTTAACTGTTATTGTAAACATAAAATTCTAGAATAAAGCACAGTATTATATTGGCACAGAATTTCTTTTATGAAACTTGAAATTTAAATTCACATTACAAAATTTTAACAATGGTTCTTTCATTGGGCCACAGAAACAAAAATATTTTCGTTATTTCTTAGTTTTTGAAAAATTATAAATATTACTTAAGAGGATATAATTGTATTAAAATATAATAAAAAATATTGATTGGAGTACAAGAGTCAGGATCATGAATGCTACCAGAGTCTCTACCCCTCCTCTAGTACAAGCTTATGCATATAATTAGGTCTTTGATAGTTTAATTGTTTCACTTACAAATTGGCTCCTGTTTCAAAACTATACTGACCCTTATTCTATATAATATACATCTGTGATGTGAATGTCACAATGAGATTTTTCTATCGTAAGATTTGTATATTCCTCTCTCGTTTAGGTTTTTAACTTTGGGAAATCATTAGAAATAGAATTTACAAAACAAACATTTTGGAATTATTTTATTAATTGTAAAATAATTTTCAAAGCTTTGATTTAAAAAAAATGTATGCATGTAATCATTTGTATTTTATTGCTTTTTAATTAAATTTTTTTATCATTATAGGATAAAGTAGCTAACATATGGTATATGTTGTCTATCATAATAAAATGGAAATCTATTTTCTCTACTGCTAGTCTTGTCAAAATAAGGTATGTTATTTTTATTACCATATTGTAGGGTTAGTGTTTAATTGTAAAAAATAATTAAGTTATTTTTTTCCTAACTTTATTTTAAAATGAGGTTTATGGAGAAAAAAATTTTGAAACAATGATGTTTGCTTTCTTGTTTAAATCATTAAAGGCATTTATGTGAAAGAGGTATTGGTTGATATTTATTTTCAATTTAGTTGGCACCTAGGTCTCTTTTAAACAGTAGATAATGCATCAAAAAACATTGTAAAAAAAATGAGATTTATGTTGTAAAAAGATAGATACGTTCCACATCATTCGAAGGAGGAAATAATGCCTAAAGTATCCAAAAATAAACTATATGAGCTACCCATGTGCATTAACATTATGTATTGAATGTTTAAACCTTAAGCAATATAACATTTGTACATCAGGCATTAAAATTAAGTTTTTTAAAAATTGAATTAAAATTAGAAATGCCTGTATTTTACCTCAAAAGAGAGGATAACAATTTTATATTGAAAATATTATAAATAAGGTTAATCAGTAATCTGCTTCTATGTTCTTGTTGATATTTAGTGCACTTGTTTAAAGCAAGATGTATTGAAATTGCTATCCTCACATATGTCGACTATGTTTGAATTCACTGAAGATTTTCATACTGAATGAAATCCTTTCTGAAGTATTTCATAATATTTATTTTTCTACCAACTTTTCATATAATTCTCGATACACAGCTCAAATAAATCTTCAATTACTTTAGAATTCTGGGGTGCATTCTCCATTTGGATAAATATTTAAAAAATAATTTTCTAGATTTGTTCTAAGTTTAAATGTTCTGAAAATTTAAACCAGCAGTTAATTGATGAATTTCATTCTCATCCTTTATGGGAACAAAAAAGAAATATATGATTTTAAATTGTACAACAGTAAATAAGTTGCATCAAAAAGACATGTCTTTTTTCATGCACTTATTTCAAAATCATGCACAAAGAGAAAAAGAAAAACAGTTGAGTATATATATATATGTATGAATACTTACAAGTTATCTGCTCATAAATGTTTTGATGATATTTAGAAAATCTTTCCCTCTATAAGTAAGTTTGGGTTTTATTTCTTGTTAAAAATTAGCAGATCTATTTCCTTACCTGGTGCCCATGAGATCTTTTCTTTCTCCGCTATGATTTACTGTTCTGGGGGGGGGGGACATAAGATATTCTGCTAATCTTTGTCTGTTTCTGATCCTGTTTTGTATCAACTAATACTTTTCTTCTTTTCTTATACCTGTGTCTTTTTATCTGGACCTCTGTGTCTCTTTATCTCTTTGGTATATAACCTAATTTTCTACAACAAAAAATAGGGGGTTATTTTTTGACTTTCACAATTTTATTGTAACTGGATAAAATTGATATCAGTGTTAAAGCTTGATGGGAAAGCTTAATTGTGATTTTAATTGATGAAAATTAACTTCCAAAACAGAATAACCTCATTATAGAATACCCCCCCCCACCCCCACCCTCTTTTTTGGAATGAGATAGCAAATTATCTAAATAAGTTAAAAATGAAATGTCAATTGAATATAATAATTAGTGTCAAACATATTCACACACAAGGAAAAGAGGTTCCTAAGAGGCCTATGTACTAGATTTGTGCAAATGATTTATATTTTCCATTTTTCTCAAGTTTACTTTTGCTATCATGATTAATATCCATTGTTTCATCAGGTTCTTCCCTTGCTTGATCAGTTTCAACTTCATCCAATAGAGATTGCGCAGATGCCAATTTCTTTATTTATATTCTGTTCATTTACATTTATAAATCATAATGAATTGTTCAACACAACAATCAAAACCATTAAATGGTTCACGGGGAAAATGTAGCTGGTTCGTAAAATATATTTTAAAACTGAAAGGATCGCATGGGGAACTCAGTCACTCCAAGTACTTTGAGACTGTAAAAAAAAAAAACTGTTTGACAAATACATTTTAGTTCCCATAAAGACTGTCATATAGAAGGATACAGACAAGGTCATTAGTAACAAACAATTTTCTCAGAATTAAACAATTCATGAGCCTGTGTTCCATGTAACCACTCCTGGATTAAGGAACATGTCTTACTAATCCATAAATTTTTTTTCTGGTGACCCATATCAAATACATGTTTTTATGTGTATATATTTATGTAACATGCCCACACATAATTTATCATTCATATGAATTATTTCATAATAAACTTGTTTTTGGACAAGGTTATATATCAATTGTATTTGTTCCCCTTTTAAAGTAAGTAATAATTAAAAAAAATTTGCAAATCATTCAAAAGTTCTGAGAATTGGCAGAAAAATTCAAAGACAACCTTTGTCATTATTGAGATTTGTACTTCACTAAATTTATGTGATTCAGTCATATGGACAATAATATATTTGTTGTATATTTATGTAGCAAAAGGAAGTAGTACCTGAAATTAGTGTGTGATGTGTAAAGATATAGGATGCTTTTTTTTATGCTGATTCATGCATATTATTATGATGCACTATTATTTCAAGTTTATTTATCTACTAACTTTGTTAATCTAATGTGTACCTCTGGGAAATTCAAATATTTGATTTGTCAAAAAGTTATTAAATATGACTTTTTAGTGAATTGACTAATTATCAAAGTAAAACCAAAACAAAATGTACTTTGTTTATCTGTTAAATATTGAATTTTAAATTATTATTCACACATTAAAAATTAATTTTATGTATAATCAAGTGAATTGTTATAGTATTTGTTTTTAAAATGCAGTTGTAAAATATACTTGCAAAATCTAGTGGGCATTGTGAAAATTTGTTTATTTTTAATTCAATCTCAGGATTTGGTTTTCTTATAACAAAATTTTATTTCATGAATTAAATTTTGTTACAGTACCCTTTCGACTATATTAGCAGTATTGCCATCGTCAATTCATCTGGTAAGGAATCCCAGCCTCCATAAATTTAGATTGTCTTTGGTGAGTATAGAATATGCCTTCTCAAAATTTCTATTTCTCACTATTTATTAAAGTATTATAAAAAACTACTATTTTTTTTTAAACACATGTTCCACTTTTTGATTTGTTTTGTACAATATATTTGGGGGGGGGGGGATTTTAATGCATCTAGTGAACAGTTTTTAACATTAGGTACATTAAAAATTTTATTTGGAATTATGTTTTGAATAAATATATTACAAGAAGACATTGTTCTTTATATTCAAACTATTTAATTATATTACATTATTATTTATTTCTAAAATATGTTATAGAATTTGTACTTGAAAGTATTTTGTGTTAATTTTTATAAGCATGTTTGTGCATTTATTTATGCGAGAAGAATTTTTGTGTTGCAGCTGAAAGTAATAAAGAAGAAACAGTTTGATTCAAAATTTCTTGAATATTTAAAATTTGTATATAATTATACTGATAATTTGATCTTTCTTTTTCAAATCTACATTTTTTGTAAATATTTTGAGCTTTTTTTTTACTTTTGATTTTTAAAAAACTTGTTAATTCTGACAATTTTTCATAAGTGTATCTTTTTTTTAAAAAAAATTAGGAAATATTTAAACTAAATTCATATATTTTTATTTACTAATGGAATAGCAGCAATTTAGCATTAATGCTGATGGTTGTTTTCTTATCTGTTTTTTAGTAAATGCATATTTCTTTTTCACTTTATTAAGACTCAATGTTTTGTAAAAAGAAGCATTTTAACTGTAAGATCTTATGATACTTGCACATCAAACAAACTGTATAAAGCTTATTTGATAATTTGTTAGTATTTCATTTCAAATTATGTGTTTCAATAATCTGCATGCTTCATTATTCTTCCTTGTCTGCTGGAAGTGAAATTGTATTTCCCTTTTGAGTAGATTTCTCATTATTTTTCTCACTATTTCTTTAAATTATTCCTTGTAGATAATTTATATATTAGGTAGAGTGTATCAAATTGTGCTAGATGCAATTAGTAGTGCAATAATCATGCTTCACATAATGATTAAAATGTGGCTTATCTTTATATTTGAGATTCTGAGGTGTTATGAAGAAACCAAAATAAACAATAAACTTAGTTTTAAAGTCTGTTTATATATATGCTAGTGTTGTTGTTACTTATGCCACCTGTCTGATGTAATCAGATTGAGGCTCATGAAATTCGTCATGGCAACGGGCTAGAGATACGCCTGTCGTTAGCTGAAGCTTTGAGCCCAAGAAGGTGACAGTACGATTTTGCTCACGATAGATGGCGACACCATTCGAACCCACTGATTTAACGAGCATGTACTCTGTTTGCACTCAGCTGGTATTTGTTGGCATCAGGCATTGAACCCAGGCCTTCCGGTCTGGCGTCCGGTACTCTAACCACTAGGCTACCCACACACACAGCCCATATATGCTAGTAAATATAATATTATCTAAGGGAAAATGTTGTTGTTTTTTAATTTAAAGCATGGCCAAGATTTTTTTATATATATTCTTTGATAACATATGTTTAATTGTTTTTATTATTATATGGTCTTCTAAAAATAATTAAACATCTTTAATAATTTCTGCAATTTTATGGCAGCTCTATGAAGTTGATATCAACTATACCAATGTTATCAGTTTGAAAAGACTTAAATAACAGGTTTAATAGGTGAATTAATTTCCAAAAAAGAAATTCTTATGGGTACTAAATTTTTTATTGCATATACCTGATTTCTCATTGTAAAAAAAAAAAAACTTAATTTTAGATTTTATAAAATTTAGTTTCAGAGTTTAAATTATAAGGGGTTAAATAATAGATCGCCTTATACTGAGAATAAATATCTCAAACATTTCATAATGAAAGAAAAAATTTACTCTGAATTTTTAAAAGATGTATATAAAAAAAAATAGGAGTTAATCCTAACATGCAAATTGAATAAATTTTTTTAATCTTTGTTTTAGAATTTTTCACTTAGTTGTCACCAGCACTTTAGAAAATAATAAAGGCTGAAAATTCAATATGAAAAATATCGCTTATAGAAACTTTTCCTATTGTATACTAGTTAACAATTGTTAACTATCTCTTTATCATACAGGTTTTTTTTTAAATTGAAAATTTAATGAAAGTTTTTTTTTTCGCTTTATTTTATGGTTTTAAAAAATATTTGGAACATATTAAAATAAAAATTATATGGAAAAAATTTGAGAAAAGAATTTTTAAAAATGTTAAATATTTTGATAATCAGTTAGATACAGTATATCACCCTTAATAGTTTTCCAAATATCTTTGGAATACATATATATTATAAGATTTTTTGAATGAAATTTGGAATATTGGTTATTAACTGGATTCACTACCTAATTCTGTAAAATAAATAAAGATTTGATTTTATGAGAATTTTTTTAATTAAACTTTTACAAACAGGGTTTTCTCTGTGCATTAACAATTATACTAATTTTATCCTATTGCGATGAGATTTGTAAAAAAAATAAGCGTTCTTCTTTATGACTACAAAAATTATTGGCATCACTTGTTTCGATATAAGGTTTATGCTGAAGATTTGGGATATATATATACAAAATTCCGATTTCATACATGAAATTTTCAAGTTTTAATTGAATAAACTGTCTTTTTAAATAATTATTTAAAAATATTGCTATTATTTTTTAAAAATAATAGCAATTTAAAAGTGTATTTTATTAGGTTTTAATCAATATATTTAGATTTTATTTATGAATAATGCTTTCTAATTTTTATTGTATCTGTTTTATTCAGGCCAATGTTTCTCTTGCCTTTTTCATGTTCTCCTTTCAAGTTCATGAAAAGACCATCTTGTTTCCTGCTCTGTAAGTTTCTTTTCAGTTTTATGGCATAAAATTTTTTTTAAGCATTTACTAATTGAACTTGTGTGTATGTTAAAAATTGCTTTGTAAATACAGTGCTGGTCAAAACTGAAAACACATTTGAAAATTCTTATATTTTTTTAACTGTGCATACGTTTTTAAAGTGAATTCTTCATGAAATGCAAATATTTGTCATTTTAAAGTGCATTGAATTTTGAATTGAAACAAAAATAATCTACCTTTTAAGAAAAAGTTATGTAAAAAGAAATATCCATACATGCCAACTTTTGAAAATGAGGTGTAAAATAACATTTGACAACATTCCAAGTAAATTATTAATAATGCATTACCAGCATTTTAAATTTTATAAATGTGTGCTTTACAGATGTTTTTAAAATAAAATGAAGGAAATTTCACAATACAGATATTTTAATAAAAAAATTACTCACATGGAAATCTACTTTTGTATCAACTGCCTGTTGTAATTAATATATATTTTTTTAAACTTTAATAATGACAGAATGAGGAAACTCATCTACATTTTTTTATAATTTTGGTATCTGTTAATAAAACCAACATGGCTTTTTTTTTTTTTCATATAAGATTAATTTCCAATAATATATATGTATTTGAATCCATTATTTAGTAGAATTTATAATGTAGTCTTTTAAGGAAGCTGGAATATCTGATTTATAAGTCAAAGCTGACTACTATAAATTATATTTCAAAAATTGGAGATTTAATTTCACTTAAAACAGTATCTCCTAAAAAAAAATTTATGCATAGAATTTTGCATTTGTCTGAAACTATTTTTATATAATAAGGTTTTATAATTTTTTATTATAAAAAAATTTCTTTATAATATTTTTATATAATTTGCTGGTTTTTCCTAATTATTTATAACTTTCTATTGAGTACTCACTAGATTTTGAATTTTATATATGCTATTTTAAAAATATTTTATGTATTTATTTCCAGTCCAGTTTTGCTTCTCCTTGAGGATCATCCTTTGGCTTGTGTTTGGTTTGGTTACATATCTACATTTAGGTAAATATCTAAACTATATTTTAAGTTCATAATTTAAAATACAGTTTTACTTTTCATTGTATTTTATTTCTTAATAAATTCTTTGCCTTTTTATTGTTCATTTTTATATAAATACTGTAAATTCAAAAGTATACATTCTTTTTCCTCTCCCTAGCTTAGTTCCTTTACTTGCTAAAGATGGCTTGATGATTCCGTTTATGGCCTTGAGTGCTTTATTTATCATTGGTGCCATTAGAGCTTATGAGGATTTGATACTATCTTTCAAAAATAATGCAAAAATTTCTAGTCTGGCTGTAAGTTTTTCATTTTATAAATGTTAATGTGTGGTGTTACTGTGTGTAATAAAGAGAAAACAAACTTATTCAGTCTGTTTAATTTGAGAATGTAATGTTAATGTGTTTACTTGGGTTTTTCCTCAAACAGTATTACATGTGAAATTTTTTATAAGTTAATATCTAGTAACTTATTTGAAAATATAAAGTAAAATAAAGTTAGAAAATATAAATTATTGCTTGCAAACATAATTATTTAAAAAATAATGTAAAACAAATATTTCATAAAGAAAATATTAAGTTTTGCTGGATTTTTTTATAAAGAAAATTGAAGTGTGTGTATTATTTTGAATAGCATATAATAATTAAAATGTTATTTTTTTATGTTGTAAAATTGGATAAATCAATAAAGTTCTTATAAAAAAAAGATTACTGAATAAGTTTTGCATGAACTAAAAGTTAACTTGAATTTGTGTATACAACTGAAAAATATGTGTGTATGTGTTTCAAGTTCACTTTTTCTTTTTTTTTTTTACAGTTTGGCATCTCCATTTTGGGAAGTTTGATTCTTATAATAGCTATGTATAAAGTTAAGCAACCTGATAGATATCCACATCTTCATGTTCTACTGAATTCTGTCTATTGTGGTATTCATTTTGTTGGGTTTCTGTTATACTTTAATTATTTGCAATTTAAAGAAAGTCCATATAATCTCTATAGTAAAAAGATTAAGTATAACTAGAAAAAGATTGTATTGATTGTCTGTGCATATGCTATGAATAAATTTGAGGTTTAGTGTTTTTAAATCAATTTAGAAATTAAGGAAATCATATGATTAATGTTATTGATGTTCACATTGAAAAGCCAATTTTCTGTTCTACAATTAATTATAATTTTTAAATTGTTTTTATATGGATTTGATGTTTTAACTAACTTAAGAATTTTTTCCCAGTGAATTTCTTTTTAGAATAGAAGTATATCTGTTTAGAAAATTTCTTGATATTATTCATTCCTTAAAATATTTATATTGATAAATCGACTTAAGATTGTGATATTTCATGCAAAATACCTATCAATTTCCTTAGAATTTTTTTTTATGATATTGGATGTTAAAAAATATAGCATAAGATTGAAGTTTTTAAAATTTAACATCAACACGCACAAAAAAAAATATTTTAAGATATTGAATCTTAGTAGACTAAAAGAATTCTTTCACATTTTGAAATAAATTTGGTACTTAAAAATGCACATGAAAAGTGCATTATATTACTTTTAAATGAAATGTAAAAAAAAAAGATAAAAATTGTATTATAAATCATATTTATTCTATTTTAAATACATAATTATATGATCACTTTTCTAAATTTTATTGCATATAAGCTACACATATCAAAGGAAATGAATTATTGAAAACTTTAAAGGAAATTCAATGATTATTTTAAGGGTTTTGTCTATTCAAAAAATAGGTATATGTGTCTTTTATAAGTCTATAACTATTCATTTGCATAAAATTACTTCTATTAAAATTTTGAATTAATGTATTCACTCTCGTTCAAAAATAGCCAAGATATTATTAGTGGCCATGGTAACTGAGTGGTCATGCTTACAAACTCAGAACTAGCATTATTTTTGTTGAATCATGGGGTTCATCATCATTAACCTTCTTGTTGCTGCAAAAGGATCCATTAATAAATTGGTTTAAGATGTTGTTATGTGTGTCTTAGTATAAAAAATGATAATGGTGTTTGTGTGTATGTATTGGTGAAATATATTTCTTGCCATTTAAAACTAATCATTTTTCAGTGTTAAATGTTAAACTTTGTTATAACTATTTCCTTTTTCAAAGCTTGTGTTATCTTTTATTATTATCTCTAAATTTATGATATATTGAAAAAAGATTTAAATAAGAATGTTTTTTCCTATAATACATATGTAATAAATGTTATATGTATACATATATATATATATATATATTGTTTTGATAAAAGGAAATTTAATTATTTGTATTTATGAATATTTCATAAAAACAATATCAAAACTACCCAAATTAATGATTTTCAATTAATTGCTAAAAATAAGTTATTGTACATGTCATATTTTGCATTATCAATTAATAATTTGAGATTCTTCAAATGACAAACTAGAAATATTATTAAAAGCAAGTTCTTTGAGCAAATACATGGAAATTAAAAATTTAATTTATTAATTCTTATAAAATAAATTTTAACCATAGTAACATAATAAAAGAATTGTTTAAATGGCTGCATGATAATTGATCATTTTTTTCCTGGTCTATAATTTGGCATAATAAGAGATGCAATGCATTAAATTTTATGTGATATTGAAATCAATACATTGCATGATATGGAGGTTAGATAAAGAAGTTAATATTCTGGTTTCATCTTGTGTGTGCCATGGTTCAAAATTTTGGGATACATCAATAATCCATTTTTATATGGCAAAGTTAATTAAAAATGAAAGAAATGATAATTTTCTAAAAGTTTTATATTTGTTCTTAAGTACTCTTTTTATAAATAAACATAAACAGATTATTTAATTTGCCTGATATACTTTAAAATATCCCAAAAACACAGTATCATTAAAAGGTTGCTAAATAAAAAATTTCAATTTTTTTTTTTTTAATGTTTGAATAAATTGTTTTGTAGCATCATACTTTTAAAGGAATAAAGTTTCTTAACCAATGAACTTTTCTTTCCTAACCAATATGTCCTATACTTTTCTGCTCGTATTGTATAATTAATGTTCTATTCCATGTGCATTTTCTTTTTTTTAAAAAAATAATTATAACTTTTTTAATTGTTACAACATTAATGTGCTGTATATAATTGTATTTTGTTGTTGAGCATTAGAGTTAGGTTATATAATTTTAATCCTTAAGTAAAATGAGATATTTCATATTTTAGAATTGTCTATATTAAAATACTATATTGTCATTAAGTGTGTGATCCAGGGTGGGGATCCTGCAACCATATAAACCGAAGAATGCTATCTTTTCAACAATCATTTGATAGTTCCCTTCTGCTTTTTTCTTTGATTTCATTTACTTTAATTTTTATCTTAAAATTAATGTGTTTTGCTCTTAAGAGTGAAGCATTCAATAAATAGTTTTGGTAAAACTATTAAAACATAACAAAGGTCATAATATATTTATTTATTGTACTTTTAATTACAATTTTGTTTTATATGGATGTAATTTAACTTTTTCACTTGACTTAATCAAGAATTGGTCTTTGTAGTTAGTTCATTAACTGTTAAGGACTGAATTTTTATTGGTGTTAAAAAAATATGTACATTTTTCAAAATTATGCAGTTTGAAATATCCCTTAGTTCAGTGTTACTTTTTATGAACAGCTGAAATCGGAAGCTATTTCTGGATAGACAATTAATATAGCCTTTTGTGATTACATCTCATGTAATGTGATTGTATAGCATGAAAAGGCCCCCACCCTTGGTTTGATATATATATTGATGTTGCTTCCATGTTAGTCTAGAACAATGCTAGGTGCAATAAATTAGTGGTCTTGTTTTTTCAAGTAAATATACAGAACAAACACTAAATTTAAAATACATTGAATTATTTTATTCATGTGCTGTGTATTTTATTAAGTGTGTATTTTGATCATTGTTAGTCATTTTACATACCACTTATGTTTGTTTTGATCTCATCATTTACTGGATTTATATTAAGATTTTATTTTCATTGTACCAAAAGAGCCTTTATTTAGATTTTTTTTACAATTCATTATATATTTTCTTTTTTGTATATCAAGATATTTATCACATATAAATTTTTGATGAATATTCCAAATGGATATGTGTGTAGTACTTAGTAAAAAATAAAGATGTTTTTTATAAAAATTTCTTTCTCTTAATTTGATATTTAATTATGATGTAATTATGAAAATATAAACATATGGAATAAGTTTTTAGAATTTTACATTAAAATACCTCAAAGTTATAAAATTTTATCTACTGAATGATAGTTTTTTTATAGGTGCATGAAACGTAAAATTTACACACTTTTACACTATCATAACCTGATTAAACAATTTGGATTTCTCAAAATAAATTATGAAATCAATAATGGCTCATAACTAAGATGTTATTTGTTGGTTAACCCATATGTTATTATAAACATGATTTTTTCCCTTAAATATATTGCATATTTTGTAAAATTGTATGAATATATATATATATAATAATTAAAAACTGCTCTTAAGATATTTTCTTGCAGTATTGTAATGAAGAATGTTTGTAAAGTTATTCTTCCAAAATCATATAGATTCCAATTTGTTTTCATAAACTTTTTTCTCAAAAAATGTTGCCATATAATTAATATAGTTATTATTAAAAAAGATTGTATCAAAATTATATGTGAACATATTCATAAGTTCTAGAAAGCATTGCTGAGAATTAACTTTCTCTTAAGATTGTAAGTATTAACTTTCTTAAAGTGTGAAATTTTTTAAAACATGATACAAGACCTATTAAACTGTGTTAAAACAGTTACTAATCTAGTTCTAAATTGTTAGTTTGAAGGAAATGAAGATTTTTCCAGGGTGTAGTTTTCAACACATCTCTTCTAAATAGCTAAAATAACCTGTAAAATATTGGGTTTTTTCTAAAATATAATATAGTACAATCTTAAGACTTGGGAAATTTAGTTAATAAAAAAATATCCAATTTAAAATACATCAAAGTGTATCTAATAATAGTTAAATGTGATGACATTTTTATGTATATAAATTAGTTATAAAGCTTATTGAAATCAAGTAAAAAGGATTCTATAAAAACTTATATGTTTTGTTATTCAAGCATTATAAATGAATTATGCAGCTAATTGCTTCATCTAATTGTACTTGACAATTTTATTTTTGGATTTCACACACACACATCATAGATATCTTTTGTTGACAATTCCTGAAAACATGGAGAATCTCGATTATTTCTTAGAAATTTGATTTTTTGTAAACAATACAGCAATACTGATATGTGCCTTATTTTTATTTTATATAAATGTAAAGCATATATATAGAGACAGAGATAACAGAGAGATAATGTTCTATATTGTGAAAAATTCTATTTATATATAATAAAAAAAACGTGTGTGTATGAACAAATACAAGTCTGGAAAAAAAATATTTGCTAGTAATTTTTATCCTTCTAGAAATCTTTGGTTCTTAACTCACTGCATTCACTTTAACTCATTTTGATGCACCAATATCACTGAAGGCCCACCATGTAGAGGAGGCAAATGCATGTTAAATCTGCTGAGGCTCACAGTCATCCCTTTGGCTTTGTCTGGTAGTTTGGATAGGGGGTGCCAGCTCAGGTGTCATCCTCGTTACTTGACCATGATTCAAAATTATGAGGTTCATGGCCAATGACTCTCATGTTGCTTTATAGTGCAATGTTGATATTGCTCTCATTCATAAATCAATATTTTATTTTTTTCCTCGTATTGTGCTTAATATTAATGTATGAAAATTAGCATGCATTTATATTTTGAATTAATATTATATGTGAAGTTGATTCAATGTTTTGAACTTTGATATTCAAGAAAGCTTATCACATTTAAAAAAAAGAGAGTTCAGGTTTTTGTTTCACATAATTAATTTCTTTTAAAACGTATAATTTGAGAGCCGATTAAAAAATTACTACTTTGAAGTGAAATGTTTTAAAAATGTGTAAAAACATTGAGATTCGATATTGTGACAAATGCCATTAATATTTTATAGTGGTAAAACTAACCAATTTTATGAATTCATCAAAAAAATTAATCCATCCTACAGAGCCTTAATAATCTTAATTTGTAAAATAATAGCTGACAGATCCAGGAAAATGTTGCTGTTATACAATCATTCAACTGACCTTAAGTCACCCCTAGCTTTGTTAATTTATGCTAGAACTAGCTTTGCTGAACATTTGTTGACCAATGCAAAAATCAAATGAGATCAATATTATGAACATAATTTTTTTAAATATAAATTTGATATCCATTGTTCGATTGTCAAAGTTTTAAACTTGAAAGTAATGATGTGCAAAGAGACGAATCGCCAAGGTATCTTGGGGGAGGGAGAGGATCATCCATATTGACTAAATATAGATAAGTTCCTGGATGTAGGAATTAAATCACACTCAAGTTATTTTCCCAGAACTCAGCTCAAGAATGAAGTTACCCATGAATGGTGTGGCATGGAAATTAGGAGAGTGGGATACTTATTCTGGGGAGTGGAGTATTATCATTATTAATTGCCAAGTTGATCTCCAATTGCCGATGTATAATAGGATTAATTAAAAATAAACTAAGAGCAGCACAGTAACTTAGTGGTCACGAACCCATGGCTGGCGTGTCTTAAATTCGAACCTAGTACCGCAGAAGACCTATCGTGTAGAGGGGTCGGTGCACATTAAATATGTCGAGGCTCAAACGTCCAGCTATTGGTGTGGTGCGGAAGTTAGTAGGGGTTGCGCGCTCAGGTGTCGTCCTCATCACTTGACCATGGTTCAAAGGTACGAGGTCCGTCGCCAAATAGCCCTCGTACAGTTTTGTAGTGTGACGTAAATAGCCGTTCTGTATAACAGAAAACATTTGTTCACAAAGATATGTTGATTCAAATTTACAACAATAACTGAGAACCAAATCGTGTAACTTTCAAAAATTGCTTGTACAAATTTTCAATATAATTCGTAATATTTGCTTTTTAGTGTAGTATGGTGCTGTGGACATAATTTCGATTTGGATTTCTGGTGGGTAACAATTAACATTTTGCAGAAAAATTGAGAAAAGATTTGTGGAAAAAAAATGCATTTTTTTTTCTTGAAAATCATCAAACCTAGCACCGAAAGAATCTTGCAAAAATGAATACTAAATTAATCACAGATCGGAGCACAATTAACTTTGGTAGATAGTTCCGGTATTAACGTGAAATATGTTTTAGTTCCCTCCCCCCCCCCAAATATGTTAATTTTTTCCCCCTTTTATAAATAAACTTTTGCTTTTTTTTTTTCCAAAAAAAGTAAAAGTTTGTTCTCAAAAGAAGGTATATGTCCAACTAGGGTAGAAAAAATACTATCTTTTCTCTGTAATCTTGAATTAAAATCATTTTAATGTAATATTTATTGAAAGCTAGATCACATAGCTAATCTTCATTTTAGATTCATTTAAATTAGAACAAGTATTCAATGGGCAGTTCAGTGTTTTATTCCATATATCAAACTCCAAAATCTCTCGCGAGGGAAAAAAGCTTTGGAAAACCACAACAAAATGCAGGTGAATTCTCTACACAATAAATTTTTCTACTGTAATTCATTTAAGTGTACTTGAAATAAATTTTTTAAAGGTAGGGGGGAGGGGGTCCGAAACAACCGCATTTCAATAACATTGTAAAAAAAAACTGTTATTTATTATTATTTTTCAAATTTTTTATTAAGTCTTCGCGTGCCATTGTTGCAACTCCGACTCGGCACGTGTGCCGCGGAAATCTAGCATTAGAACATCTGCCATAGAACATCTTTTCCGCATAGGTAAGTTCCGATTAAAAATATTTTTTCCCTCCATATAACTGTGTTTCACTCTACCGTATTGTGAAATGAGAACTTGAAAAATCCAAATGCAGTAAATGGTTAGTCCCCACATCAGTAGAAGACTGTAATTCGGACCCCGTGAAAACGTATTAGCTACGTATAAATAGCTTCGTGTGACATGTTTACACAGGGGCCCAGTGAACTTTTTTTGTTTCATTTTCTCTGAAGTCAGGATTGCATCTCAGTGGTTACCAAGGACAAAATTAATGATCCTCTAATACGGATGAATAAAAGTTATTGAATTATCTTTTGTAGTGTCAATAAAACATTTTTTATATGATTCACACCGAGTCTCTTAATTTATCAGTATCATTCGGCCACATACGAGTTACAAAACAAAAAAGCAATCCAATTGGGAATGAAAGTGAGACTGCGCCTTTGAGAGTTTTCCTAGAAATCATGCTTGTGTTTACATTTCAATTCTCTCACGGCCACAAATTTTGAATAATTTTGTTTACTCGGTTAACTATAAGATTAAGATAAGAATTAATTGGCATAAGAGAAAGATGATATGGGATCGTTGTATATTTTGAGATTCGTATAATTATGATAATGCATTTCTTCTAAGATATTAAAATAAAATAGGAAAATTATATGTACACACACACCCATGCAAACGTGATTTTATACTTTTGAAATCAGATTTCTGAAGTATTTTTAAAATAGGAATGTGTTTCAGTATACACCAGTGCTTCTCAATCTTTCAATATTTGCGAACCAATTTCCAATCATATTTTAAGCGCCCCCTCCAGACAATTACAATGCATTTAATTCAATAATAATGTGCTATGATTAAAGCCATAATACGCGAATCTAATTATAAAATATACAAATTAACAAGATTAGAATTAAATTTTGTATATAATTTGCTTATGAACCCACATGGAGTCACATTATTTTTTTTTATTATGGCCGACAATATATTTTGTTTTGCTTTCTTTCATAAGATTAATAATTTTTTAAAATAACCTTTTATTTTCGATTTGCTCGCCCCCCCCCCCCTGTTAGGATCATCACGCCTTCTAGGGGGACGCACTCCCAGTTTGAGAAACGCTGGTATACACTATTAAATTCTTCTTAGATTTAGATTTCTTTGCTATTATATATTCTTACGTTAAAGAAAAAAAATTGTAAAATTAAAATATGAAGTAGTGAAAACTTTCAATTTGTCAAAGGGAATACAATTTTATTTCCGAGAGATTTGTTCGTTGAAGTAATAGAAGATTATTATTTTTAGCAAATAATGAAATAATCATGTAGTTTTACTATTCATTCTATAATATCACACTTAAGAGAGCGTCTAAAAACTTCCGTAGAAGTTTTATCACTCCCTATTACTAATTTAATTATAAAAACCGGAACTGAGACAATTTTCTTTTCTTTTCTGGCTTTAAAAAGCTGCAGTAGCCAAGTGGCCATAGTCACGAACTCGAGGTTGGCATTGCCGAGTCGTGGATTTGCATCCTGATACCACAGAAAACCAGTCGTGCGGAAGGCCTGATTCACGTAAAATCTTTCGAAGTCTTTATGCTAGCGTAGTGTTGAAATTTGTAGAGTGGAGTGCATTATAGCTCAAATGTCATTCTTAGCATTTGACCAAGGTTCAAAATTACGAGTTCTGTTTCCAATAGCCCTCGTGTTGCTAGATAATGCGACGTAAATAAACACTGATTCACTTGAAAGATAACAATTCCTATGAAAGAATTTGACAAATTTTGCTAAGCAATGACTTGATCATTAAAAGCAGCCCTCGAATTTTTCACATAAAAATTCTATTGTTTATATCAATATACTTTTCTCAATGTTTTTATTCATCAACAAAATAATCTGTCATTGTCAGATGCAGTTAAATTTTTTTTATTGCAAATATCCTTCTATGGTTGTTTATGTTCTCATTTTATCACACGTATTCTACTGAAATGCATTATAATACCTCCATTACCATTTCAAGACTAGAGCCAAAAAATTCCGAAATTAAAATAGAATAGGTTTTTCAAAACAAAAAATTGGTGCATATAGCTAATTGATGCTTAAAACTCTTGATTGAGGTTTTATTAGATGATCGCACACAACCTTGTTCCATTCCACAATTCGAAAAATTCTCACCATAAAAATTCATAAATTTCTTCAGCTGTAATAATAAAAATGTTTTGTTAAATTAGTTAAATGATTAGTATTGGAATTAAAGTTCATCTTTCTCAGACTGTATATGAAAGAAATTATATATATCTTTATGAGTTTTAAAAAGAACAAATTTATACAAAAGTGAAATTATGTGCATTTTATTGCGAGTTTTAAGTGTAACATCTTTTTCGAACGAACATCATACATGATGAGCTATATAGCAGACTATTGGCTACGATCCTTTGAATTTCGAGTCCCACCAAAGGACGGCACTAATACTGGTACTTCCCTCACTAAACTTCATACAATTTTCAATCACATGTAAATGAACTGATTTTTGTTCATGGGATTTTTGTTCATGTTTTGTAACCAGTGTAAAACCAGTTTGTTTTTAAGGTAAAGAAACTCCTATTAGCTCCCCATGATAGTTTTCAGCAGAAGAATATACTTGAATCTCGCCTCTGTGGCGAAATTCATGGCTTTAATTGCAGATAGCAAGGCTCCGTTAACTGCACTAAAATACATACATAAAAAAGTCTTACTTTATTTTTGGAGGTAAATAACGAATTAAAACCATTTCAAACGCTCCCATTTGATTTCTTTAATAATAAAAAGGATCAGTTTTTAGCTTAGCTATCTCTCAAATTGCAAGCTACCTTTTTAATGTGCGGATCTTAATTATTTTTTATAAAATATTTTTTTATAGAACACCAAAGTTATTCCAAAGCTTTCTTTTCACCCTGTTACAAATCCGCATTCAAGGAATATTAAAAGTAATTTGATGCTCCGTAACCTACTTCATTTCAAAAGCTACTGAAATGAGATTTGTCAAGAGCTTAATTTGAGATGAAAATAATATGTACGGGAGAAATTTTCCGTAATAATTCTCACAGAACATTAAGCAGTCTTCAGTTACATTGTTGAGATTGAAAGAGAAAAAAAAACACCACCAATTTACGTTATCGCTTAGCAAAACAAAGGGCTCAAAATCGCATTTCAAAATAATCATATTTCAATATAGTGCCAGAAGTTGAATTGGCTACCTCCCAAGAGCTACTTCAACACAAAGCATCCGGTTAAGAAGTTTTCATACGAATCGGCATTTCTTTCATGATCAGGATACGGTATCAGTTATTCAAAAAGAATTTAATCAAGTACTCATCACTGATACATCATCAAGCTCGATTTCTTTATTCGAAGCTGGCGATAAGAGCTCTTCGATGAGTTGTGGCGGCCGGTTGGTGGAAAACAGGATTAGGATTTCACACTTCTCAAGGAATTCCGGACGCAGAATGGAGTGGCCTACTGACAGATAAATATCCGTTGTGTGTTTTTTCTTCGCAGAGAAGAACGACTATTCACAAAAACTGCCACTGTTTTCCAATCGATGACGCTTTTGCCTCCACCAACAACCAACGCCTTGTTCCTCTGTTGGCTCAACTGCTGCTGGTACTACTTTTAAGCAGGAAAAACAAATTCTGATAAGCACCAATCGACAGCCAGTCTGCTCAACCACCAGGCAAGGAGAAGCCATTTTTGGACTAAACCGATAAAATAATTATTTTCACAAAATTGTACAATCTTCGTAAAAAAAAGTTTCCAAAGACTGCTTCCCGGAAGTACTGAGCTTAAGAATTCCACTACCAATAATTATCAGGTCGAAGGAACTGGACAAACACTTGTCTTACTGTTACTATCTGTGGAATATATGTTTTCCTAAATTCTCAATGTGAACATTTCTAAAGTGCCATAAAGAAGACATAAAAAGTTTCCGGATACTAATGAAACTCCTTTACTTTTTAATTAAATTATTATAAGTATTGACATTTTATACAAAATTACGTGTACTTTGACTACAGAACTAAATTCTTAAAATATTCTGTGTAGTATTTTGCATATTTTTTTCTGCTATTCTTGTTTTTTTTAAAAAACTTCTCTTGGATTTGTAATGATTTTTTCTATTACATGTGATTAATTTGCACGGTTCTGAAAAGAATGTCATCAAAGGAATTTTCTGAGTGATGGAAACCACGAATTATAGATAAAAATTCATAAATAATCTCATAAAAGTATTCAAAGTTTTTGCATTGATTGTGTTCCTGTATATCTTTTTAAAACTTTCTACGTATATATTTTCAGAGAATCTATAATAACTTTGAAAGGATTATAGATTCTCTGAAATTGTAAGATTTTATGATACTCATCTGTCAAAAATGTATTGCATTGCTAATTTAACTTTCAAATTAAAATTATATCAATACTGTTGTGAGATATTTTTTTAAAAAAAATATTGATAAAATATCAATAATGTGCTAACAATGTTTAACTCAAGGGATAATTTATAGCTCTAAGTTTTGTGTGTGTGTGTGTGTGTGTGTGTGTGTGGTGTGTGTGTGTGTGTGTGTGTGTGTGTGTGTGTGTGTGTGTGTGTGTGGTGTGTGTGTGTGTGTGTGTGTGTGTGTGTGTGTGTGTGTGTGTGTGTGTGTGTGTGTGTGTGTGTGTGTGTGTGTGTGGTGTGTGTGTGTGTGTGTGTGTGTGTGTGTGTGTGTGTGTGTGTGTGTGAATCAGCCTATATTTATTTTATAATTATTTAGAGTTCCTTGAAATTCAAACGAATTTATTATTTTAATGGAAAGTGGGCGTGGAATAGAAATAGAACGATTTCACATTCATATAAATTTACATTAAGTTCTTAATTTTCTTAATAATTTTGCTTTGTTTTTATCCTTAATAATAACTAAGATTTTTTTAAGATTTGTTTATTTCTCTTATTAGAATCCATTTCTGACAAAATAATTTTGTTTCTTAATAGTCTTTCCCCAGCTTAGTGAGAAATAACATGTTGAAAAGTTGAGGAAAAAGTAAAATGAATATTTGATTAAACAAAATAAAATCCTTCTATAACTCGACTAATAGAATGGCAGTAAAAAAAAAATAGAAGTTTTATAAATTTAAAAAAAAAGGAATTGTACATGTTTTTTTTCCTATAATATGAAGCATACAAAATAATCATACCAATATTTATATGAAAGGGCTTACACAGATAATAGTTTAACTAAAAAGAACAGAAAAGTAGAAAATAAAGTGGTTTATTAGATTTGTGTTTTATTTGTTATGCAATGACATTCCAGATTCGGGAGAGAGAATCGCTCCTTTTTAAAATCTATAATCAATGCATGTCATTACGAATATTCAGTGGCGTAACGGAGATCATTAGGGCCCCCCCTGCAACGTTAGGTTTTGGGCCCCAAGCCGAATCGTAAAGTGGATTGCAAAACCATATATACTTGGTGTCAATCATACTTTAGGCCCCCTAGAACTCTGCCCCCCCCCGCGGTGCGAGGGTATACGTTACGCCGATGCGAATATTATTATTTAATGATTATATCCTTTATATACGATTGAATAAAGTTTTTAAGCAGAGATAAATGTCTTCAATTCATAATAGATTTTTGAAATACTGCAGATTCTTTTTTTTAAGCTCCGACAGACCCCAATGGGGTCCATTCGATCTCCGTTGGGAATCATTGATTTAGAGCAGTGGTCATCAAACTCGGAACTCTAAGGTGCTTTCGAGGAGCCCCATCACACAAACCTGAGAGTATATTTACTCAGTGGCGTAACTGAGAACATTTGCCCCCCCCCCCCCTGTTAAGTCAGGTTTTGGGCCCTCCAAGTTGGATTTTACAAAGGGTAGGTACATGGTGGTAGTCAGACTTTGGGCTCCCTAGAACCCTGGGCCCCCGCGATGCGGGGGTGTACGTTACACCATTGTATCTACTCGTAAATTAGAAAACCATCAAGATCAAACGTGAATCCGTTATGCATATATATTTATCATTTTCTTTTCGATTTTTTCAGTTTGACTCAGGGAACACAGTTTGAAGACCACTGATCTAGAGTAATCTTAATTCAAATAAAAGAAAGCCAAATGCTATTGGGACTACTACTTTAAGTGTTTACAGTCGGTTATTATACTTTAACAAGTAATATAAACAAAAGTTTAAGTCAATTCTTACTTAGGTCAACAAAGAAAATTTTTATTTTAGTTACTTTTATCAAATAATTGCAATTAATGTAAATATGTATACACATATGATAGAATCACAATATTAAGTGGCAATTAATTTTTATTAATTATCATTAAAGTATCGTATTGTTATTCAAAACAATCGTGTTGTGACGGGGCTATTCGCGAGATTTTCTAACTAATCCTCTTCGGAAACTTTGGGGCTAGCATTTATACTAATTGACAGCCTTTCAGGAAAAACACGAGATAGATATATGTTAATTAGTTCTACTATATAAAGTCTATAGGTTTTGTAGATGTAGAAAGGAGAAGGAGCCGCGAAGCTGTCAAGTAAGTGAACATTGGAGAATTACTTCACGAACTTAGCACGCTTTTAAAAGGCGTAAATTCGGAGATTAAATTATTAGATTGAAGATTTAAGATACTAGATTCAGTACCGGTCTGAGGTTAGTTAGTGATCGTTCTCCTTGTACATTTCTGGTAGTCGGATTTACTAAGAATTGAGTATTAGGATTAATCGACGTTCTAGAGATCACTCCTAGGTTTCTTCTTATAGTTAAACTTGTGATTGTGTTTAAGTGTTTGTTCAGAACTTGAATAAATATATTTGTTATTATGGCGTTTGTTGGTGATGCTATGTTTCCTCCCACACTTAGAGAAGCGCCGGGCGGAGTGAGTGGGGTCCCAGTTAGGACCCCGTCACCACAGTGTATATAAAATTTCAGTTCAACTGAATGCTTTAAAACATGAGAAAAAAAATCTTTTAAAGTTTTGACCCAAGTCGCTAAAAATGAAGCCAACGTGATTGTATCTTTAATTCTTTCAATAATTAGTTTCAGTCAATTAATTTTAATTAATTATAATTAAATTCTCGTATAGCCACCCAAAACAACCGTGTATAGAAAATTTCAGCTCAAATGAGTGCTTTAAAATGTGAGAAAAACCTTTTAAAGTTTTGACACTAGTCGTCAAAATGGTTGCTAAATCCCCAAAAATGATGCCAACCTGTCGTATCTGTAATTCTTTGAATAATTAGTTTTAATCAATTAATGCTTATTAATTTTATTAAATTACTGTATTGCCATCCAAAATAATCGTTTATATAAAATTTCAGCTCAATTGAGCTCTTTAGAATGTATTTTATTAATGATTGAAAATTTGAACAAGACATATATAGGGAGATTGTAAACTAATAGTAGGAATTTAAAAACCATCCAAAATGAAAAAAAAAAAAAACTTTCCTTTTCTAACAATTTTTAATGCACAGTTGTCTGTTAAATGCATATTTTAGATTTTTTTTTTCCTTTGATAAATTTCTCTGCTTAAAAAATTGTTTAGTTACCATTTTTGCAGAAAGCTGGTGCTGCTGAAATCCAAAATGGCGATAGCCGGTGATTCCTTATTTCGAGAGTAATACTAATCAACATTTAAGCAGTATGAAGAGTCACAAATTGTGTTGCTACTTCTTTGAAGTAGTACTTCTAATTAGAGGTCGTCAAAAAAATTTTGATTCTTTGTCTTGAACCGGAACGTTGTGACGTAAAACCGCAGAGTCGGTAAGTCTCCAAAAAAAATTCTTCAAAACACACTTTTAAAAAAAGAACCCGTAATGATACATTTATCTTGATAAAATAATATTGTGTTTTATTTTTTGTTTTGAATGCATGCATTTGATTACAAATTATTTAATTCATGGCAAATAAAAAGTTTATACTGAAATTTACATTTCTTAAATTTTTTACTAGCACTAATATGTTATTATTAATTTGTTTTTGTCAATTAAATTGACTGAGTGAAGTTTTAATACTATTTGGAAATACCAAAACAATATTTATTCACTTCTGATGATTTTTAAATTATTTTAATTTTCATTTTTAAGAAAATGTAAAATTTGCTCATTTGGTTTCTGTTAGAGGATATTTGTTGCCAACGTATTCCACTGATACCGTCAGAATCTTTAATACTATTCAAAAGGCTTCAATTCCGATTCGTTTGGCTTTCGCGATGACCATAAACCAATCTGAAACCGAACAATATTCATTTGATACTTGGCCTTAGAAAATCCATGTTTCTGGAATGGGCAACTAGATGCTACATGCTCACGTGTGCGGAAACCGTTGAATCTATTTGAGTTAGCAAAATACGGGTTACCAAAAAATATTGTGCACCGATTAGCGATTAGTTATATAAAATTATTATTTGTCATACTTTAAAATGATAAAAATAATTTTAAAAATTGCAAAGAATCAACGTTATTCACCACATTTATAAAATTAAATCTTCACGTGTTTTTACTTAACGACTTCGTTAGCAATTCATTCATTATTCTACATTCAAATAGGAGATGAATGAAATGCAAAGTTAAAATAATTTGTTGTTTTATACTTTATTTCAACCCTCCAAAATTATAAACGAAGATTAATTTGACTGCATTAAATAGCTTAGAATAATACTGAACTAATATATTAAAACAAAGCCACAGCAACGCGTGGCCGGGTCAGCTAGTGTATATATATATTCTAAGCTTTCATTTGAATATTAACAATTACATTGCCTAAAAAATTAAATTATGTGGAATTAATATATGCAGCATTTTTACTGTTAAAAATATATGTTTTTTTTTATCTTTATAAAGATATAATTCCATTTAATTTTTATTTCTATATTAATAAATCATTCAAAATTATCTGGTTTTAAACTGCATATTGTTGCATTAAAACAAAAATGTTATCCATTTTTCAATATTTTCGTAAATAAATGTGAAAAAAAATCAAGAAAGTAAATAATCATATTGAAATTATCTAAAAAGCTTGTGAAATATTTTTGTTAAAAAAATTAAGCTATAAATATAATAAAATCTTGAAATTATAAGATAATTGATTTATATGTAGTCGAAATACTAATAATTTGATATTTTGTCAATATTTCAAACATTGAATTTATTTTGTGAGATACTGATTATACTAATTAAATACTGTAAAAAATTTATTTATTACTTGTTAGTAGATATAAATCCTTGAAGAGCGAATGAACAGAAGAACGAAAGGATGATTTAAATGCACGCTTATTTTTTTGATGCAAAACATTTATCACACAAAAAATGTGAAGTTAGATAAAGAAGTTAGTTTCTCACTTAGATGTATTTTTTCTGTTTAAAATATTTCAATTTATTAAAAAATACAGGTATTTTAAAACGAAGTTATTTTATCAAAACCTTTCACCTGACCAATATATTGGAAGAGAAAATTGCTTAATTTTTTGTCGGAAAGTCCACAATCATGAATTAAAGAAAAATCTAATATTCAAATTTACTTCGCACAAAGTTCCAAAATAAATAAATAAATAACTTATATGCATTTAACCAATACATAAGGTGTGGGGCGTGAGTGGGGTTTTTATTCATTAACTATATAAAACGAAAGATAAAGAAAGTGGTATTTGTAACACAAATAACGGATACTTACGAATATAAACGAATTAAAATTTAAGAATACAAATGAATTATATTTTTGAAGCTTAAACATCCTATTTCAAAGAATAATTATTTTATAATTGGTAGGGAAAGACCTGAGGGAGAGGTGTGAGTTGAAAATGGTAACCATTATTCATAAATTCAATTTTTAGGTAACTTTTTTCTTTGAATATGTGTTTCATCAGAATGGCCTTTTATTGTTTTGCATCTAATTTGGTAAAATTTTTATTTTAATCAATTCAAAATCATTTTTTCAATTTTTAAGAAATAATGCGAAAGTATCATCTTGTCCCGTTACAAGGACAAGATGACAGTTCTTATAAAAGTTGAATAAATGTTTACTTTTATTAAGCACGTGCTTCTTCCACACTAATTAATTATTCGTTATCGTGTACTTTTTTTTAATATTACATAATGAAAGGTTATGTTGAAAATTTTATATATATAGCTCATAGAAAATTAGTAATGATAACTATCCGTATGGTATGTATCCCCCAAAATTTTTATTAGTAAAATTCACACACAAACTGCCATCCTTCAAAGTTTAAGCAGTCCTTACGCCACTATGATGCGTTACACTTATAAAGTTCGATCAATTATTCTGATGGTAGGTGAAAAAAGACCTTATCACACGCGGGGCACTGAGCTGACGTCATGGTTGTCAAAAACTTTTGCTTCTTGCGGTTTTTTTGCACCTAGGACACATACACATTAATATTACCACACGTGATTTTTCTTTAGGTAATGGTTTAGAATTAAATTAACACATCTGCACAGTTTTGGCTTAACAAAAGCAATCTTTTTTAAAAGTCCTGTCTTTTTTTCATTTTGTTCTGTCTCATGTTCATCGAGAGTTATTAGGAAATTTTATGAGTTGGTTTTCAGGTGCTGCTGCCTGAGCAGTAACTTTTTTGGAGCTATCCGTAACAAAAAAATATGATTTGTGATTTTTGCTACAATAAAACTGTTATTGTTAAATGCAAAAAGAATCACATGGCTCGATTCCTCATTCTTTAAACCCATTAACCGCAGAAGAATCTTAACTGGTTCGAACGAAACGGTTGGGCGCCTCTGTCATTAAGGTGATCGCAGGGGAAATTTGGGACTCCGAATGAACAGAAATAATAATAATTATTAAAAAATAATTAAGTTTACTTTGTTAAATCAATTTTAAAGTTAAGCAAGATTATAAACCGAGGGAGCAGTTAAATTAATTAACTACCCTGAATTCCTAAGACAAATAATTAAGCACTTAACTGAATGTGATCCGATGAAACAGCACTTGCCCGTTCAACTGGATTTTTGATCCAAAGCCTCTTTACAAGTGCACCAAGGCTTCCTATAGTCACTACTTTAATCTCACTATAAAAGCAGACTAACGACTAACTCTAACACTCGCTTTGAAAGAATTTTAAATAGCACTCAAATTAGCACACTTCAAGTTTTCTCTACTGAAGGCGAAATTAAACTCAAACAACAGTCAAAAAATTATTTTTCACCTAGAGAATTAGTAGAAGGGCGTGAATAAGACCGGTCACACACATATTTTGTTACTTTTTCTTATTTTTAAAACTAAGTATATCTACCATGATCGAATTACACACACATTTTTGAACTCAACGTTTGAATATTACTGCGCATACAGGCCCCTAAATGGATAAAAATTTCATTCAGCCTTTCTCTTCATTCAAATACGGTCGGGTCAAGATACAAGTCACTTCACCTTCTAACTTTCTAATCTAATCACTCGCGTAAGGCCAACGCCTGTTTTCAACTGTTTACGTGCCAGTAGCTCCCGCTGAAAGAGCATGTAAACTTTCCCTTAATATAACTCTTAATACACACATACCAAAAAAAGTCTCTATTATCTTATCATCGGTGCAATGAACACATTTTTACTTTCTCGTATTTTTGTTGCTTTGTTTCTGCTTTGCCAAGAAGCGATAAACTGCAGCTCCCATTGCATTAAGTTTCCTCGTCAGTCTTCTAATAGTATCCAGACAACATTTTAAAACAGAAAAAAATTATTTTGTGCTTTTTTTGTTTAAATAATTTCAAATAGGAAAATTTGTAAAAGGAAACTAAAGCCTTCATTTCGTCTTTAGTGAAGTTGCTACTTTCTCTTTATAGTTTTATCGTTTTTCTAATCATTCTATCAATTTAAAATAAATATTTAAATTTTCCATTTAAATGGATTTACTTTTAAAATTGGACCAAATTGAAATCTTTTTATTCTTCCGTCTCAGTTGCTAAATTTTTCAATCCAACCGTGCGTAATGAATGGGTATGTATCAGTTATATAGTTTAAAACATAAATTAATTCCTCCATTTATTGTGTGGGCATGTGGGCTTACTGTGAATTTGAACTACGAAATCTCAGACATAACCAGCGTTATTTGTAAGCACAAATTTGGGGATTCTAAAGTATAAATTATTTCGTAATCATCCATGATGCGAGTGCCCAGGATGGAACCAAACACATTTCCATCTACCTCTACTGGAAACAAAATTTCTCCAGTTCTTAGTTTTAAGGAACAAACAGTCCACTAATGCAGAGGTACTCAACCTTTTTTCTCACCGGGCCACATGCACCTGATAGGTATTTCAAGCAGGCCTCACACGTTTGACAGGTGTTTCACGCGGGCCGTAATATAAGAGTAATGGAAAAAATATACAATAAGACCAAAGCAACATTGAACAAAACAAAACTGATTAAACTATTTAAACTCATTCTTGGCTTTTACTTTAACACTATATTAACCTTTATATCAAACACTCCCAAACAATTATTCACTTTTATACATTTTTAGAAAGTTTCGGGATAGTTTCGATTTCCTTTCATCCATGACCAAGCCTTTTACTTACATTCTACTATCAAAAAAAGAAAATTGATAGATTTAATGGCGTATTTACAGAATTTCCCAATAAATTTTAAGTGCATTGTTTTAAAATAATTAAATTTCTTAGTGCAACGGGCCACTCAGAAAAGGTCAGAGGGCCACATGCGGCCGCAGGTTGAGTATCACTGCTCTAATGCCTATCAAAGTCAAGGTCTTTCTCTTCTTTTAGAGTTTCATGGTTTAAAAGAGAAGATTTCTTTCAGAATGTTACTGTCGTTCATATGGATAACATGCCAAATCCATTTGAAGTGACTTATTTTAATATAATATGAACTATACATCTAGCTCTTTGAACATTCGATATAATTAGGTGTTGCATTTTTCTTCGCCAGATACAATTTTACTAAATTGCTTCAGAAACAACCAAAATCCATTCCTCCTTATTGGTCATAATCTAGGTCTCCGAAATATAAGTCTGGACAGGACGGACTAGGATCTTGTACAATCATAGCTTTGTCTTTTTAAATATAAATTCAAATCTAAGTAAAAAAAACCTTTATCAACAACAAATTTTGTAATCACATAAACTTATTAGCACATGTGTAGTGAGCATTTGAAATGGTGTAAAAGTGTGAGGTACAATAAATAAGGGAGAGAAATCGTTAATATAATATGATTAAGAAAAGAACAAAAGCTTCCTTATGTTTGGAAATCAAATTTAAAATCATTCCGAAGAACAAAAGGTTTAAAAAATAATAATGTTGTGATTATAAATTCAATAGTAATGAAGGACATTCGAAAGGAGAAACAAATTTGAAGATAGTGAAATACAGTAAAACTTTTTTCGTGCGGTCCTTTTTTTATGCGATTTTATTTTTGTGCGATCTTTTTTATGCGGTATATGAACTTCAACGGGGTTGGCACTACATCAAGGATGTCAAACGCAAAGGCTAACTTGGGCCAAGAAAACAAATTCAAATTGAGGTGGACCGCAAAAAAAAATCAATATTTGTAAAGACACATTTATTTTGAATAATACATTATTTAAGCATATATAAAAGAACAAAAAAATTTAATGTTTACGTCTTGACACTTGACATATATTCTGTGCTACTATCTTTCCTGTTTCGGAAGAATTTTTATTTTATTTTATTATATATTATTGTGTGCCAGATATATTGGCCGGGCCACAAAAATATTCGTTGTGGCCGCATGCGGGCCGCGAGTTTGACACCCCTGATGTACACTTCAAGACGTTACGCTCATTTGTTACAGTTTCCCGACAATGCATGCTCAATTGCTTTTGCTCGACGCGCTTGATTGAGGGCGAAACTATCAATGGCAGTTACGTAATCAATAATTTGATAAATTATGAAATGAAATATATATTTCCTAGGTTCCAGCTTTCCAATAAATTGGAAAACCAGTTTCTTAAAATAGATACCGATTCCGAAAGCAGTTTGAAATTCCAAAAAGCGCTTCGATCATGCATATCTTATTATCGTGACGTTTACAAGCAAGTGATCTTCCAACCGTCATCGCAAAGACTTATCACTGACTTTATGGTGCCAAAAATAAATCATTTGAAATTTATCTTCAAGTGACGAAAACGGTTTTGAACCAAATCGTCACAGGAAGATGCGCATTTTGGAAAACGACAAGTAGCAGTGAATTATGTATGTGCATTTTGAAAACCTCTCCATGTAAACAATGAAAAATTAAATATTTTTAAAATGTTTCCATGTGTAGTTCAATTATTTATTTTGTTTGGAAGCACTTTCTCATGTATTTCGTAAATAATTGAAACAATTTCTCAAGTGCGACTTTTTTTTATGCGGTCCCTCGCCACCACATATAAAAATATTTCTGAAGTACGTCGTCAAAGTTGCTTGTTATATACGGACCGCACAAAGAATTTTTATTGTATTCTGGAAACATTGAAAATAAAAGTTAATTCAATGAGCAGAAAATAATTATTCGTGTAAAGTAACGTTGATATGAGTCTATGCGATTGGAAAATTAAATCTTTGTCAGTATAATCTATTTAATTTTTATCTGCAGTTTTAAAATTAATGTAATATATAATTAATAAAATCTAACTGGTAAATTTTGTAAATATGCTTTTGTCCATTTTATACTTGGAAATTTGCATTAAAAATTACTTGTAGATAAATTTATTTATTTTTTATGAAGCGTAATGGATAATTTAGATTAAGTATATTATATTAACAAATATATGAATTATTATTGAAACATATGAATATATGATTATGAACTTGAGTACTGGAGTATCTAAATATATTCTAAGTCTTCTGTGTGGGACATCCTAACTCCTGTGTATATTCAAAGTCTACATGGGATAAATTCATGACTGTCCCAAGATAAATGCAATCATGTGTTCTAAGTTGAATTCGAAACTGACGTTGTTCTAATAGTGAAAAAAATTAGAAAAAATTTCGAATTTGATAATTTGTTAAAGATGTGTTCAAATATCGAAATTCTTCAAATGGTTTTTCAAAATTAAAAATAAATTATAATGTACGTCTACATTTAAATCTAGTGCATTTTGTTTACCTATGTAAGTTGCTATTATTAACAAATATGTAATTTTCAGAGAAAGTTTCTTGTAAAAAAACAAAAGTTGGCAACACAGAAAAGCACATTAATGTTTGGCTGGAAGCACACGATTACAATTATTATGTGACGTCACATGAATTTATGAACTGATTTGGGCGGAAACACGTGACTATGACATCACATGAATTTAGCCCATTACAATACTGTTTATGTCTATTGATTCAAATTTTGGAATACCAAACGATTTTTAACTCGAATTATTATTGTAATCAATGCAATCAATTACTATAATCTTTGACAATATTTGTTATATTTTATGTATTCTTTTATAACGAGAGATGAGCGAACAGGTTATGACTTAAGCCTGCTTTAAACAATTCTGACGTTTATTTTCGAAGAAAAAATATTTAAAAATGTTCTTATGTTATATTTTTTTAACTATCGGTGGTTTGTAATCTATAATTATTGCTTAAATAAAAAAATTTCGGTTGAAATAGTAAATATATATATATATATATATATATATTATGTCACGAATTAGTTTTTAATTTATTTTGATTATGATAAAGATTAGACATTTGAATTTTTTAAATATTCTTTTCTAAATATGTGATTATAACATCATACATGCGCGTGTATATATAAATTTCAAATGTATTTTAAATCATAGTTTCGATTTATAAAATATCGTTTGGTGGGAAAGTTTTTATTTAACAGATTGGCAGTTTACCATGGAACATACAGTTCCATTTTCGATTTGAAAAAGCTAACGTATTTTAATTTCTTCTGACATTTTTATTCAGTATTCGTGATTTTGTAACAAACTGAAACATCTGGGTATGCTTTTTTTTTAAATTTATTTTGTTTTAATTGTTTGACATTAAAATTAACTTATTCTTACTTAATCATCAAAAATATAAGAGTTTATTTATAATTATAATTTGGAATATATTACTGTTACATTTTGTTTAAATGAATAAAAACTACTTTCTAATTGAAATTTTGATGCAAAATTACTGTCACATATAATTCTGTTAGCTCTATTTAGGATTTCTTCCAGATTTTTTCAACACTTACGTTATAAAAACTGAACAAAATTTATTTTAACATATCTCGTTAAGGCCATATTATTTACATGTTATAGTGATCTTGGCAAACATTCTATGTTCAAAAGCACCATTCTAAAATATTATCTACACCGCAACATACGATTATTACGATTTACATATGAAAACATGATTTGAAAAACATATTTTGTTAATGAAATACATTCAGTAATGTATACTAAAAACTTGAATTCTTTTATTGTCTGATAAAAGAAAGCATATTTTAGTGTATTTTTATTTTACTGACGTCTCTCATTAATCTTAGTCTTTCTGCCATTTTAATTAATCACAATTAATTTTTTCCCTCTAAATGTGTTGAATTGGATTAAAATTAAGAAATTTCTTTTAATCTCGGGTTTAAAATCATTATTCTGTTTAACATGGATAATAATTCCTACTCATTTAAATTGTAGTTGTTCTGTAAATATAATTTAAATGTATGGTTATTATTATTATTATCATTAAACTTCGGTTGGTCTAATTTAGTCTAATTTAAAAGCGCTTTTAACACAGTCAATAGGATTCATACTTTTGAACAATAATCAGATGCCATGGGCGAAACCTAAGTTTCCATTTTGTTCTTCATATCCACACATGACAATTTTAAGCCATGATATGTTTAGCCTTCATCATGTAATGAAATTTGTTTGAATGAGATGACGATATTCGAATCCATCCAAGTCTAATACTTTACCAATTAGATATTATCACTTACACCTAAGTTTTCCAACTCATTTTTGCTTTTGAAACCCTTTAATCCTAACTATAAGTATGTAAAGTCCCACGTAGGAGTATGTAATATTCCGTAATGAAATATTTATCTGTAAAATATTGAAAATAAGTCTCTCTTAAACAATTCAGTCACTCAACTTTCAACTATTAAACATACTGATGGTCAGCTAAATATCGTCATTGATATTTTATCTAAGGGTGGAAGCGATATCTTCCATCGATTATGAAATCACAGTAAAATCTCATATTTGGGATCTAAAACTCCAATCTTTATTTAAGAACTCTTTCGAAAAATGTATCCTCTCACTAACGTTAATTTCATTTGATATTTTATTTGAACGACTAACATCAGACCATATATTCCTTAATTATTTCTCTAGCATTTTCAAGTAAATGTACAACTAGGCGTACACTAAAATAAAAAAAAAACACAATAAAACAAATAACTTATAAATTTATTTGGATAGACTTGAATAAAAATTTTTGAAGATGGACCAAAATATACTTCAATTGACAGAAGTTTCAACTTACTAGACATACAAAATCAATTCTAGCGAAATTTCATGAGCTGATGAAACCTTTGGCATCATCCACATGAATGGTCAGACTCATTTACATCTTCTGAAGAAAACTTTTATGGTTTTGCTATCATAAATTGCTTCTCCTGCAGAATGGAAGATATTCCAATTCACAATATTTAAATATTACAAAAGATATCATAAAATTAAATTTTTAGAAAAAAATCGGAACGGAATTGTGAGATTTGGAATACCGTATTACGCTATTGCAGACCGAAGATCTCAAATCTGACATATTCTAAATTCTTGAAATATTATGTAGCACTAAAATAAAATAATACAAATGTTTATCACCCTCAAGCAAATAGAAAATTCTAAACATACACTAATGTCCTCGAACCCTCAGAAGTGTAACTCAAGCATATAATTCAATGACTAAAGAGATATAATTTGAGAAGATAAACGAGTAAAAACCAGTAAAAGCAGAAAATAAATTTTTCCTCCAAAACTACCTCCACTGTTATTCCCATGTCTTCCTGAAACAGAATAACAAGAAGAAGCTTTTCGAACCTCCTTACGAAGGACACATTTCCAATTTTAAAAAGATCGGAAAATGTTTTATAATTAAAATTAAAGAATGGGAGAATAGTGCTCCAATCGATAAATTCAAACTTGCCCTATTTCTAAAAACTGATGGATCAGTGGCGTAACGGAGAGCATTAGGGTCCCCCAACAAAGTCAGGGGTTTCGGCCTTTAATGTATTACAAATTCGTTAAATACGTACTTGGCGTCAGTCAGGTTTTGGGGCCCTATAATCCTGCACCCCTCTCTCTCCGCGATGCGTGTGTATACGTTACACTACTATTGATGCCAGCACGAAATAGCCATACTTCTCAAATTTTAAGCATAAAATATTATGGAACATACTGAATTTTTTTCTGAGTATTTTACGGGACTATCATATTGTGAAAGACCAATAAGACTTTCTGCAAGCCTGACCGATATTTAGGGATTGCAATACCGGGATACCAAATACCGGTATTTTGAGCCATTTGTACAATTTTGTAATACCGGTATTCACAAGTTTAAATACTGTTTTTTCGGAATTTACCAGAATTTTTTTTAAAAGCCTCCACCAGAAATCGTCAAGAAAACAAAATAGTATACTTTTTTGTTTTTATGTCTCTCTAACGAGCGAAATTAATTAGGCTGTGAATATAAAGATGTATCGTACAATCAAAAGAAGTGATAAAATATATGAATCATCCAAGGAGGTGGGCCAAGACTATCCTATTACAGGTCAGAGCGATACTGCACTTGCGCAGGATTCGTAGTCTGATATTCGTATCTGTGAAAATAAGGTTGTAGTTGTGAAGAAAATGTGTAATATTTCGATATTTTTAACATAAGTGAGTTTGTTATTCAGATTGTATTTGCAAAACAAACTCTAAAGTTCTGTAGGGTTGAATTTGATCAAGTTTATCGTACATTTTCGAAGATGATGACGACACTAATGCCGATAGTGAAAACAAATTATCCCTTAAACAAAAATTAAAATTAGCGATAGCTAAAAAAATTTCAACAAACCGAAATACAATACAGAAATCAGCTATACCCAAAATCACCTGGCGCGAAATTGATTTATTTGAAGATAAGAAATTTAGAGATAAATATTTGGAAAAAGTATATCGTGCATTGCCAACAGTACCAACAACTTGCGTAGATGCTGAAAGAGCGTTTTCGACAGCTGGTCATTTTTGCACAAAATTACGTTGCAGGCTTAATGGCAGTATAATTGATGCATTATGTTTTTTTAAGATCACATTTCAAAAATTTGTAATAGTACCACAGACTGAATAGTGACAATTACACTTTTTTTTTATTCAAATAAATAAGATTTTCCATTACTTTTTTGTGATTCTTTATATACTGTTATAATTTATAAGTTGCAAATATTTTTTTGCGATTTTTACACTTTCTAATATAAAACTGGCAGATAAAACATAGAAACACTTGTGTTTTCTTTTTTTTCCTAAAATTTCTATTACTGGTATTAAAACCGGTATCAAGGTATTAAGAATTAAAAAACATCGAATACCGGTATTAAAATTTTGGCCCGGTATTGCAATCCCTACCGATAATATTGAAAAATTGTACATCTAGTCCAGAGGTGGGGAACCTTTTTACCATTAGAGGCCACATTTAAATTAGGCAGCAATAAGAGAGGCCGCATAAGCTGATTGACCTAAGAAAGTGACTTTTGTGAAATTATTATAGTTTTTCTATAGATTTAACAATTTATTGCATTATATAGAAAAAATAAAATATAATACTACAAAATTTTAAATATAATATACATATTAAATAATATAAAAATATTATAAAATATACAATAAAAAATATTTTTTTATTCACTAAGTTAGTGACTTATTTGGCTTTGTTTTTTGTTTGACAGTAATTGTATATTTGGATCAAGCTTCGTAACACACAGCTTTAATTGATCCTCTAAATGTGCATCTGTAATTTGCGTTCTTAAATTTGTTTTTATTTTTGACATGAGAGAAAATGTTGTCTCGCAACAGTAGGTACTTCCGAAGCAGGAAAGTAAACGGCGAGCATGTTCTCGAAGGCATGGATATTCAACAGCATTTTTCCAGATTTCTATGGGATCCTTTTTAGAGTTAAAAAGGGATTTGATGATACTATCTTCCCCTAAATCAATTAACTCCATTTGTAGTTCTGCAGGAGCCTCGGATATATCTATTAAATGTGGTTCAAATGCCAGTTTCATAGCAGGAGTGTGCTCGTCAAAATCAGAAAATCTTCTAGTATACTCTTCTATTAAACAATCCAAGACACCTACATATTCATCGAATATTTTATTTTCACAGTTCTGCTCATTTAATATTTTAGCTAGCTCCGGGAAGTGTTGTGCAGATATTTCCGATCTACAAAGCAATGTTTTGAAAAATGATAATTTTTTTCTAAACGCTTGGATCTTTTGCCACATTTCATAAATATACCTCGTTTCACCTTGCAGGCAAATATTTAAATTGTTTTGTTTTGTCATCATATCAGACAAAAATGCAAGGTTTCTGAGAAATACTTTATCTGATAGATCACATTTTTTCCCTTGTTCTTGATAAAAGTTTAAAATTTGTCGTCGTAAAGACAAAACTTTATCAAAACCTGACCTGTTGATAGCCAGCGAACCTTGCAGTAGTATGGTAGGTCAACACTATACGTTTCCTCATCTAAAGAGAGCATCTGCCGAAATTCACGATGACGCATTGCATTACGCGAATATAGTTGACAATGGCAATGGTTCTATCCAGAGTGTCTTGCAAAATGGTAGATTTTGCGCAAAGATTTTGCTGATGCAAAATGCAGTGAAATGATATCAATTTTTTCAAGTTTAAGTTTTCCTTTTTTAACAAAGCAACGAATCCTTCTTTTTTGCCTCTCATGGAAGGTGCGCCATCGGTGCAGACACTGACTAAATTACTGACATTCAATTGTAATTTATTACATACTTCTTTAAAGTTTTCGAAAATATCGGCTCCGCGAGTTCTTCCAGTTAGTGTACCCAACGCAAGTAGTTCTTCGTAACATTGAAAATCTTTAGTTATAGCACGAATAAAATATAAAACTTGTGCCGAATCTGTTTTATCAGTGCTTTCATCTAAAGCAATTGAAAAATAAACATCTTCATTTTATATAATTGTATGAAGTTGCTCTGTTATATTTTGCGCTAATTCGTGCTGTCGATCTGTTACAGTTCTTCTTGAAAGAGGTAATTGTTTGTATTTGTCGACATTTCTTGGATCGAACATACTCACTGCTTCAACAATACATTCTTTAATTATTTCAATGTCACTAAATGGTTTGCCCCTTTTTCCAAGTATATGTGCTATTTTATACGTAACAGCAACTGCAGCGGAATTTTGATTTACAAAGGCACTAAAAGATGCCTGCTGATGATGCTTCTCATTTTTCAACTTTTGAAGTGCAGCTTTTCGTGATTCACCTTCTAAAGCGAAATATTTATGTTCTTTATGAGTCAAATAGTGTTTATTTGCATTCGCTTTTTTTAAAGTATTTAAAACTGTATTGCACAACAAACACATCATTTTATCTTTCTCAGCAGTAAAGAAAAAATCTAACTCCCATTCTACATTAAATGTTCTGTTTTCATCACCTAATTTTCTTCTTTTACTATTTGACATGATGGATAAAAAAACGAATATCAAATATCTTCAACAACTGTTATAAGCCGTGTAACTGTTATAAGCACGCACTGTTAACTACAGTTTGCTGAAGATCGCAACAGGGAAGCGTTGAGAGATGCGAGTCAGAGAAGCCAAAGCAAGGTGTGACACTCAAATGGGAGATCTGAAACCAACAAATTTTTTAAATAGTATTTTGTAATTTTAATTTATTTTCAAATAAATATTACATAGAACATTATTCGTTTCTTTTAGATATGTAAATTACATAAATATTGTGGAATTTTCAGTAAAGAAATTTGTGGAATTTTCAGTCTTTGGCGGGATTTTTTGTGCAACTGTCATGGCGTTGATGTACAATAGTTGTTTTTTTAAACGAACTCTAACATTTTGTACTAGGTGGCAAAGGGCCGCACAAGAACCTCGCGGAGGCCGCAGGTTCCCCACCTCTGACATAGTACTAGTGACAGGATTAATTATTTGAAAAAAATACATAATAAAATATTTGATATCCCAATTCATGTAGATTTTTTTTCTTTTTCAAATGGAGCTGTAGATTGGTATTTTACTATTGCAGACCTAGTACATTCTCTGAGAGCTGGTATTTCTTTTTAGTACAGCGCCATATAGGTGGTATACCAATTAGCACAAGTAATTTTGATGCCCGCTTTCCACCCCTGAGGGAGGCACCTGAGCTCTAACAATGCAAAACTGCACAGGAATTTAATTTTACCGAGAGCACCCTAGCCAAACAGGCACTCAAGGGATTCTGTGTTCCAAGTACATTTATTTTCTGGGCATAAAATTATTTTCAACTGAATTATTATTAATATTCACTTAGTTTTAATTCAAATTGATTACAAATGCTAATTATTTTGTGTGTAATTAGCATATCTATGTATTAATCTGTTCTATACATTAAAGTAAGGAGCGATTAGGTAAAAAGATCTAATAATTATGTATAATCCCCTTTATACATTAGTATGCAATCTGAGATTTTCATACCATGAAGAAGTGCTTTAAAACAGACCAAATTACATTCAAGGCTCAAGAAGTACTGAACAAGTTATTTAAATTTCATGCAAAACTTTTAGCCAAATATAAATGGTGATTAGTTAGAAGTGGAAACTTAACTTTAAACAATACATAACTTAAGCCTAAAGTGTTGTTCTATAAACATCTGAATAATGTTTGAGATATTGTAAGTGTATTTTCATCCCAATTCACAATTTATAACTATAGAAATGGAGATAAAATCTTCAAAATATCTGCCTACATTGCAAAACATTAATTCAATCTTTAAATTATCAAGCATTATTTTATAGAAAATTTGCATTTAGGACATTTTGATAGTATGGCACAACTAAAAGTCATTTGTAATTCTGAAATTGCACAAAAAAAAATACTATAACCCTTTTTTTTAAAAATAGCTCATGAAATTTTGCTTTAAAGTTCTATAACATATCGTTTCCGTCTACAAAAAATTCAGTGTTTTCTTACTCTTTCTGTATTTTTATTCTGTTTTGATAGCATTGATGTATTTATTTTCTTGAGAGGTTAGCTTTGGATCAAAATTAATTAGCAATACTCCCATCTGCCTTCTGTAATTCCTTTAGTAGAACAAACATATTTACTTTATAATGAAACATTCTGTTTGCTATAACAAGCAAAAAAAGAAAAGAAAAATGATGCTTGTGAGTATAAGATAAAGAATGAACATGCATTTTATTTTAAAATATGCAATAAAAATTATTTGAATGAAGAATATTAAATTGTTAATAAAAATAAATTTTAATTTGTCTTTTTGAATTAGAAATTATTCCCTTCATTATTTCTTACTGATAATAGGTAATTTATCATCTATATTTGTTGTGTTATATCTCATTATGTAAAAGATCAAACGTATATTATTTGAAAAATTATATGCATACAATTTTCTGTTAAAATTAATTTTGTAAATTTAAATAATTTAATTTTGTAAATCATCATTTTTAAATGGAATTTAAGAAAGCTTTTTTACACTTTTGTACATTTTTATTTAACACATTTACAATATGCACATTTTTATGTACAAATATTATTTTGTTTTGTACATAAAATAATGTTTATATTTTTTAGGTTTCAAAAGATTTTCAAGTTCTTTTTACTTTTGCGTAGTTTTCTTTAAAGAAATTTCAAAAATTGATTGCTATAAAATGTAATAACTTACAAATATAAACTAAGTCTTAAATCCAAATAAAGAAATTATAAGTTCTTGATGTTGTATCTGTTTCTGCTATTAATTAATTTTTTTCTTAATTAAAATTTATTTTAGGACAAAAGGTAAGAAGTCTTTGCTGATGGTGAGTAAAAATGTTTCACTTTATGTGGCATGTTTTCATGGAGTTTTTCATTAATAGTTGCAAATAAAGAGCATGTGAATGGTGAAGAGGGAATGGGACCTGCTATACCTGTTTCATCTAAGGTAACCTTCATAACTCTGAACAGAGAAGGTATTTATATTTTTTCTGGTTTCATTCCAATTTTTTAAAGTTTTCCTATAATTTAATGTACAATTTTCTAATATTTGAAGTATAATATTTAAATATATATCTATAAAGGTTTGATTCTGGAAAAAGCATGTTGAAATGTTGCCATTTCAATACTATATTCAAAATTAAATGTTAAAAAAAATAGTCCAAAAAATAATATTTACTACTATAATTATCTCTAATAAAATAATATATACAGATGGATGTCAAAATCATACAAATACCTATGAATAAAGAAAAAAAAACTTCATTAATAGGGGTTGGACTACACTTGATCTGCACCATGGGAGGGAAGCATAAAGGATAACATAGAACTCATAATTAAAGGAATTTGAAGCCATTCTTCTGGTGGAGAGGTTTCAGATTTCAAAATTGTTTCTGCTAATGGTGAATATCATGCATGGAATTTAAACTCTCCGATTCTCTAACAAATGTTCAATAAAGTTTAAATTAGTAGACTGAGAAGATGTGTAGGTATGTGTTTTATTTCATCATCTCTTCAATTTACGTATGCAACTTGTGGGATTTGGGGGTTCAAGTTCCTCCCAGAGATTTTTAATTTTTAGCATAAAGATTGTCTTAGTGCTTTTTGCAACATTTTTTAAAGTGTAATCCCTCCCATAAAAGTAGTCTTTGTATGCCACCCACTGTTCTTGCAACTATTGAACACACCTTGCAGAGCAGATTGGAGCATTCTCATCTTCAAAAATTGTTCAGACTGTCTTCCCCGTAAAGCAATCAAACAGATGTTTATGAGGATGACTTTTTATCCTTCCAAGTAAAGCAAGTGGACCAAAACTGCACCTTAGACCAAAGAACCACTCCATATTTTAGAGTCAACAACAGAGAGACAGGATTAAATAACTTGCTGTCACCATTGTGGAATTGATCTTTGATAATCTGTTCCATTAACATTGTGTGGTGTCTCATATGTTTTACAAAATACCTTTCAACTAAAAACCTTTTAAGTGTGAAGTGCTTTTTAGACAGTTATGATGTAAGTAGGATCTTGGTGATTTTTTTTTTCTGATAGGAAGTGAATATAGTCAACGATGCTGGCATTGGGGGATCACTATGTGTTTTAACTCCCATCTATCTTATCTGTTGGCTTAGACTTTCATCCACTATTGTGTTTGGCCATATCATTTTACTGTTTTTCATAGACATTGTCATAATAGTTGATGCTGTGTAACTTGCTCATCCGATGTTTGGATTTTCTATCACAGCTTCCAGCAATAATTTCTCTTTCAAATTATGTCAGGTCTGACAGTGCATTTTCTCCCACAGAGTGGACAATAAACCATGTAACTCCCATGACAGCTGCTAATATACTGATACATTTTCCTAGCTAATATTTCTGTGCCAGATGGTATGGTTAACTGCATTTGTGAATTGCAACCACTGTTTTCATGAGTTCATTTATTTTGTCACCCATTTGTACATTTTAATACTGTATATCATAATTAAATGCCTATCTTAAGTTTAAAAACTCAATTTTCATAATACTACCAGTTGTACTATTTTGATTCATTAAGATCAATCAAGTATAATTGTTTCAACAGATCCAAAAGGTTTAGTTTAAGATTAACCTTATACTACTATAATGAATATGCGTAATCCCTGATTTAGTATTTGTTTTTTTAGCATTACTATTATTAAATACTTAAGAATTATAATAAATATTTAAATAATTTACGGTTTTTTTAGAGGATTATCCAAATGGAACTTGGCTTGGGGATCCAGATAATCCTGAACGCAGAGTACGCTGTCATATCTCACCTGCGTAAGACATTTTAATTGCTTCTTGATACATTTTAACTGAATTTTGTATATTTTTAGAATATCATTTAAGTAGAGAATCATATATTTTTAAAAATGCTAAATTTTAAAATTAATTCTATTTTGTACATTTAAATATAATTATAATTTACCATCATATTTTTTTTCCATTTCTTTTATGGGTTGAATTTAGAGCATATTGCTCATTGGTATTCAAGTTTCTTCAGAATTAGAAAGTTTTTGAGAACAAAAAAAATAATTTTAAAGTATTTGTGCATATAGAGTTATAATTATAAAAATTGTTCAAGACACATATGGAATTTCAAGAATAATTCTAAGTCTGCAAAAAGGCATCTTTGCCATTAAAACTTAATTTTGCTCTGTAGGAAAAAAGAGGACTTCAAGAAATAGACTTCTGTGATAGAAGTTTTTGCTAGTATATAATTTTTTTATCCTGCATTACATAATAAATTCATACATAAACAGGAAGACATGCAATTATGTTTTTAGATCCAAAAGTGACCACAGTATCAGAGTGATCATGAACTTGTGGCCAGCGTTGGTTCTGTCTAGTTGAGGGTTTAGTCATGGTGCCATAAAACGTGCCATGTAGAGGGGCTGATGCACATTAAATGTGTTGTGTGCGTGTGAGGCCCAATCTTCATGTTGTTGTTGTTGGCATGTCCATAATGTGCAGATTAATTTTAAAAAAGCTTTACATCGCTCTTAAGCTGTCTTTGACAGCTTCAGTAACCTCAACAGTTTTATCAAAGATCTTCTGGGCTGATCTTGAAAAGGTTTGCTTGAATTGCTGGGCAGCTGAGGATATGTTGTGGAGACAGTTGAACATTAGGGCAATGATTTGTGTAACTTCTTTGTCCGTCAGTTGAGATTTTCATTCCTTTTACATGCTTTGTTCTCAGTCTTGTTGTTATCAATGCAATTGTATGGTTGCTATTTAGAGTTGGGATGGAATATTTAAAATTATTGTTGAATAGCCTTCGACTGGCAACTGCATTGGCGTCGATCAGGGTCATGAGGTTAGATGATTGACAGCAAGATCTGGATTCTTTGGCAAGTCCATCAGCTTTCTCATTACCAAAGATATTTACATGGGCTAGTATCCATTGTAGCGTGCAGGATCTCTTTTCGGTGATAATTTTGTGAATGAATTGGATAATTTTGTGTTTGATTTGGCACTTGCCCTTCTGGATGGCTTGCTCAATCTTCATGTTGGCATAGTATGAAAGTTAAGAGAATGGGGTGTCAGCTTAGATATCGTCCTCATCACTTGATTCAGATTTACAGGAGATGTCCCCAACAACCCTAGGGTAGCTTCAAATACAATATTAATAAACAGCCTATCTAGATCCAAAAAAAAACATGTTGAAACACCCTGAAAACTGCCTGAAATGAAATTTGTATATGTTTACTATATATTCTATTTTATCTTACAGTTATCTTTTCCACATTCATACAACTTGTACAACAGCAGAAAAGATGGCCTTAACATTATTAGACTACTTATTTGATCGAGAAACACAAGCCTGCTCAAATATTTCAGGCATGGGAAAACATAAGAAGAAGCAACTAGATCCACTTTTCGTCTATGGTATTAAATGTAAGAAAATTATTTTACTAATACAGATTAGTTTTTAAAAAATTTTATTGCCTGAGACATAATATCATGAAAACAATCTTAAGAAATTACAGATTAGAGATAATGAAGTAAAATGCATTAAAGCACAGTAAAATGTGTCTGCCATACAATGTTATGCAGAAGAAACATTTTCATTTAAAGATCAAATTTTCTATACTTTAATTGAGTATATAATTTTTAAGTAAATGTTATTTAATTGATTTTTCACCGAATGCTAGCTGTCTATTAATTTTTTTCAGTTTTTTTTTTCAATAAGTATTCATTAAAGCTCAAAAAATGGTTTTCTTAAATTATACCTTACTATTTATTTATAATGTCATTGCACATACTATACTGTTCGAATTACTTAGAACAAATGGGAAAAAAAGAGATTTTTTCTAAACCTTAGATTTTTATCATTACATACCTTAAATAGACTGAAAAATCTGTATATTAGTACGAAGCATGTCTTCCTTTAGCAGAAATGACCTCTTCAACTTATCCTGGCATTGACTCCACAGTAGCACACATGTTTTTGATTTGTATCCCTGAGCAAATAAATGTTTCATCATTCAAAATCACTTTCCTCCAGTCGTTAACACTATGATTGGTATTTTTTGACTCACGCGCAACGTTTTTTCATTATTTTCTGAATTAGAAATAGATTTTTCTTCCTCAGTCTTGTTGCCTGAAGGCAAACATCCAGAAGACTTTTCCATGCAGTTGAGGTACTCACTTAAACATCATTATCCAATAAATCCCTTCAAAGGTCTATGCTTGTCTTTCTTGGATTTATTTTGCTACTTCTTATTAAAATTTTATTAATTCTTGAAGTAGTTTTCCAATTGCGCCCACATTTTTCTTTTCTTTTTGGTGACGATCTAGAATTTTGAAATGTTCTTAAAACACTTAATTTGATCACACCCACTGCAGTAATTATATCTCTCACAGTCATAGAAATGTGTTCATTGAGAGGGATTTATTTTTAAACAGTTCCTCGGAGTAAAATATCCATCTTTGAACAAGTAAAAGTAACACATCTTAAACAGAACACAAAATTGAAATTACCAGCTGCCCTACTGAAAGGCTCACAACTGAGCTCCTGATACATTAAAATTAAATAAATTATAGTCAAAGTTGATCTGTCACGCTACCTATAGGCAGATATAATGGGTTTGAGGTGGTTCAGGACATCACTAGTAATCACATACCAACTCAAACAAAGAAACATGCTTTTCCCAATTAATTCGAGCAGTATAGTACATAGGTGA